>CM041777.1:382088427-382401365 GCA_023374045.1 Limonium bicolor
GCATAAGCATATGTCAACTTCAATGGCTCTTCCGGAGCCTTCTCTTTTTCCTCCTTTCCCTTTGGGTTCTGATTTTTCTGGGCCTGAGGCTGGTACTTTTGTTTCTTGTACCCTCCTTGCCCTTGACTCTCCGAGCTCTTACCAGCACTCTTTCTCTTAGCATTCTCCTCGTCCCTCAGCTGGACGGTTATCTCAACCTTAGCAGCGGCATGATAGCACTCCTGCTTTTCCATAGTATTAGTCACTCTTATTTCTCATAATCTAAATCTTACTCATCACTTACTCAAATCTCAATCATTCTTATTACCTGCAAGGTAGTGTAACTCGTCGGCCCCATGCCGTAGCGGAGTCGATGGCTAAGCCCGCCATAGAAGCGGTCCACCAGGATCTGGTCAGAATATCCAAGACCTGGCAGAAGACGGAGCAAGGCGGTGAACTCTGAGTAATACTCGTCCACTGTCATCTTGTCCGTCTGCTTAAGCGCATCCAACTGTAAGCGCTTCTTCGTCTGGACATGGGCGGGGTAGTACTTTGCTCGTAGCAAGGCGGTGTACTGCTCCCAGCCGAACTCTGGATTGGCCACATGCTCGGCCCTCACCAGCTTCCACCAATCGCCTGCCGCCCCCTTCAGATAGAAAGCAGCTAGACGCACCTTGATCCCAGCAGGGACATCAAGGGTCTCGAAGGCGGTCTCCAGCTCGGAGATGTACGCCTCAAGCTTGGCGGGATCGGTCTCCCCCTTAAAGTGCGCGGGTCGAAGATCTGCAAGACTCTTCACCCAATTTGGTTCCCTAGGTTGTGGCGGTGGAGGTGGTGCACCCACACCAGGCTGATAGCCCATATGCCCTAATGCGGCAGCTACGATCTCTGCGATCGTCTGCCCTCCAGGTATTCCTGAAGTATCCTCACCCTGGCCGCGACCTCGGCTTCCCCTAGGACGTCCTGCCATCTGAACAAGCATAACTCACATTAGATTCGTATTCACCACTGTTTCGGTTAGTGAATTTATAACGTCCGTAGACGGTAAAGACGATCCACACTTATTAGTGGTCATCTGACTCTACTCACTCTAACTTCTCACACCCTTATCCCATCACTTATTCCTTAACTTATATCCTAACTCGGTGGTTACTCATGTCCGGTATTTCTTGATCAGAGCGTAACTACGCTCTGATACCACTTTTTTGTAACACCCCATCCAAAGCCAATCGTGGTTATCGCAAACTGAACCCTTAATCGAATACGTCGCAGCGGAGATAATAAACACCTGGACCTTGCCACGGTCGATCGTTAGAATATACCGGCCTTAACATTTACAATACTTATCCAAAATACTTGACCAACCCAAACATCACCATCCATAATACCACAACCAACCGAGTACAAATAGCTAAGACATAATCACAACCTTACATCAGTTTAAATATAAACAGGCGGGTGCACAGGCGCAACCCGAACTCAAAATAAATATCCCACCCTAAGTCTAACCGCTCCTACTCTCGTAGTGCGTCCTCATGGGTCTCTTACCTGCAAGTGTAAAACAGCCCCCAAAGGGGTCAGCACGAATGCTGGTACACCCTCTCATGGCCCCCAAGCTAACGGGGCTACGACGACTAATTGTCGATAGCATGGAAATTGATTACATACACAAATATAATATGAGTGCAATAACAATAACCACAGATGAACACATATAGTTCACAAAACAATGAACGACTCAAGCGTTCCCTTATCAAGTGGGTTAGTAACCCCTCCTTAGTCCTCATTTCCTTAATCTCAGTTCCTTACCTTACCTTAATCTCAATCTTAACTTAATCTCAGTATACAAACCTTTCCTGGAAGGGATGGTTGTAGCTTAATTCGAACCTGGGATTTAGGTGATCCCACCGCACCATCTTAATGCCACCTACTCTGGACGGGAGTCCAGCGTAGCTGAGCCGGCAACCGGCCCTAGGCTACAAGTCCGAAGACAAGTCCTTAAGCGGAGGGCGGATCTGATTCAGATACCGTCCCCCTTTTTCCTTAGCATGCATGACCGGGATCGGTCCCGGGTTTTCCTCACTCAAGTTCCAGTTAGTAGAATCTTAATCACCATGTGCTAGCTAAGCCTTAACGGCATTAACCAACAACCACCAAACTTAACTCTTATTCTTAACTCAGTAAGTACTAAACTTGGTTAGTAACAATCTCAAGTCTCGCGGGTTAGTGTAATATAACACATACACAACGAGAACAATATAACCGGTTGCATGCTTTATCTTGTTTTAGTCATAGCAATTAAACAGA
The DNA here is from genome assembly GCA_023374045.1 of Limonium bicolor. Lineage (NCBI taxonomy): Eukaryota > Viridiplantae > Streptophyta > Magnoliopsida > Caryophyllales > Plumbaginaceae > Limonium > Limonium bicolor. The sequence continues at coordinate 382,090,714 of CM041777.1, forward strand.
TAGCACACAAGCCGAGGGACACCTCGTTAGCAAGCAGGTCACAAGAAGATTGTACCGTTCACCGTCGATCGTTGTTTGATTAACCTTCTTCGGGGTCCCAATTCACAAACCTAAACATTGGTTCATTTTTAGACATTAGTTATTTGCACCTTACTTACCTCACTTAATTCTAAAGATCCCCTTTGAATACCTTCTTAGATCTTTGCCACTAACTTACAAACTTAACTTTAAACATTAAAATTTATACTTAACTTAACTTAATAACCTTAAGTTCTTAGGGTCCTAATCATTACCACCCTACCAAAGGTATACCTTATTACCTATTACCATCCTTAGAATTCAAATTTCTTTTTTTTTTTTTTTTTTTAGGCCCGACCGAACTTCCGACCGACCTTACCTAAGGTCGGTCCATTCCAGAACACATTACCGTTTGAAAATTCTACCCCGACCGACCTTGCAAGTCCGGTCCCAAGGTCGGTCCATTCCCGAGAGTTTCCCCGTGGGAAATTTTAGCTCGACCGAACTTGCCAAGTCCGGTCCCATGTTCGGTCGATTCCAGAGACTTATTACCGTACAAAATTCTAGGCATGACCGACCTTGCAAGTCCGGTCCCAAGGTCGGTCCATTCCAGAGACTTAATTCCTTCACAAAATACAAGCCCGACCGAACTTGTAAGTCCGGTCCCCAAGTTTGATCGGTTCCAGAAACTTCTCCGGCAGTGTAAACTGAGCCCGACCGACCTTGCAGGTCCGGTCCCTAAGGTCGGTCGGCTCCAGAACCTTGTTTCTAAATTCTCTTTCAACTCCAAACTTCTCCTCATATATCCTAATATGTTAACCTCATTTGGGCACCTCAAATACACCTTAAGCCCTCCACTAAACACATTACACTAGTACAGAAATGGTCTATCGCAGCGCCCCTACCGCAGCGGTTGTAAAAACAACCGCTGCGCTAGGGTCGTTTAAAAAAAAAACAACTTATCGCAGCGGTTGTTAATAACAACCGCTGCGCTAGGTCGTTTAAAAAAAAACAACTCTATCGCAGCGGTTCCTACTAAGAACCGCTGAGATAGGTCTTTTTTTGCAGACCTATCTCAGCGGTTCTTAGTAGGAACCGCTGCATAGAGCTCTTTTATTTCCCCCAAATCGCTCCAGTTCATCTTCTCCTCTCATTCTCTTCTCTGTAATCGCGAGAACGAAGACGAAGAAGACGACGGCGATTCTCACGACGCCTACGACTCCGCCACCACCGCCACCTTCTCTTCCGCGCGCGCCACCGCCACCGCCGTCGCCGTCGCCGTTGCCCTCGCCGTCCCAAGTCCAGGTCGCAGGCGTCGTACGTGGGTGCTGCGCGAACCCTAGGTTCGAATCCGATTTCTAACTTCGAAATTATGTTAATTATTGTCTTGTTGATTGAATAACTTGTTGTAATATAGTTATTGATTGTTAGTTTAGTTGTGTGTGCATAATTTGAATATAGATAGATTATTGAACAAGTATAAATAGTTGTGCATATAAGGTGTTCGATAAAATGCCTGAGTTGATATTTTTGTTGTTTGTGCCCTCTGCATACAACCCAAAGTTGTAAAAAACGGTACGGGAAAATTGCGTCACAATACAATGATGCTAGTGATAATGCATCCTTGTTTCTTCAGTAATATATTACTAGAGATTATTTTGGAAAAAGCTACTAATGTTCGATAAGTAAGTTATGTATCAATATTTCTTCCGCTGGACTTGACCTGAAACATAATCAAACATGATATCAAGTTGGTCATTTAGGAGTCGCGTTGAAATGATCAGCCTGAAGACAAACCGAGTACAAACATGTTTTGATCCTAAGATAATTATCTTATGTAGGTGACAAAGCTACTTTAATTAATTAGTTGCTTGGATTCTTTTCTTTGATTGTGAAAATAATTTATATATATATATATTATATCTGTGTGTAGAAAAGGCCAAATCCAGCTATTTGATGGAGAGTCACAGCTTCTCACGTCCTCCATGTCTAACATTTTACAAAAATGAAATAAACAAGTACACTCGATAAAAAAATATAGTTTGTTCCTGGCAATGTTTGTTAAAATAGGGAACTTTATTAAAAAGATATTTTTATTAGTTTAATTTATAAGTTACTAATAAATCATCTTAATTAATTTTAAAAAAATAATACTTTTATTAGTTAAGTTCATAGCTATAAGTTAATCTTAATTAATTTTTATGGAATTTGCAGTGACATATTTTACCGTCACCAATTCAGTCACCCTCTCTAATCTCATTAAATTAATAATGTATTTTATACGACCATAATGGAGACAAAAACGATGATACATTTTTTCCTCATATACGTGCTTATATGATAATGCTTATAGTAATGGATTTCTTGCCCCCCCTAATATTATTACCTTGCTTCACCGCTGTCTACAGTAATTGGGGTGGTCTCTGTGTCTCTTTCTTCCTCATTGCTTCTGTTGTGCAGCATGAGCTGAAAGGTAATAATATCATCTATCTTTTTTCTCTTTTTTATTTTCTTAATATGATAATGCTTATAATAATGGATTTCTTGCCCCCCCTAATATTATTTCCTTGCTTCCCTGATGTCTGCAGTAATTGGGGTGGTCTGTACTTCTTCTTCCTTCCTTATTTATTCTGCTGTGAAGTAAGAGTGAAAAGGTAACATCTTCATCTATGTTTTCTCTTTGTTTGTTTAATTAATTATTGTGAAAAGTGGTTGTGGTTAATATTGAGTGATTGCGAATGGTTGCTGCCAATTGTGGAATTTATTTGTCGTGGTAAATAAGATGTTGGTGAATGCTTAATGATAAGCATGGGATTAACACGATTACGCAAAGGTCATGCCGAATTTTTTCTAGAATCGTAATAGTCTTATTAATTAATTTTATTTGTTATTTGTGTATAACAATCTTTACTTTTCTTTGTCAGGTCTTCTGAATCTGCTATTGGATTTGTACCAGTACTTTCCCAGCCCATCACCAAAGCAGTGTCCTAGCTTCCCCCACTGTACAACCTTAAAACAAGTAAGTAATTAAACTTTATTTTTTGTTTTAATAATGCAATGATTTGTTGAAGTTAAATTAAATGTGTTAGAATTGTTAGAATAAGGCTAGATTAGTTACGTTGTGAAGTTAGAGTACTTAGGCTACGTTAGTTAGGTTGTAACCATAGAGTAGTGCTGAGTTTGGTTGCAACCGTACATCCAGTAGAAACATGCTCCATATATAAATGCAGACGAAACTGAAAGACAAATCAATCTAAACATTTGTTTTGTTTTCACATATAGAATGGAGCGTGACTGGATGTACGGTTATCGAGGGGATAACTATTTTGATGAGAAGCTGAAAGAATTTCTCAAAGCGGCAGTGCAACACAAGGACATAACAAAGGCGGACAAGATTTCATGTCCTTGTGTTGACTGTGGGGTCGTAAGGAAATATGAAGACATTGAGGAAATTAGATTTCATCTTAAGTCCCGTGGATTCATGCCACATTACAAAGATGGAATTTTCATGGAGAACTGTTGCAGCTAGTGCTTCAACATCATCAAGTGCTCATGATCCACGTTACGCAAGTACCGCCCCATACCGCCCATACCTTCAATACCATCAATGAGTCGGTACCGTTAAGTGATTCAGGATTCGATGACAGCGTGACCACTCACCATGATGAACAAATGGATGAAATGTTAGAAAATGTTGCCGATACTTTGTCGATAAGCCGGAAGAGTATCAAAGATTGTTGGACGCATCAAAAGACACCTTTGTACCCTTCATGCGTTAAATACACAAAATTGACTGCTGTACTTAATTTGTTCAACTTAAAGGGGAAATATGGAGTTGGTGACAAGTGTTTCACGTCATTTCTAGAGCTGATACATGATATGCTTCCTGATGAGAATGGTCTTCCTACATCCACCTACGAGGCAAAGAAATGGATGTGTCCAATGGGGGTTGAATATAAAAAGATTCATGCTTGCCCAAATAACTGTGTGCTTTATAGGGGTGAATACGAACATCTAGACAAGTGTCCTAAATGTTTGTTGTCCCGGTACAAGGACAAGGATGAGGATTCCTCCTTTCAGAAAAAAATCGTCCAGTTAAATTATTGTGGTACTTGCCGATAATTCCTAGATTCAAACGGTTGTTTGCCAACCCGAAAGATGCGAAGAACTTACGATGGCACGCGGATGTAGAAAAATTGATGAAAAATTAAGACATCCTGCAGACGGACCTCAATGGAGAAATATCAACAGAAAATTCAAACATCATTTTGGGATGAGGATAGGAATCTGAGACTTGGATTGTGTACCGATGGGATGAACCCGTATGGCACGTTGAGCAGTCAGCACAGCACTTGGCCGGTGCTACTAGTGATCTATAATTTACCGTCATGGTTGTGCATGAAACGAAAATACATTATGTTATCACTCCTAATTTCCGGTCCAAAGCAACCTGGTCATAACATTGACGTATATCTTGCACCACTGATCGACGATCTGAATTGTTGTGGAATGAAGGGACAGTGGTATATGATGCTCATGCGAAAGAAAATTTCACACACTGAAGGCGATGTTGTTCTGTACTGTTAACGACTTTCCTGCCTATGGGAACTTGTCAGGATACTCGGTGAAAGGATTCAAAGCGTGTCCGGTATTGAGGATATGACTAGCAGTTCAGATCGTCTGAAGCACTGCGGCAAAAATGTTTTATGTGTCATCGACGGTTTCTTCTAGTAGACCATCCTTACCGTTCGAGAAAGCGAAAGCTGTTCAACAATGAGCCCGAGACTCGTGTGGCTCGTCTGCCTTTGAATTCAGAGGAAGTGTATGCAAAGGTAAAAGACATTGAAAATGTCTTTGGAAACACATCCAAGCCGCCGAAGAACATTTGGAAAAATGTTCCATTTTTTGGGATCTGCCGTATTGGCGGCATCTGCCTGTTCGACATTGTTTGGATATCATGCACATTGTGAAGAACGTCGGTGAGGCAGTGTGTGGTACTTTGCTCAACATACCCGGCAAGACGAAAGACGGATTGAAGGTGAGGAGAGATATGCAAGAGTTGCGCATACGGAAAGAACTACACCCAATAGAGGATGAGAAGCGAACATATCTACCTCCTGCGTGTTATACCCTCTCTAAGAGTGAAAAATTAAGTTTTTGCAAGTGTTTGCACACATTGAAGGTACCATCTGGGTACTCTTCAAACTGGAAGAACCTAGTTTCTATGAAGGATTTGAAACTGTTAGGCATGAAATCTCATGATTATCATGTGTTAATGTTGCATCTTCTTCCAGTTGCAATACGAGGGATATTACCAGAAAATGTCAGAAATGCTATAACTCGATTATGTTTCTTCTTCAACGCTGTCTGCTGCAAGGCAATTGACTCAGACACCCTCGATGATCTGCAACATGAAATTGTTTGACAATATGCCAGCTTGAGATTTATTTCCCACCATCTTTCTTCGACATAATGGTGCATTTAGTAGTGCATATTGTCCGAGAGATCAAATATTGTGGTCCGGTTTACTTACGTTACATGTATCCTTTCGAACGATATATGGGGATTCTGAAGGGTAGAATGAAAAACAGATATAGACCAGAAGGCAGTATCATCGAAGCAACAGTGACTGAGGAAGTCACAGAATTCGTAACAAGTTATTTGAACGATGCAGAGTCAATTGGTATTCCCAAACCACGTCACCATGGTAGATTTGAGGGTAAAGGAGTTATTGGAAAAAGGTTTTTCGTATCTCTCGTGATCTTATTAATCAGGCACATTTGTTTGTACTACAACACCTTGAGGTTGTTGAACCCTACTTCGATATTCACATTGCTGAGTTGAGTCGACAAAACCCTACCAAAACCCGTATCTGGCTTAAAAAGAACAAAATCGAGTATTCGTCCAATGGTTTAAGGAATATGTGTTTAAGCAAGCTTCATTGAACCCCGAAGATGTCAGTGAAGAAATCAGATGTCTAGCTGTTGGTTCTGGAACAGATGTTGTATCGTTTGAAGGGTATGACATTAATGGATGCACATACTACACTGCACGCCAAGATGCTAAATCAATACATCAGAACAGTGGGGTAAAAATTGAAGCATCGGTGACTGAATATGGTCTAGGTAACCAGGTTCAACCAATGAGCAGTAGTAGTTGGTATTATGGTGTGATAGAGGACATATGGGAACTAAACTATCACATTGATTCGTTTCTATTGTTCCGCTGCAATTGGGTGGACAACCGACATGGACTCCAAAATGATAAAGGACTTATTTTGGTTGATCTTTCACGTGTTACAACTAATAAGGAAGATCAGTTTGTGTTGGGTAAAGACTGTGACCAGGTCTTTTATGTTGAAGACCCAAAAGCTAGTAGATGGCATGTTGTTCTTCCAGGGAGAAGACCGGTGTTGTTTGAGGATGAAAACAACGACGATGATGATAATGAGATGATAGATGAACCTGTATCGTTGCATACAGGGTTGCATGATTCAACTGATGATTTACAAAATGATGATGTTCAGACCATCTACGCTCGATCAGACCATAATGAGGGGGTTTGGGTAGAAAACAGATCATGATATATGTTACTATGTCTAGGTAACACCATTGGTTGAAAGTACATTATATAATTCGTATTATTGTTGTTTATTTTGCAATTATAATCGTTCCATGAATTGTTTTATGTTTATTTTTGCAATTATACATCGTTCCATGAATATTGATCTAATGTGTGTGTGTTTTTTTTTCCTCAGTGGATGATGATCCTATAGGACAGCTGCTCCTGACTGGGGATAGTAGACCGGCAAAACGCACCACACGAGGTGGTAAAAAGAAATCAAAGAAAGCAGACATACAGACCACCCCACAGAGAGACCGAGACAGCAGGTCCTTCACAGGAAGGACAGGAGATACAAGTTGCTCCTCCCCCACTCAAGAAACCCAAAAAACGAGGGGCAACCCGTGGGCTGAAAGCAAATAGAGGCCCCCCGACAAAGCCTTTGGAGTTCAATGAATTTAATCAGCCCACCGGTACATGGAAAAATGATTACACTGCTCTAGCCAGGCATTTGGTGAGTACATATTTCAATATAAACCACAATTGGAAGCAAGTGCCTCAGGCGTTGAAGGAGCAGATATTTGAGCGTCTGAAGGTATTTGTTACACTTAATAGTTTGTTTTAGATTTATATAGTTATTTTTTTACACTAATCCATTTTTTTGTGCATATAGGACCGATTCTGTATAGATCCATCTCTGAAGGATGATGTGATGAAGGGGATTGCCACACAATTCAAAGACTTCAGATCTCTGCTCACGAGGCAGTACATTTACTGTGAGGAGCCCGCAGAGATAGAGGAGGCAGAAGGTGAAGATGTGGATGATCGGAGACCACCGTGGCAAAAATACGATGGTATTACTGAAGAGCAGTGGAATGAGTTTGTTGCGAAGCGTCTGACCCCTGAGTTCAAGGTGAGTTTAACAGTAGTAGTTGTTCTTTTGTATGATAAATGTTTAAAGTGTCCTTACAGTTCATTTGGTTAATTCGTCTTTTTCATATATTATTTGCATAATTTGTCTTTTCATACTTATATGTAGGCTATACGTGAGAAACAACAACAAAATGCAAAAAAAAATCGTAATACCCCCACCCTCACATGGGGAGTACAAGTATTGCTCAGCGTGTGCCGCAGTGGGAGAAAGAGGGGTTGCTGCCAGCTGGCTCGAATGTCAGCGAACGAAGGATGAAGGTTTGGGATTTAAGTCGACGAAGAAACCTTCAAATCCGGCGGCACCTGCTGAGTATGATGACGCCACGAGAGAGGTCATCAACCAAATGGTAAGTGATTTTTAGTTTAAAAAATGTTTATTATATTTATAGAGTAACAATAGCAGTTAAATAAACCGAAGAATCCTTATTGACTTATTAAACTCCATAACAGGAAGAGTTAAGCTCCCAGATCACCCAGGGCTCTTGGCAGCCCGTTAGGCAGGATGATCCACTTTCCCGCGCTCTCGGGAAGAAGGATCATCCGGGTCGTGCAGTAGGCTTTGGCGGTCATGTCGGTATACGCCAAGCCTTCGGGAATCCTGGGTCGAGACACGGTGCAGGAGGGAGCATTTCATATGAGGAGCACTTACGCCAGAATGCGGAGCTCGAGCAGCGACTACGAAGTGAGTTTCCGCAGTCGATCGCTCAAGCTACGGAGATGATCCGATCTGAGAGGATGAGTCAGGAGGTTTCTAGACCGCCAGATCAGCCACAAGCATCAGAGCCCGCAGCAGTGCCTCCCAGTAGTGTTCACTCCGTCAACCCATTTCCATATTCATCTCTCAAGGTTAGAACAACATGTTAACTACAAATACAAAAAAAAACAAATTATACAATTGTTTATCTGCATCTAAAATCTTTAATTTTGAAAATTTAGCAACCAATTGACTGCACATTGCTCCAAGTGATTGGCGTTGACGAAGTCGAAGTAGGGTGGGGAAAACTTTTCAAGTCTTGCTGGAGACACCGTGAGGAATACAGCGCTCCGAGAGTACCATGGCCGGGTGCTTGTTGAAGGTTACGCGCCTGCTTACGTGGATTGTCAGATACCGGTGCCCAGTGCAGACATATCCACCCTTCGTCAAGCTGAATCCAATGCAGTACAGTGGCCCTGTAGATTGATTAGGCTTGGGGAGCAGCAGGTAACCCCATGAAAAAACTTATTCTTTAACATATCCTAGAGTAGAACAAACTGTGAGCCTCGATTTTAAACCCTATCCTATGTTGATTAAGGCTGATTAGGATCTAATCGGGTTTTAGGTCCACTTATAACCTAAGATTAATAACTATGTCATAAAACAATAATTATTAAAACCTAAGCTAGCTCACTGGAACCTATTATGAGTCGCCACCTAATTTTAACCTGGATCAAATTAGGAAAGGAGAGTTCGGGTTCGGGGGCTTGATATTCGACTTATTTAGGGTTCAATTACTTTCATTACCCTTCCTAGGTCGCTTTTCCTCTACTTGGTTTACTTACGGCTTATTACGAGTCGTTTTTAACCTAAGTGCGCGCTTCTGTTTTTTTGTGTTTTTAGCATTTTTTGACAGAAAAATAAAGTGAAATTGAAAGCTACCTGAACTAGGGTTTCGGAGGCAGAATTAGGTCAAATTTTGCTCACGTCCGTAGCCACGGACCCCATGTCCGAGACCACGGACCCCAGTTAACCTAAACTATACAGAAGAGTCGAAAATAAAGAAAAACAAAAGTTTGCAGGGTCCGGGGCCTCGGACAGGCTGTCCGAGGGCCCGGACATTATCAGAAAACCTAAACTTTGAATTTTTAAAAATCCCGCCGCCGTCCGTGGGTGTCCGTGGTCTCGGACAACGCGTCCGAGGTCCCGGACCATAGGTCCGAGGTCACGGACCACCCACGGACAGGGGTTTTCAGAAGGTTCCCGAGAGTGTTTTGAGCTCAAATTTTATGGGTATGTAGCCTGGAAGATGTACAAGACGTTAGTGATTGAAAGTTTCCAATTTGAATTCGAATTAAGCCCGAAACTTGGCAAACAAGTTATTGGACAGAAGCTTAATCAAACAGCAGTATAGAAGCGTAAAAGGTTAGTTTGAACCCAAAATTTGACAAAGAGTTAATAAGGTCGTGGGGAATCAGAAAAGTGGGATTGTAACCTGTTTTACCTTCGAATTCAAGATGATTCTTCACGTTGGGATTCTTCGGAGGCTCCAATGATGCCGGTTCCGGATTGAGTTCGACCCGGGCTTCTGGTTGTTGATTGTTGATGATGTTCTTCACGTTTTGGAGGTGGTTTGGTTGATGTTTGATTGTTGATGTGTTAGGAGTGAAAAGTGTGTTTAGGTGGTGATTTCGAGAGATTTTTGATGTGATTTTGGTGCTTGGATGTGTAAAAACGTGAGGAGAATGAGACGGCTAGGTTTTCTGGTTGCTTAGGGTTCTTGAGGTTCTGATTTGATCATGGGATAAGGTTCCTTATATAGGCTTCCTTAAAGATAGAAAAATCCGGTAAAAACCGAGATTTACCGACGTTTTAGCTCAAGGGCTTCCAAAGGAATTTGATTATAAAATTTTACACATGGGTAAAGGATGATATTTCTGATTTTTCTAAAGTGGAATCGAATTTTTTGGATATTGGAATATTTTTAAATTCAATTTCCCGTCAGATTCAATCAGAAATTGCTAGAAAATTATTGGAAATTCGAAAAATCAAAATTCCAGCGCCATTATGCTTCAAATGTCATCCTTTATCAGGGTTAAAATTTCAAAGCATTTTGAATTGATTTGACCCTTATTTGGAGGAGAGAGAAAGCCTATAGGGGCTTAGGAGCCTTGAAAAATTACGAAAATGCCCCTGGAGATGACTAAGCTGTCCCTAGTACTCTGAAACGTGCCGATCGAACTGGGAACCCTTGCTACTAGCCTATTAGTAGAGACTTTCTTCCGGGGGGTTGAAATTTTGGGTATAACAGATTGCCCCCCGTCAACTAGGCTTTGTAATGAAGATGAAAAGACTAGTTGATGCTTGAGTGATACCCCAAAATTCTGGATCCTAAAAGACCTCGTATGCCATTTGAAATCTAGCAAGTTGTGTCGAGCTATTCTAAGGCTGACTACCTAAGGTGATGAAAATGATGTCAAGCTATTCTAAGGCGTTGACTACCTAAAATGATGAAAATGGAGTAATGTCAAGCGATTCTAAGCGTCGACTACTTGAAAGATGAAGTAATGTCAAGCGATTCTAAGGCGTTGACAACCTAAAAGATGAAGTAATGTCAAGCGATTCTAAGGCGTTGACAACCTAAAAGATGAAGTAATGTCAAGCGATTCTAAGGCGTTGACTACCTATAAAGGAATGAAGTACGCTGAGCATTCTAAGGTGTCGGGAACCTGAAAGTGAATGGAATACACCGAGCATTATAAGGTGTTGGGAACCTGGAATACGCCGAGCATTATAAGGTGTCGGGAACCTGAAATTGAATGGATTACGCCGAGCATTATAATGTCGTTCGGGAATGGAATACGCCGAGCATTATAAGGTGTCGGGAACCTGAGACTGAATGGGGTACGCCGAGCATTGTAAGGTGTCGGGAACCTAAATTGAATGGATTACCCCGAGCATTATAAGGTGTCGGGAACCATAAGTTGAACGGAATACGCCGAGCATTATAAGGTGTCGGGAACCATAAGTTGAACAGAATACGCCGAGCATTATAAGGTGTCGGGAACCATAAGTTGAAAGAATACGCCGAGCATTATAAGGTGTCGGGAACCATAAGTTGAACGGAATACGCCGAGCATTATAAGGTGTCGGGAACCTGAATTCGAATGGGATACGCCGAGCATTATAAGGTGTCGGGAACCTGAGATTGAATGGGGTACGCCGAGCATTGTAAGGTGTCGGGAACCTGAAGTATAAAAGGTGATGATGCTATGGGGATGATATGCTAATTTGTCGAAAGCAAGAAATTGCTAGGAACATGCCAAACATGGCGATGACGTAGGTTGGTTGAAAGCAAGAAATTGCTAGGAATATGCCAAACATGGCGATGATGCAGATTGTTGAAAGCAAGAAATTGCTAGGAATATGCCAAACATGGCGATGATGTAGGTTGGTTGAAAGCAAGAAATTGCTAGGAATATGCCAAACATGGCGATGATGCAGATTTGTTGAAAGCAAGAAATTGCTAGGAAAATGCCAAACATGGCGATGATGTAGGTTGGTTGAAAGCAAGAAATTGCTAGGAAATGCCAAACATGGCGATGATGTAGGTTGGTTGAAAGCAAGAAATTGCTAGGAATATGCCAAACATGGCGATGATGTAGGTTTGTTGAAAGCAAGAAATTGCTAGGAATATGCCAAACATGGCGATGATGTAGGTTGTTGAAAGCAAGAAATTGCTAGGATATGCCAAACATGGCGATGATGCAGATTTGTTGAAAGCAAAATGCTGACGAAGGTGCCAAACATGGCAGTGTTTGAAGAAAATTCTGTTTATTGAAAAAGAAAGTGAAGTTATCATTTCCTGACTAAAGATTTCAGACTTGCAATTTATCTCCTAGGAGATGAACATGCTACCGGTGGGGTGTGGCGTTTGATGCAGAGATCTTTTGAGTGGTGATCAGGGCATATGTGTGCCTGTGGTGATGATGTGAAGGTAAGGCTACGTGGCTGTGTGGTGAAGTAGAATTTGTGTGGGGTAAGGCTTATGTGGGCCTGAGTGTTTGGTGTGGAGGTAAGGGCTTAGGTGCCTGTGGTGGGATGGGGGTGCTCAAGCTTTGGGTTTCAATTGGTGTTATCATGGCATTGTTGGAACCAACAATTGCCCCCAGTATTTTTCCTTAGGACAATCTGAGCTAGAGTTCATGGCATTCGATCGTTCCGATCGATTGCCCCCAGTATTTTCTTTGACTAAGCGTGCAAACAAGTCTCATCCTCACAGGGTCAAGGCTTATGCATTGATGTGGTGCTTCCTAACCTACCACGACGTGTTTGGTGTTTGCACTCATTTCTCGCTCATGGCCATAACTTTTAGACCACTGAATTTGACATTTGATGGATTTACGCATTTGATCTGTTACTTTCACGTGATTGGACACACAACTATCAAGTCAGAAGTCTTTAAAGCTTATAACGTGGCCATCGGGTGTGATGAAAGACGACGGGATCATGGAGGGATATTTTAGGTATGTGGAGCTTTAATGGGTGACCAAAGCTGCAACTTGCGTCTTCTCTCAGATTCATCTTCCTTGTCCTGAAGTCGTCTAGCTGCTTCGTGTTGACGTTGCTTTCGAGCTTATGGACTTGGACTTTTGAAGTCGTCCTTTACACCATTTATCTCTTTGTCATTTAGATTTCCTCGAGGCACTTTGGGTTTGCCTTTTGTTTTATCCTTTCTTGACTTTGCCTTCGGGTTCTTGTGTTTCCCGGTTTTGGGCTTTGAGAGCTGTTTTGATGTGAGCTCTTTTGATCCTGTGTCACTCTGGGACCATTTGCAGATCGTTTCGTCATGCTGATTGTGGCATTGCTTTTTGGACTGATGAGAATGTTATCTGAGAGTCGGGCTCCTTGCTTCCTTTGGTCACCGGGTCGGACATTCATCATTGGCTGGGTTATTTTATGGAGCTCATAATATCGAAAAGGGATATACGAAAGGCTCAACGGGGTGCCTAGGGTTTAATGATAGGGTTTACAAGCTTTTGGCTATGTGGTGTTGTACCTAGGTGCTTCGTCATTCCTGATAGTTGTGTATCCGTTCTTTGTTACTTTCGCAGGTCTAAGAGTAAATTTACAAATTATCTCCTTCGATCGGAGTTATCCCGTTTGCCTCACTTTTGAATGTGGCCTCCCTTGAGTCGTGTAAAAATGACACGCTCTTTCACTCATGGTTTTACTACTCAAGGCACCCTCGCGAAAAGTTCACTCAGAGACTTGTTCACACAATTAAACGAAAGAAATAATCGTTATTGGTCTTTAAACTCAGATTGCCCCCAGTGTTGATCTGAGGTTTATGACAACAATTAAATAGATGTTGAATTTGAGAAGCTTTGTGGGTTGTTTTGGATGATGGTGTTTGGACGGACATGTTCAACTTTTTGGAGACAAATCTTCATGCTCCATTGTCAGAAAATGTAACCTCATCTTAAAAGGCATTTTGAAATCGGACTTGAAAAAGTCGTTTGTTGTGAAGATGATTTAGTAAAACCATTGTCTTCTATTAGTGACTTGAAAAACAGCCATTCTTTGAAAACTTTGAATGATGCATTTGAAAGATGAATGTTATGGTAGGTTATGCATGTGGAGACTTTCATTGCTGAAGACTCGAGCTCTCGATCGTTGGGACGTTGCTGAGATGACCGTGACCGCCTTCTTCTTGGACTGTGAGTAGGCTCTGCAAAAATGCCTGAACTAGGAGTGCCCATGGATGACGCATGAAGCACTTGGGCCTGAATCATTAACAAACTGAATGATGCCGTCATGGATGTGGATAGGCATTTGGGCCTAGATAAACTGAAATTGAGGCACATGGGCCAGAAATATTTTGAGGATGTGGCGCTTGGACCGGAGTGTTGTGAGAATGTGGCACTTGCGCCGGAATGTTGTGAAGAGGTGGCGCTTGGGCCAGAATGTTTAAAGAATGTGGCACTTGGGTCAGAATGTTGTGAAGATGTGGCGCTTGGGCCAAAAAGTGTTTGAAAGTGTGTTGCTTGGGCCAAGATGTGTTTAGGAATGTGGCGCTTGGGCCAGAATGTGTTTAGGAATGTGGCACTTGGGCCGGAATGATTTGGGATTGTGGCTCTTGGGCCGAAATGATTTGGGATTGAAGTAAGACATATGGGCCAGAGGGACTTCTAGACTAGAATGGATGTATGGGCCTGAATTTCCTTAATCTGGAAGTGATGCATACAGGCTGAAGGAAACCACATGAACTGTGAACTGGGCCGAGAGAGAAACTTTGAAGTCTAAGATTTGTTTGATGTTCCTGTTGGGCCCTGAGTCCAAAAACTAGAATAAATGAGTTACGAGAACTATCCTGAATTCGAATGGGTTGAAACCTAAACAAACGGTTTTGAGTGGGCCTAAAAGGTATGACACCTAGATCTAGGACTTTGGGCCAGGGCCCGAACAAAAAGTTTACCTAGACTAGAATGGGCCTTGGGCCGAAATGAAAAAGCCTGATTGATTCTCATGGACTGCTTTAGGTAAATTTGTTTTTTTCATGGGCCTAGAACTAAATTGATAATTCAAATTAGGCTGAAAGAGAAATCTCCTAAGTTTAAACTTTTGGGCCGAAGCCCAAATGACTCACATATCAAACCAAACAAAGCCTCTGGGCCGCAAACAATAAAGCTGCCAATTCGGGTTGGGCTGAGTTGATGTAGGAGAGGTTCCTATCAATCTCTAGGCTGGGTAGTGGGCCGATCATACAAGCGAACAAAGCCCATACAAATTCAACATGTCCTCACTAGACGTTTAAATCAAAACCGGGTAAGGATCGATCCGGAGAGGTGCTTGGGGCATGGGCCCAGGTCACCACAAAGGAATAGGGTTTGCACGCTATTCTCTTTGGGCTTCCCCACTCTTTTCACATCACCTGAAGGTGTGCGTCTATGGTCGGGTCTTTGAATGACCAAACATTGGGCTTGGTAAGGGTACTGCCAGGAAAACGCTTAGGGGCTAAGGCCCAGGTATTAAGGGGGTGTGGTTAGACGACACCCTCCTCTTTTCCCTCGCTTATTCACATCACCTAAAAGGTGTGAGTCCCTGACAGGGGACCCTCAAACGGGTCCCGGGGTGAAATTGGCTTGCGTGGACCCTCGCTCTCATATGATGCAAAGGTGCAGGGAATTTAGATTGCGCACAAAGGTAAACAAACAATGTAATAAAAGCCATAAACAAACATTTTTCAAGTTAAGCCCTCTTTCTCAAAATTAAACAAGTTAAAATTAAGAAGTTTGTCCCCAGCAGAGTCGCCAGTCTGTGAGCCTCGATTTTAAACCCTATCCTATGTTGATTAAGGCTGATTAGGATCTAATCGGGTTTTAGGTCCACTTATAACCTAAGATTAATAACTATGTCATAAAACAATAATTATTAAAACCTAAGCTAGCTCACTGGAACCTATTATGAGTCGCCACCTAATTTTAACCTAGATCAAATTAGGAAAGGAGAGTTCGGGTTCGGGGGCTTGATATTCGACTTATTTAGGGTTCAATTACTTTCATTACCCTTCCTAGGTCGCTTTTCCTCTACTTGGTTTACTTACGGCTTATTACGAGTCGTTTTAACCTAAGTGCGCGCTTCTGTTTTTTTTTGTTTTTAGCATTTTTTGACAGAAAAAAAAGTGAAATTGAAAGCTACCTGAACTAGGGTTTCGGAGGCAGAATTAGGTCAAATTTTGCTCACGTCCGTAGCCACGGACCCCATGTCCGAGACCACGGACCCCAGTTAACCTAAACTATACAGAAGAGTCGAAAATAAAGAAAAACAAAAGTTTGCAGGGTCCGGGGCCTCGGACAGGCTGTCCGAGGGCCCGGACATTTCAGAAAACCTAAACTTTGAATTTTTTAAAAATCCCGCCGCCGTCCGTGGGTGTCCGTGGTCTCGGACAACGCGTCCGAGGTCCCGGACCATAGGTCCGAGGTCACGGACCACCCACGGACAGGGGTTTTCAGAAGGTTCCCGAGAGTGTTTTGAGCTCAAATTTTATGGGTATGTAGCCTGGAAGATGTACAAGACGTTAGTGATTGAAAGTTTCCAATTTGAATTCGAATTAAGCCCGAAACTTGGCAAACAAGTTATTGGACAGAAGCTTAATCAAACAGCAGTACAGAAGCGTAAAAAGGTTAGTTTGAACCCAAAATTTGACAAAGAGTTAATAAGGTCGTGGGGAATCAGAAAAGTGGGATTGTAACCTGTTTTACCTTCGAATTCAAGATGATTCTTCACGTTGGGATTCTTCGGAGGCTCCAATGATGCCGGTTCCGGATTGAGTTCGACCCGGGCTTCTGGTTGTTGATTGTTGATGATGTTCTTCACGTTTTGGAGGTGGTTTGGTTGATGTTTGATGATTGTTGATGTGTTAGGAGTTGAAAAGTGTGTTTAGGTGGTGATTTCGAGAGATTTTTGATGTGATTTTGGTGCTTGGATGTGTAAAAACGTGAGGAGAATGAGACGGCTAGGTTTTCTGGTTGCTTAGGGTTCTTGAGGTTCTGATTTGATCATGGGATAAGGTTCCTTATATAGGCTTCCTTAAAGATAGAAAAATCCGGTAAAAACCGAGATTTACCGACGTTTTAGCTCAAGGGCTTCCAAAAGGAATTTGATTATAAAATTTTACACATGGGTAAAGGATGATATTTCTGATTTTTCTAAAGTGGAATCGAATTTTTTGGATATTGGAATATTTTTAAATTCAATTTCCCGTCAGATTCAATCAGAAATTGCTAGAAAATTATTGGAAATTCGAAAAATCAAAATTCCAGCGCCATTATGCTTCAAATGTCATCCTTTATCATGGGTTAAAATTTCAAAGCATTTTGAATTGATTTGACCCTTATTTGGAGGAGAGAGAAAGCCTATAGGGGGCTTAGGAGCCTTGAAAAATTACGAAAATGCCCCTGGAGATGACTAAGCTGTCCCTAGTACTCTGAAACGTGCCGATCGAACTGGGAACCCTTGCTACTAGCCTATTAGTAGAGACTTTCTTCCGGGGGGTTGAAATTTTGGGTATAACAGAAACATATACTTATTAAATTAATATATTAGGAACACATTCAATCAAATTCTGATAAGGCAAAAGGAAAGAGAGTTGTTGTTCCACCAGCTAATCCTTCGATGGCATCCGCGACTAGAGTTGTGATGAGATCGAATTTGCTACAACCGGCGGTTCTGAATGCCTTACCCCCCATGCTGAAACTGTTACACTCCACACTACTGATGACGCCGCCTGGAAGAGATTCGGTTACAATGGAACCAAGACCGGATCTTTTTCACTACAGAGGCGCTCAGAGTTTTGAAATCTATCTTACTGATTTTGTGGAGTTGTTCACGAAGGATTGGTTGACTGCGTCGATTCTCAAATCGGCTTGCATGTGAGTAATTAGCAAATGTTGTACACATTTTACTCTGTATATTTGAAAATTAAATTCATAATATTTGTTTCTTTATATTGTGCAGGTTTATTGATGACAAGGCGGTCCAAGTACATGAGAATAGTAGTTTCGGGTTCCTATGCCCTGACTACTGTTCCGAAGCTAATATGGGATCTGACCCCCAAGCGTTGGTCCAGTACTTGTCGAATGTGATACATGCGTGTGCAGTTACAGATAAATCTTACATCATGCTGCCTCTTCATCAAGGGTAAGAATTTTATCTAATGTTAAGTTAGTTTAAAAATTATGATATTTGTATTATGTAATTGATTGAATTAAGTTCTGCCTGTATTGTAATCTATGAACAGCCGACACTGGTCTTTGCTCGTTCTATGTATAAAAAGCCCAAGAGTCCTACAGCTTGACTCAGCATCTCTGCGTCCCAAGAGGCCACTTATATATAACATGTTGATGAGGTGATGAATTTACTTAACTTGATTAATTATCAATTTTTAGTTATTTCTTAATCATCCAGTTGATAACTTTTACTTTTTCTGTGCGTATGAATTCTAGTGCCTTTGTATCTGTAATGACGCAAGTCCGAGGAGAGAGACTTAAGAAGATTCCATGAAATGTAGTCAAGGTATTTTTGTAGTCCTTATTCAAATTTTGTAATATGTTCATTAGATTTAAAATAGGAACAGTATTATAATTTATGTGTTAAATCGATTTTGAATATGTACGTATAACATGTGCAGTGTCCACAGCAGCCGGGAGGTTCGGAATGTGGCTACTATGTCATTCGGTTTATGAGTGACTTGATAGCGGGACCGAGACTCTTGCCAGAGAAGTCTCTAGACCTGGTAAGTAGCATTCTCGAAATTTTTTGGTTTTGTAGATAATTTTTAACATTGATTCTTAAACTCAAAGTATTATTAGCAACTAATCATATTTCTTTTTGTGTTAATTCCAAGGCTTTTGAAGAGTTGGTAGACGGTTACAACGAAGGACATATAACCGAGGTGCTCGAAGAATGGGCAGAATTCATGAGCGTTAATGTAGGTTGCATCTAGGGTTTGGTAGGATTGAGTAGGATGATTTTGAAATTCTCATGAAACAATTGTCGTTTCTGTAAAGATTTTGTTGATATTTGATTAATTTGGTGAAATTTGTAAATGTAAGTGGATTATTGCCCGTAGATAAGTTTTGGTGGCAATTTATATGGTGAAATGGTTGATCTAATGCCCCACTGTGGTGGCATTGTTTATTGCTATATCTTCACAGGTTTGATTGATTTTGGGTGTGTGTGTGGTAGAATTGTAGGCTGGAATGGAAAAAACAAAAAAAAAAAACCTATTGCAGCGGTTCTTAATAAGAACCGCTGCGATAGGTGGTTTTTTTTAAAAAAAAAGGTCTATCGCAGCGGTTCTTATTAACAACCGCTGCGATAGGTGGTTTTTTTTTTAAAAAAAAAAAGGTCTAACGCAGCGGTTCTAACTAACAACCGCTGCGATAGAGTACCTACCGCAGCGGTTCTACAACCGCTGCGGTAGAGTTTTCACCTAGCGCAGCGGCACCCATCGCAGCGGTTTTCAACCGCTGCCATAGGTACCAAACAACCGCTGCGGTAGGTCCTTTTCCTACTAGTGTTCCACTAATATTTATTGTGTGGATTAAATCTATTCGGTTCTCTAATCGTTATCGGGAGTTTACTACTCCCGTATACTTTCTCACCTTCTAGTGAGTTCATTGGTTTATGTTATCGTGTGTTGGTTCGGTTGTTGTAGTGCGCTTCCACATTTTCATTAGTTCGAAACTTGACTCTTTCTACGAGTCTCTACTCAAGCAAGACTCAACTATGAGTCGCACTACCATACACAATCACAATCAAGCAATTCATTCACAAACACCCATTTCATGAATTATACAAACTTTAATCTCAAAATACCATTCAACCACAAGCAATACATTTCAAGCCCAAGAGGGTACAAACAATCCGATTCGTGCATTTATCTTGTTAGGTGATCACACAATCAAACAAGAATACAAATCGGGTAACCAAGTTAGGATACAGAGCATGAGGAAATCATACCTCTCACCGGGGTTAACTTTACCGGGTGTTCTCACATTCCTTGGTTCACACTCGTTCCTTGTGTCTTACTCTTGAACCACTAGTTACATATCAAATGGTTCAATTAATATTAAGGCGTTACAGTAGATACATAATTGCTACTCCCGTACTTACCCCGTTATCCCGTTATTTCGGTTTAACTTTGTGTACTTAAACTCACAACTTTCTCAATCACTTCCAACCTTTGTTTATACTTCTTAGGACCTTTAAAGGTCACCAAACAACTCCTAAACATCATCTAAAACCAATACCATTCAATCCCCCATGTTTTAAAGCCTTAAAAACACTTATTGTGCATTTCTAGGGGTGGTCCAGGACTTGGTCTGGACCCAAAGTCCCGGACCAATAGTTCTGTGTACTCTCGGCCTATTTTAGCTTGTGGTCCGGGACTTGGTCCTGGACCAATGTCAGTTTACACTCTCTTCTTAATTTTTGATGCGGTCCAGGACTTGGTACATATCCTAAGTCCCGGACCCTGCTAAAAACTACTATAAAGGTACGTTTTAAGCCCCAAATCCACCCTTAATCCACACTCAAACTTTCCCTAATTTTTCCACAAGTTTTCTACATAATTAAACACCTTAAAACATGCTCTAAACCACTCCAATTCATTGGTTAAATCCACTTCCCAATTCTTGCTCAAATTCACAAATACTAACTTCCTCATTTTGCACTTTGCACACTAATGCCCTTCTAACTTTCTCTTGATGGTTTCCAACCTCCTACCACCTCACCAATCGTTATTGACCATAACCAATTCATCCTTGACAATTCCATTAACTAAAACCCAAGTCCAACTCCTATTTTCTATGTCTTGTACACTAACTCATTTCTAGAGATTTTACATATCCTTACAAGTCATTTTGCTACAGATTTTTACACTCCTCTCCCTAGTTCTCCAAACACCATTTCAAGGCTATTAATCCATTCTACTCAACACTACAAACACCTAGGTTCTCCAATTCACTAAGTCATCTTAAAACACTCATTTCCTACCAAAATTTTGCCATAACCTCCCCATAAACCTAACATGTCCAAATTCACCATTCTCACCAAATTTTCATTCCTAATCTAGCCACACCCATAAGGGTCCTACCACCACACACAATTTCCTCAAAATCCCATCAACAAAAATATAAGCACTAAACATAAAGTGCATGGCTCTAAGGCCCTTAATTCAAACCAACTATTCACAAGGTCTCTCAAAATACACTAAGCACATTATTTTTCATACTTTGGGTTCATTATTCAATTAACCCATCCCAAATTCTTAAACAACCCAAAGCAAGCTTCAATGTAGGTTTCTTACCTTAATTCCCAAGTTTCTCCTCAATTCTCCTCTGGTCCTCCTCTTCTCAAATTCGGTCAAGGGGGAATGGAGTTGCCAAACTCCATCCCAACATTCAAGAAGCACAAAAATACACCCAATTAGAATCCTATCCTTTGGAAATTATCTAATTCAATGAAGGAGCTTAAACCACAAAATTCTAGGGTTTACCTTTGGAGTTTAAGGAGGGTTTTCACCCTTGAATCATGAAGATGATTCCACCACCATTGGAGGGTCGAAATGAAGCTCCAAAACAAGAAGAAAATGGGGTATCAAAGAAGGGCAAAATCGGTTAAGAAAGGAGGTTGAAGAAAAATGAGTTTTCTTGAATATTTTTACCTTAGGAGAGAGAGAAGACTCCAAGCTACCCATTGATGCCATTTTCTCTTCAAATAGGGAAAACCCATGGAGGTTTACTTCATCTTTTTGGAATTTTAAAAAGAGAGAATGATAGAGGATGATGAGAGGAAGAAGAATATGTGATTATTTTTGTGATTGGAGCTTGTATGTAGCTAGAGCATGGAGAGAAAGAGGGAGTAGCCATGGGAGGAGCTCAAAATCGGCTCCAGCAGAAGAAAGGAGGAAGGTGACGGTGGGGAGGGGAAGAAGAAAGGAAAGAGAGAAATGAGAGGAGAGAGAATAGGTGAGTGCTTTTATCTTTTTCCACTTTTCTTTTTCTTTCTTCTTTTTCTTCTCTAGCTTATTAGTGTGTGGGGGGCTGTTTTATTAATTAAAAACCGGCCCACTATATATGTACCAGCTGGAGCGTTTTTCGTCTTTTACAGAAAACGCTCGTTAATTTACCCGGTTTTAGCACTATTCACTAACCGGGCCTGTTTTCCAGAATTTTCTCGTTTCTTTAATTTTGTAAACCCCGTCCTAAGCCAATCATGGTTATCGCAAACTTAACAGCTTAATCTTAAACATCTCAACGGAATAAACTAACACCGGGACCTTGCCACGGTCTGATCATTAGAATATACCGAACTTGCTTACTTACAACGCTTACCAAAAGGAATACACCAACTATCCAAAACATTCACCAACCGAGTTCATAGTATCTCTGTTAACAACATAACTACTAACCATTTCAATATCAACAGACAGGAGCACAAGCGCAACCCGTATTCAAAATAAAAGTCCCACCTAAGTCTACCCGCTCCTACTCTCGTGGTGAGACTTCATGGGCCGCTTACATGTGAAAGTAAAAACAGCCCCCAAAGGGGGTCAGCAAGAATGCTGGTACTACCCTCTCATGGCCCCTAAGCTAACGGGGCTACGACGACTAATTGTCGATAGCATGGAAGTTGATTAGAATCACAACCATAATATGAAGTGCAATAAAATAACAATCCACAAATGAACATACATAGTTCACACACAAATGAACGACTTAAAGCGTTCTCTTAATAAGCGAGTTAGTAAGCAACTTCTTAAGTTCCGAATCCACTCAACCTTAGTCCATCTTAACTTACCTCAGTCTTAACCTTATCTTAATCTTAGAATATAAACCATTCTTTAAATAGAAATGGTCGTACCTTATCTCAATGTTTATTTTGTCGGGTCAAAGCAACCCTAGCCAATGAGCTATTAACTCCATGGGTTGAATAAACAACTTATCTTATAATTTAGGATTTAGGTGATCCTACCGCACCATCTTAATGCCTCCTACCTTGGACTGGAAATCCAACGTAGCTGAGCCGACTTTTGACCCTAGGCAACAAGTCCGAAGACAAGTCCTCAAGCAGAAGTCGGACCTGATTCAGATACCGACCCCCTTTTTCCTTAGCATGCATGACTGGAGTCAGTCCCGGATTCCTCACTCCCCCCTTAAGTTCCAGTTAGTGAAGATCTTACAAACCACGGGTTAGTTAAACCTTAACGGGTATTAACTAACTGTCACCAATATATAATTCCTCTCCTTAATTCATTGGGTACTAAGCTTAGTTAGTAGCTAAACTCAAGTCTCGTGGGTTAGTATAAAGAAAATACACACACAACGAGAACAATAATAACCGGTTGCATACTTTATCTTGTCTTATTCATAGCAAATAAACAGATAGCACACAAGCCGACGGACACCTCGTTAGCAAGCAGGTCACAAGAAAGACTGTACCGTTCACCGTCGGCGATTGTTTGGTTTATCTCCCTTCGAGTCCCAATTCACAAGTCCTAAAACATTCATCCAGTTTAGGTTATTATTTAGCTCAACTTAACACAATTTACTTAACTTCCCTAGGCACTAATATTTACCCATTGTTATTCACTAAGTCCTTATAGTTTTAACTTAAACTCTTAAGCACATCATTTTCTCATTATCTATTACATTTGTTCACCCACTTAGTAGTCATTACACCCTCCAAACATGCCCTTAATAACTTTATAACATCAATATCTAACAATCCCCATCATTTCCTAACATTTTCCAAGCTTAAACATGATTTTTAGGGTGGTCCGGGACTTGGTCCTTACCTTAAGTCCCGGACCAACACTTGGTTAAACTCTCGGCTGATTTTATGTTGTGGTCCGGGACTTTGTATGGAACCTAAGTCCCGGACCAATACAAGCTAAAACTCTCGGGGGTAAATTAAGGGGTGGTCCGGGACTGCATACAAGACTTAAGTCCCGGACCAGGGTGCTGGATGAACTCTCGGCTCTAATTTAGGCATGGTCCGGGACTTTACCCTGGACCTAGGTCCCGAACCAGCTGCAGGTTTAACGATTTGTATTTTTCTAAGTGTGGTTGTACTTGTTCTATTCATCCATGCTTTACCCAAAGTCCATATAAGATCTTAGAAATATTCTAACACCAAAATAACATCTTAAACTTGCCTAATTCCTCATCTAAACTTGTTACCCAATTTCTCACATAATCTCTTAACACTTGTTATATTTTCCTTAGGTTTTTCTAAGTGGTATATCATACCTACAACCCAAACTAACCAAAATGCTATTTCACAAACATTATTACCACTCCTAAGCATTATTGCTCCACAACACCTCTTTCACACAAACTCCTTCTATTTTTTCCTCAAGCTTATACCTAGATTCTCAAGGCATTATTCATCTATTGTTTACCAAAACTTGCACAAGACTTATTCACACTTCCTCCATATCCCTTGAGCATCACACTTACTTATTTGAATTCTAATTCCTTCAAGACAACTCCTAAGTCCTTTAAACACTCAAGAACACTCTAGTTCACTTTCTTTCACCAATTTAAGCCGTAAGAATTCCTAGTACCTTCTAGTTCATCAAACTTCCTTTATACACCTTAAACTCCTTGTTTTCTCAATAAATTTTGACACGACTTCTTTAGTATATTCTGCATCCAAACACATGGTTCTTATCATTTAACAATCTTGAACACCCAATTCTTCCCACACATTCTTAACACTCAATTTACACCAAAACTACACTACATCACAATATAGTGCATGAACTTAAATTGCTTGGCACTTAGGCCCTTAAATGACATAATGCTTAACCACTGAATTTCCACATATATTAGCCTTTGACCTACAAATACATACAACAAGGCTCCCATTGAAATATAAACGCTATTGTAATTCACCTTTGAATTATCTAACTATCTCATTTCCCATTTGCTCTTTAATCACAACTTCTCAAATATAATCATTGTTTCTCCTAGGTTATATAGCCCTTTTCTAATGTAAACTCTAAGCTAAGCTTATCATAAATCTAGATCCCATTCCTTAATGCATTAAAACACCTTAAGGTAAGACATTTACCTTGTTCTTTTACAAGCTTCACAAACTTTGTCACTTAGGCTTTTTCCTTGCACAATCTCGGTCACCACCCAAATTCTCCTTGCCAATGTTCTAATCAATATCCAATGATTCTAATGAGTGCTAGACAATGCACTAACCTTAAGGAAAAAACCCTAGGTCAAAAATGTGTTTTAAGGTATTAAGATGAGTATTTTACCTTGAAGTCTTAAAGTAGGCTTGGATATGAATCAACAAGGACCTCCTCTAGCCCTTGGAGAATAGAAAACAAGCTAGAACAAGGCATAAAAATGGAGCCCCATGAGTAGAAATTTTCGGTAATGTAGAAGAAATGGTAGGAACCTAGTTTTTCTTACATATTATTTACCTTAAGAGAATGGAGAAGCCAATGGAGTCCTCAAGCTTGTTTTTCCTCCTCTAATGGCGGTTGGGCTTGGCACCAAAATGAAGCTCTTGAAGTTTTGGAATGATAGAAAGAAGGAGCTTGAGCTAACTAAGAAGAATATATATTTTGTCTTGGTTTTGGAGTTAAAATGAGTGAGCTATGGTCAAAGCAAGATGGGGCTAGCATGGGGGTTGTTCTTCACGTTCAAGAAGAAGAGAGGAGCAACAAAAAACGGTGGAGAAGATGAAGAATGGAGAAAGGAGGAGAGAGGTAAGTAATAAGAGATATTTTGTTTCTTAAAGTAAATAGTAACTACTTACTTCTCCTTCTTATTTTATAAACTAACTTACTCATGTGGTGACTCATCCCTTATAAAACTGGCCCCCTTATTAATTTAGGCTAGTCATGGTCTTGTTTGACCACTTAATTAAGCTTAATTGATTAAAGAGTAAACTAGGCACTATTTGGTTACTATTCACAAACTAGTGCACATAATTGTGAAATTTTTGATTTCCCATTGATTTAGACTTCACAATGTGATACTAAGTAGTAAAAAAGTTAATTAAGGAGTAATCATGGACATTTAGCCACTTAAAACCCCTTTCTAAGACAATTTTTCAAAAATGTGCTTTAAGTGTCCTTAAAGCACAATTTGTGTTTTAACTTGTTTTTGAGCTTGGTTTTCTTTAGTAATTGATTTAATATGACCATTAGGACGTTAATAAGGTCTAAGAATGATATTTGGGTGCTAGCCCAAGTTACTCCAAGCTTAGAGCACATTTTTGCCTAAATAGCTCTTATGGTGTTTCCTTGTGTTTTCTTCGGTTAAAATTGTTTCTTAATATTTATAAGGCATTATTTAGCCCTCTTATATCTTAGTTTATCATCTAAACACCATATCTAGGTTTGAGTTATTTCAATCTACCCCCCTTAAAAGAACTTTGTCCCCAAAGTTCACATATATACTTAATCATTCACGGTACTCAAATTTTCTTAATCTTACACCACCTCTTATATTCTCATTCACACCTCTCAAGACTCAAAGGTCTTCCACAAGTACAATACATAAGTACTATACATATCTTAAACTTACCACAAAGTGTAGAAACTTACACAAAATCACATCTTAAACAAACCAACAAACCAAACAAACGACAAACATGTTCGTTTACTAACTCAAAAGCGAGGAAGCTCTACCCCCCTTAAAAAGGGGTACGCCCCGTACCCTATACAGACGATCTAAACAGTAAATAACGAAGGGCACTTCAATCTCATTTTATCCTCTAATTCCCATGTGGCCTCTTCGACATCTTGGTTAGACCAGAGAACCTTCACCA
The DNA here is from genome assembly GCA_023374045.1 of Limonium bicolor. Lineage (NCBI taxonomy): Eukaryota > Viridiplantae > Streptophyta > Magnoliopsida > Caryophyllales > Plumbaginaceae > Limonium > Limonium bicolor. The sequence continues at coordinate 382,117,283 of CM041777.1, forward strand.
GTTACACTGACTTATGGCGAGTGTCCCTAGTCTTACTATCCAAGATCCTCTGAGGAATCTCCACGGATCTCATGTTTGGTTCTAACGTCAACCTCTCAGGCTCTAACACATGGGAGGGGTGGTGCATGTATTTCTTTTGCTGTGAAACATGAAAAACATCATGCACTTTACCCAGCTCAGCAGGTAAATTCAACCTGTAAGCAACTGGGCCCACCCGCTCCGTAATCTCATAAGGACCAACAAACTTTGGGATCAGTTTGCCCTTCTGCCCAAATCCAAATACACCCTTCATCGGTGAAACTCGCAGAAATACCCGGTCGCCCACTGCGAACTCCAGGTCTCGTCGTCGAACATCAGCATACGACTTCTGCCTATCCTGAGCAGCTTTCATGTTCTCCCTAATTTGCTGAACTTCAGCCTTAACTTGTTCTAAGTATTCTGGTCCTATAATGACCGTCTCACTCGACTCATCCCAGCAGAGCGGTGTACGACATGATCTACCGTACAACGCTTGAAAAGGCGCCATCTTGATCAAAGCGTAATAGCTATTGTTGTATGAAAACTCGATCAGATGCAACTTGTCAATCCAACTGCCCTAGAAGTCTAAGGCACATGCCCTCATGTCCTCGAGTGTCTGAATAGTACGCTCAGTCTGACCATCTGTCTGAGGGTGGAATGTGGTACTCAGCTTCAGTTCTGTACCCAACGCTTCTCTGGTAGCTCTCCAGTACCTCAAAAGGAATCTGGTATCTCTATCTGACACTATGGTCTTCGATATCCCGTGATGTCTCATAATTTCCTTCTCAAACAACTCAGTTAATTTGGTTACCTTCCAAGTATCCTTCATCGGTATGAATCGGGCTACTTTGGTAAGGCGATCCACCACCACCCAAATCATGTTCAGACCTCCCCTAGTAGGTGGGAGTCCGACTACGAAGTCCCTGGAGATATCATGAAACTTCCACTCCGGAACTGGTATCGACTGTACCATTCCGCCCGGTCTTCGGTGCTCGAATTTCACCTTCTAGCATGTGAGACACCTCAAGACGAACTCGGTAACATTTGTCTTCATCCCCGACCACCAGAAGTATCTCTTCATGTCTTTATACATCTTAGAGGCTCCCGGATGGATGGAAACTGAAGAACAGTGTGATTCTCTAAGTATACGGTCTTTCAACTCTGTGCTGCCTCGTGGTATGCATAACCGGCCCTTAAGTCTGATCATATCATCATCATGAAGTCTGAAGTCGTATTTTTGACTCTCAAAGGTACCCTCTGTCAGCTTCTGCCTGACCTCCCTCATATACTCATTTGTCCTCTGAGCCTCTCGCACCTCATCAACCAAGCTGAAGAAAGAAACTAGCGAATGGAGTGAGTGTGCTTGACGACTTAGGGCGTCCGCTACAACATTGGCCTTCCCTTCTTTGTATTGGAGGTCAATATCATAGTCTTTCAAGAATTCTAACCATCTCCTCTGTCGAAGATTCAACTCCTTCTGAGTGAATATGTATCTCAAGCTCTTATGATCGGTGTAGATCGTCACACTAACCCCGTATAAGTAGTGGAGCCATATCTTCAAAGCGAAGACTACAGCTCCTAGCTCTAAATCATGCGTGGGGTAGTTCTCCTCATGTTTGTTCAGCTGGCGTGAGGCATAAGCCACCACCTTGCCATGCTGCATGAGCACACAACCTAGCCCTCTGCCGGATGCATCACAGTATACCTCAAAGCCCTTCGTACCGTCTGGTCATCAGACTGGTCATCAGCTTCACGACCTTGCTGAAATCTCTAACAAACCTCCGGTAGTAACCCGCCATACCAAGAAAGCTCTGAATGTCGGTAACTGTCTTCGGTCTTGGCCAAGTACGCACGGCATTGATCTTTGCTGGATCCACTGAGATCCCAGCATCTGAGATGACATGACCCAGGAAAGAGACCTGGTCAAGCCAAAACTCACACTTGGAGAACTTAGCATATAGCTGGTTCTCCCTCAATATCTCTAATACCTTCCTCAAATGTTCCTCATGCTCAAGCTTCGATTTTGAATATATCAGAATGTCGTCGATGAATACCACAACCGACTTGTCCAGCTGCTCCCGGAACAAGCGGTTCATCAGATCCATAAATTTCTCCAGTGCGTTCGACAAACCGAACGGCATCACTGTGAACTCATAGTGGCCGTATCGTGTCTGGAATGCCGTATTCTCAATATCTCCCTCCTTAATGGCTATCTATTGATACCCCAATCTGAGATCAATCTTGGAAAACACGGATGCCCCCTTCAACTGATCGAACAGATTGTCAATGCGGGGTAGTGGGTACATATTCTTCACTGTCACTGCATTCAACTCTCTGTAGTCGATGCATAGGCGGAGACTACCATCCTTCTTCTTCATGAAGAGAACTGGCGCTCCCCATGGTGATACAATTGGTCTAATGAATCGCTTATCTAACAAGTCTTTCAACTGATCTTTCAACTCTTTCATCTCTGCCGGAGCCATGCGGTATGGTGCCTTGGCTATCGGTTCGGTACCAGGTAGAAGCTCGACGGTGAACTCTACCTCCCGAGTGGGTGGCATGCCGGGTAGTTCCCGTGGAAATAGATCGGGGAACTCCGACACTACCGGTAACTCGGGGTCGAACTCGGGGTCTCTCTCTATGTCCTGGACATAGCAGAGGTACACTTCTTCCTTCCTCCTCAACTCCTTATACATTGCCATGGCGGTGAAGTCGAAGGCTCTCTGGGCCTCTGGCGGTATGATATTGTTACCCCAGACGGACTCCTGAGTAGCAATCTATGCTCGGCGTAGAGGATACAACCCTTGTGCCGCTCCAACCAGTTCATCCCGAAGATAACATCAAATCCCAACTCCTTGAACTCAATAAAACTGACTAGAAAGTCTTCCCCTTAATACTGACAATGGCTCCTCGGTAGTAGCGAGTGCAATGAACCTTCTCTTAGACGGGAGCGTAACCGTGAAGTCGGGTAGCTCATTAGCGTCTAGCCCCAATCTTCTCGCAAAAGATGCCGAGACAAAGGTATGCGAGGCCCCTGAGTCGAAGAGAACTGATGCCTCAATCCCATTAACTGGAAAGGTGCCGGTGAGGATAGTACCACTGGCGTCGGCCTGTGACTTTGTAAGTATGCTTAGCGCACCTTCCGTACCGAGTCCATAACCTAATTGTATTCACAAGCTTCATGAGTAATGATGGAATAACAAGAGTCGTAACAATTAATATGAACAACACTGTTATTTTATTCATAACCATCCTGTTTACAACATGTGCTCCTTTCTTACATCTCATTCCTTACATCATACTTAAAACATTACATAGCTAATATTGTCTAAAGGTTAGGTTTACCCGCCCTGGTCTCATATGCGTCGCATTGATTACTGCTGACGGTGCTATATTCAGCTTGATTCTTTTAATCCCATGGTACAACATCCTTGATTCTCCTCCCATAACTAATACATATCCTGACTTAAGTATTAACTTATTAGCATGGTCCGCACGCTTCTGCTCGCCGTACAAAAGTTCAGCGTCATCCCCAATGGACCAAGACACTACGGGTATCCCTCTTTCGAGAGACTCCGTTGTCTCGTCCTTGTCCTGATGTAGTCCGAGTCGCCCGTCTTTCTCGTAGAAGTTCACAATGCAGATGTCTGCTTGTATGTCTGGAATCGGGTCAGCTTCCAACTGCTGAGCGATCTCCATGACTTGTGTAATAACCGGATGGAACTCTTCAGGTATTCCCGGTGGTGAGACTCCATCTCGTGCTCTCGTGGTCTGGTAGGTCTTGGCATATGGATTCCAATCCTTGCTGAAGCTCATCATCTTTAACTTCATCCTTGCTCCCCCTGGGTACTCCGGTGTATAGAAACCTCCCGGTCCCACTCCTAGTTGACTGCATCTCCTGATGATGGCTATTTGTGCTTCTGGTGTCAGGTATCCCCTTAATAAAATCATACCTGGGCGGATAACCTGACATTGTTCGGTTGGGCAGTCTTGGGTCTTGATGCTGGTCTCTTCCGGGTTAAGTGTTGAAGGTATTGGGTAGCAAATGTTGAAGTTTCCTAAGGTGGTAACAGGTTGTATCTTACTTAAGTTCTAATCTTATCTAATCTTCATCTAACTCATTTATTCACCATATCATGCATGAAATGCGGTAAGCAGGTAATTTTATAACTTAAGGGTTTATAGCGGTACCTGGCCTCGATGAGGGTTCAGGCTCATCGTCTCGGTCCACCATGTGTAGTGTGGGTCCCGACTTCTGGACTACTCGTGGGTTCTTATATGCAGCTTGCTACACTCTCTTCTGACCGTCAGATCCAGCTCCCTGATCAGTCTTGCCCTTGCCCTTCATCTCGGGCCTGTAGGCTCTGCTCTCAGGGTTCTGGAAGCACTCGTACGCTCGGTGCCCGTATACCCCACAATAGTTGCACTCAACCTTGTTCCCCTTACAATCGAGCCCGGGGTGGTCCTTGTGACACCACTGACATATGTAGCGTCGCTGGTAGCCACCACCGGCTCCCTTACCAGTCTCAGATCCTGATCATTTACAATATTAGTACTAGCATCTTAACTGTTGCTAAATGGTGCTCAATTCACTTAATGTTTAATTCCTTACCCTTTGGCGCCCTCGAGCGCAGGGGCTTAGCAGCATATGCATAAGTCAACTTCAGTGGTCTTCTGTAGCCTTCTCCTTTTCCCCTTCCCTTTTTGGTTCTAACTTTTCTGGGCTTGAGGCTGGTACTTCTGTTTCTTGTACCACCTTGCCTTTGGTGCTCGGTACTCTTCCCGGCATTCTTTCTCTTGGCATTGTCCTCGTCCCTCAGCTGGACGGTGATCTCAACCTTAGCAGCGGCATGATAGCACTCCTGCTTTCCAAAGTATTAGTCTCTTACTTCTCACAATCTAAATCTTACTCACGTATTCATATCTTAATCATTCTTATTACCTGCAAGGTTAGTATAGCTCGTCGGCCCCATGCCGTAGCGGAGTCGATGGCTAAGCCCGCCATAGAAGGGGTCACCAGTATCTGGTCTGAATATCCAAGACCCGGCAGAAGCAAAGCAAGGCGGTAAATCTGAGTAATACTCGTCTACCGTCATCTTGTCCGTCTGCTTAAGCGTATCCAACTGCAAGCGTTTCTTCGTCTGGACATGGGGTAGGGTAGTAGTTACTTTGCTCGTAGTAGTGCGGTGTACTACTCCCAGCCGAACTCTGGGTCGGCCACATGCTCGGCCCTCACCAGCTTCCACCAATCGCCTGCTGCTCCCTTCAGATAAAATGCAGCCAGACGCACCTTGATCCCAGCAGGGACATCAAGGGTCTCAAAGGCGGTCTCCAGCTCGGAGATGTACGCCTCAAGCTTGGCGGGTTCAGTCTCCCCCTTAAAGTGTGCCGGTCGAAGGTCAGCCAGACTCTTCACCCAGTTCGGTTCCTGGGCTATGGCGGTGGAGGTGGTGCACCCACACCAGGTTGATAACCCATATGCCCTAATGCGGCAGCTACAATCTCCGTGATCGTCTGCCCTCCTGGTATCTCAGTAGTGTCATCGCCTCGGCCACGGCCTCGGCCTCCTCTCCTTCCTGACATCTGAATAAGCACAACTCACATTAGATTCGTATCCACAACGGTTTCGGTTAAAGGATTTATAATGTCCGAGACGGTAAAGACGATCCACACTTAATAGTGGTCATCTTACTCTACTCACTCTAACTTCTCACACCCTTAGCCCATTACTTATATCTGAACTCATATCCTAACTCGGTGGTTACCTATGTCCGGTATTTCTTGATCAGAGCGTAACTACGCTCTGATACCACTTTTGTAACACCCCGTCCTAAGCCAATCGTGGTTATCGCAAACTTAACAGCTTAATCTTAAACATCGCAACGGAATAAACTAAACCGGGACCTTGCCACGGTCTGATCATTAGATATACCAAACTTGCTTACTTACAACGCTTACCAAAAGGAATACACCAACTACCCAAAACATTCACCAACCGAGTTCATAGTATCTCTGTTAACAAAATACTACTAACCGTTTCAATATCAACAGACGGGAGCACAAGCGCAACCCGTATTCAAAATAAAAGTCCCACCTAAGTCTACCCGCTCCTACTCTCGTGGTGAGACTTCATGGGCCGCTTACCTGCGAAAGTAAAAACAGCCCCCAAAGGGGGTCAACAAGAATGCTGGTACGACCCTCTCATGGCCCCCAAGCTAACAGGGCTAGACGACTAATTGTCGATAGCATGGAAGTTGATTAGAATCACAATCATAATATGAAGTGCAATAAAACAACAATTTACAAATGAACATACATAGTTCACACACACAAATGAACGACTTAAAGCGTTCTCTTAAAGCGAGTTAGTAAGCAACTCCTTAAATTCCGAATCACTCAACCTTTGTCCATCTTAACTTACCTCAGTCTTAACCTTAAATTAATCTTAGAATACAAACCGTTCTTTAGATAGAAATGGTCGTACCTTATCTCAATGTTTATTTTGTTGGGTCAAAGCAACCTTAGCCAATGAGCTATTAACTCCATGGGTTGAATAAACAACTTTTCTTATTATTTAGGATTTAGGTGATCCTACCGCACCATCTTAATGCCTCCTACCTTGGACTGGAAATCCAACGTAGTTGAGCCGACTTCCGACCCTAGGCAACAAGTCTGAAGACAAGTCCTTAGCGGAAGTCGGACCTGATTCAGATACCGAGCCCCTTTTTCCTTAGCATGCATGACCGGAGTCAGTCCCGGATTCCTCACTCCCCCCTTAAGTTCCAGTAGTGAAGATCTTACAAACCACGGGTTAGTTAACCTTACGGGTATTAACCTATTGTCACCAATATATAATTCCTCTCCTTAATTCAATAGGTACTAAGCTTAGTTAGTAGCTAAACTCAAGTCTCGTGGGTTAGGTAAAGAAAATACACACACAACGAGAGCAATAATAACCGGTTGCATGCTTTATCTTGTCTTAGTCATAGCAAATAAATAGATAGCACACAAGCCGAGGGACACCTCGTTAGCAAGCAGGTCACAAGAAAGACTGTACCGTTCACCGTCGGTGATTGTTTGGTTTATCTCCCTTCGAGTCCCAATTCACAAGTCCTAAAACATTCATCCAGTTTAGGTTATTATTTATCTCAACTTAACACAATTTACTTAACTTCCCTAGGCACTAATATTTACCCATTGTTATTCACTAAGTCCTTATAGTTTTAACTTAAACTCATAAGCATCATTTTCTCATTTTCTATTACTTTGTTCACCCACTTAGTAGTCATTACACCCTCCAACACATGATTAATAACTTTATAACATCAATATCTAACAATCCCCATCATTTCCTAACATTTTCCAAGCTTAAACATGATTTTTAGGGGGGTCCGGGACTTGGTTTTTACCTTAAGTCCCGGACCAACACTTGGTTAAACTCTCGGCTGATTTTATGTTGTGGTCGGGACTTTGTATGAAACCTAAGTCCCGACCAAAACAAGCTAAAACTCTCGGGGGTAATTAAGGGTGGTCCGGACTTCATACAAGACTTAAGTCCCGGACCAGGGTGTTGGATGACGCTCGGCTCTAATTTAGGCATGGTCTGGGACTTTACCCTGGACCTAGGTCCCGGACCAGCTACAGGTTTAACCATTTGGATTTTTCTAAGTGTGGTTGTACTTGTTTCTTCATCCATGCTTTACCCAAGTCCATATAAGATCTTAGAAATATTTAACACCAAAATAACATCTTAAACTTGCCTAATTCCTCATCTAAATTGTTACCAATTTCTCACATAATCTCTTAAACACTGTTATATTTTCCTTAGGTTTTTCGAGTGGTATATCATACCTACAACCCAAACTAATCAAAATGCTATTTCACAAACATTATTACCACTCCTAAGCATTATTGCTCCACAACACCTCTTTTACACAAACTCCTCCTATTTTCCTCAAGCTTATACCTAGATTCTCTCAAGGCATTATTCATCTATTGTTTACCAAAACTTGCACAAGACTTATTCACACTTCCTCCATATCCCTTGAGCATCACACTTACTTATTTGAATTCTAATTCCTTCAAGACAACTCCTAAGTCCTTTAAACACTCAAGAACACTCTAGTTCACTTTCTTTCACCAATTTAAGCCGTAAGAATTCCTAGTACCTTGTTCTTTTACAAGCTTCACAAACTTTCTCACTTAGGCTTTTTCCTTGCACAATCTCGGTCACCACCCAAATTCTCCTTGCCAATGTTCTAATCAATATCCAATGATTCTAATGAGTGCTAGACAATGCACTAACCTTAAGGAACAAACCCTAGGTCAAAAATGTGTTTTAAGGTATTAAAATGAATATTTTACCTTGAAGTCTTAAAGTAGGCTTGGATATGAATCGACAAGGACCTCCTCTAGCCCTTGGAGAATAGAAAACAAGCTAGAACAAGGCATAAAAATGGAGCCCCATGAGTAGAAATTTTTGGTAATGAAGAAGAAATGGTGGGAACCTAGTTTTTCTTACATATTCTTTACCTTAAGAGAATGGAGAAGCCAATGGAGTCCTCAAGCTTGTTTTTCCTCCTCTAATGGCGGTTTGGCTTGGCACCAAAACGAAGCTCTTGAAGTTTTGGAAAGATAGAAAGAAGGAGCTTGAGCTAACTAAGAAGAATATATATTTTATCTTGGTTTTGGAGTTAAAATGAGTGAGCTATGGTCAAAGCAAGATGGGGCTAGCATGGGGGTTGTTCTTCACGTTCAAGAAGAAGAGAGGAGCACCAAAAATCGGTGGAGAAGATGAAGAATGAAGAAAGGAGGAGAGAGGTAAGTAATAAGAGATATTTTGTTTCTTAAAGCAAATAGTAACTACTTACTTTTCTTTCTTATTTTATAAACTAACTTACTCATGTGGTGACTCATACCTTAGAAAACCGGCCCCCTTATTAATTTAGGCTATTCATGGTCTTGTTTGACCACTTAATTAAGCTTAATTGATTAAAGACTAAACTAGGCACTATTTGGTTACTGTTTACAAACTAGTGCACATAATTGTGAAATTTTTGATTTCCCATCGATTTAGACTTTCTAATGTGATACTAAGTAGTACACAAGTTAATTAAGGAGTAATCATGGACATTTAGCCACTTAAACCCCCTTTCTAAGATAATTTTTCAAAAATGTGCTTTAAGAGTCCTTAAAGCACAATTTGTGTTTTAACTTGTTTTTGAGCTTGGTTTTCTTTAGTAATTGATTTAATATGACCATTAGGACGTTACTAAGGTCTAAGAATGATATTTGGGTGCTAGCCCAAGTTACTCCAAGCTTAGAGCACATTTTTGCCTAAATTGCTCTTATGGTGTTTCCTTGTGTTTTCTTCGGTTAAAATTGTTTCCTAATATTTCTAAGGCATTATTTAGCCCTCTTATATCTTAGTTTATCATCTAAACACCATATCTAGGTTTGGCGTATTTCAAATTTTAATGGTTCTTGAGCTTCCATTAATGTTTATTTACAGTTATTTAATGAACAATAATTTTTACGGGTTCATTTGACCACTTAAAGTCACATTTTCAAGGTTTCTAGAAAAACGTGCGCTAAAGCTTTATTAGCATTTTAACACATTATTTGGATCCATTTTCTTCGGGAATTGTTCCCATATATTATTTAGGCATTATTAAGCCTTGTAAATTCATTTAATACTCTTGTCGAGGTCGTATTCCTCTTAGGGTCACTTAACGCTCAATTTAGCTTTTTTCGCTTTCTAAGCATTTTTTTTTTTGGATTTATTATCGTTACCAAGATTTATTAGGCACTAATAGGCCCTCAATATCAGATTAGAGTAATTTAATCACCCTAATTAAGTCCGGGGTATTTCAATGTGGCATATAATATAAGAGTATAACTTATGAAATGTGAATGTATAAGTGTTGCACAAGCATATATTAAAAATATATACATATTAAGTATATGGCATACTTGGAACTATATAATATAGTGCATGTATGCATGCAACTATATATTATATGATTAAATCAAATAAAAAACAACATATATAAATATATATGTAAAAACTGAGAGTATATGTAAGTATATAAAATAAGGTTTTAATGTCATGAAATGATAAATGACAAATGTTATGACATTAGTATAAATATATACTATAAGTCATACAATTACAAATTAATGTATAGTTCATTAAAATGAATAATGAGATGTATAATATATGGTACAATATTAAATTGGTAAATACAAATGCCATAAAATATTAGTGCATAAGCATAAATTGCGATGCAAATTAATGTTGCATGAATACATGCAACTATACACTATAACTGTATATTCGTATGCCTAACCGAAACGGTTAAATCAATACATAAGTATAAACGTGAATATATATATTCGTATACTCGAGAATATAAAGAATTAATCCTAACGTTTTGAAAATGCTACAACTAAGACGTTTTTATAACCGACTCATTTAAATAAACCCGAGCGTTGGTAATTAATACGTACTACGAGTGACGAGTTTGTATAACGATACTTTAACAAATAACTGTTGAAATCCGGGGATGAAATGTCGGGATTACTTGTGTTGTTCGGATTTACCGAGCTTAAGTAAGTCATGCAGATTGACTTATTATCACCGACGAAGGCGCTTGATGAGCTAGTGGTCTACTGCGCAACCTAGGTCTTTGGTGAACGGTATGTAAAGGGGTCTAATCTAAGATGTCCTAAGGGCTTCCTCAGGCTCAGATATGTGTGTTGTATAATGAGTGTGATGCATGTATGTGTGTGTATGTATTTGTGTTTATGTTATGTGACGTGTAACTGTTTAAATTCCCGCATCATTAATTGTGCGCGAACGTCCTTCGGGGCTAATACTACGTCGACTATAGATTGACTTATATAAAACACATATACGTTTAATGTGATGTGATTGTTGTTAACTGATATAACACACCTAATATTATGATTGTATATATATACTAGCCTAAGTAAATTACTTAGGTACGGGACACGACATTGTCGGTCTCTAGAGCACGGCTCTCAAACATGTATATGACCTAGATGACTTCTAGGTATACGTAAGACCCTTAGGGCGGCTGCAAACGATAAATTTAATATATTAAATACTAAGAAATAATCCTAGAAAATAATAAATCAAAAGACCGTCAGGTTGCAAAAATCCCGGTTATTGTAGTAGAGTTTGTGAGAAACCAGGTATCGAACCGAGGGACTATGTGAAAAATAATCTAATCTTAGCAAAGGTTATAAATCGGGGGGAAGTTGTTTGTTTTGATCTGTAAGTTAAAATAAAGACAACAAGAATTTAAATAACAGCTAAGAATTTAAAATAATAGAATATTAAAAGTGGTTGTAAATATGGAAGAACGGACTCTGGGTTCAGATTTTAATCATTTGATTAATTATGCTAGTCTACCGGTTTAATTAAATATAAATTGGCAAAATTCATTTTAGAGTCTTTAGATTTAAACCATAAATCCTAATGATCTCGTTTACCAGAACATGCAAGATCTGATATAGACTCAAGCAAAACACATGTAAACGGCTAAATAAATGAAAATATAATTTTGCATCTGAAATACTAGACTTAGTCAACCAGAATAAGCTTTTCCACAGATATAACAATTAATATGACCTATCCATTTATCACGCACCTGATCAAAATAGATTTCGTAAGGCAATTCAATAAACTCATATAATTTATTGTAAGGCGAGAGAATAACATTAATTGTATCAAAATATAATTAATTTAAACCGGTAAAATAAATTGCATAATTAAAACAAACTAATAATAACCATTCCCCCAAGTATAAAATATTCTAGACGGGCATATTAAATAAATAAATAGATATAAGAGTAGAAGAAATCATCTGTTGTTGGACTCCTGAAGTTACTCTGCTATTTTATTATACCGGACTTGAAATTGCAATATTTGAATAATATTTTTGGAGAATGCGTAAATAGATGGAAGTTTGTGGTGGAAATGGAAAATAAGTTAAAGGTGTGTGGTGGAATTGGAATAAAGATAAAGTGGAGAGATTGTTACGTGAGAATTGAAATGAAAATGGAAATGGTGGGGGGAGTAAGAGATGGTGGGGTGTATGTGTGGTCTGTCTCCTCAGCTAATCGATGATTTTGGAGCAGATGGAGCTGGGTTTAAATAGACTGAAAAAAAGGAGGAAAAAGACAAGGTAATGGACGGGCTGGTAGGTGAGTAAATTGGGGGAGAGATTTCAGTCAGATGGCGGCACCAAAAACTGCTAAAGTCTTCCTCTTTTTCTGCTTCGCGTGCTGGAACTGGAGCTGCCGTCATTTTTTTCCTTCCTTTTTGAAAAGTAGAGTCTGCAAAAGCAGACTTTGATTTTTTTTTTAACACGCGTACAGATTTTGAATTTATTTTTTGATCACGCGTTGCTGATCATTTGATTTTGATTTTTGATTTTTTTTAAAGAACTAAAAATATTAATCGGGATTAACTTCGACAGCACATAGATTCTTTGTTTGAGCTCCGATTTGTTCCCCGTTTGCGGCGTTGGAAAGCTTGTGAGGAGAACTATGCATTTCCACCATCATTTCTTGATTTAATCATATAAAGTGGCATCAGTTCTTGACCAAAATAAGAGTCATGAAAAGCATAGGATAAGTGTGAGAAAGTACGTAAAAAGTTACACAAAATAAGGATTTAGCTCCTATGAAACTACATAAATTTCACACTTATCAAATCACCCCACACTTAGCCTTTTGCTAGTCCTCAAGCAAAACTCTCAAACACAAGTCCAAGCCAAGCTAATGAAACTCAACTCAAAAGGAAGAGCACAAAAGAAAGACACTACTGGCTTTACCAATCAAGGGGGCAATTCAATTTATTAAGCGTAATTCATTTTTTTTCTAAAACAAGAAGTCATTCAAAGTTAACAATAGAGAAACAAAACCATAAGAACCTCGCCTTTAGCAATGAGCCATCCACCTTTTTCATTCACAAACCATTAGAACGACAAGGGGCATGGAGTAAGATCTTATTCCATTATACCTTTCAATGCCACATACTCTTGATCCATAAAGAGAATTAAATTTTGATTCAGCTCAGCGATTGGACATTTTTTCTAATTTAAGTGCTATTAATTTCATTCACCACAGACTTTTCTCTCCACCTATGTAACGGCTTTGGGTTAACTATCCCAGATCACAAGGACCTTAGGTAGCTAGGTGATGAGGCACCCCAAGGACTTAATAACCAAGTGGACGAGGCCCGATTTTTGGATCAGAATTAAAATTAAGCATGCTCAGGATCAGCGGAGTACCTTGCCTTGTTCTTTTTCCAACCATTTCAATCCAGACATTCCAAGGCTCAAGGCTAAAAACAGGGTTCAGATGGTGAGTATTCTCAATCATTATAGCATTCACAACATAGACTTCATTTTAATCAATTAAAACCAAAAAATTTAAAATTTTGCACCCCAAGATCAGCTAACCAATTATACTTCCTCTATGGCTTCCTTCCAAGTTGAGCAACACAGCAAGACTTAAACAAATGCAAGAGAAAAGAGCTCAAAGACACAAAAAAATAAGCGGCGAAGGAGCTTACCCCACCCCACACTTAGAGTGAAGCAATGTCCTCATTGCTTAGGAAGAATTAAGATTGTGCAAGCAATCCAATGGGGAAACAAAATTACACATAACAGTTCATAGGGGAGCATATAAAATATTCAAGAGAGGAAAAGGTAAGAATACTCCCCAGAGTCCGCTCAGGGTGTGTAGCAAGGCCTACCCCACACTTGAGTTCAGCTAAGCGACAAAGTAAGCAAGCTGAGAAATATAATCTGCAAAGCAAGAAGAACTCAAGTGGAACCAGACAAACCATTAGTAGAAAAATAAGAGCAAGGCTCTTCAAGAAGCATAGTACCAGCTGACACACCACAATCTAAAAAGAAAAGAGCAAAATAAACTACGAAAGTGAAAACAAACATTCTTTTTTTTATAATATTAGACATATTATTTAAGCACACATAAAACTTAAATTAATAAAGGGAAAGCAAACACACAAAAACTAAATGTAAGTTAAGCAAAAATAAAGAGAGGAGAGAATGCTTCCTGGAAATTTAAAAGAAGTGGTGGGTTGCCTCCCACCAAGTTGCTCTGGTTTAAAGTCTCAAGCTAGACTAATCAGTCCGATTAGGAGAAAGAGGAAGGGGAGTGGGAAAGGGTCCCACAACTTCCTAGAACTAAGTTGCACAGCTTTCGGAATGTATGCTTTAACCGCCATGGGATAGACTTCTTCTTAGGTGGTGCTGGCTCATAAACAGGGGTAGAAATGTCGTGCTGTTCCTGGACAAAACAAACTCTAAATAAGTCAGTAGAAACATCAGCAGGACAAGTATACCTCTTTAGATGGGCCCCATTAACTTTGAAGGTGTCGCCCGTCTTGTTCTGTAGTTCAAAGGCACCATATGAGGTCACACCAACAATCCGGAAAGGACCAGCCCAGTGCGACTTGAGATTCCCAGGGAAAAGCTTCAACCGAGAATTGTAGAGTAGAACCAAGTCACCTACTTTGAAATCTCTCTTGAGGATCAACTTGTCATGGACCCTCTTGGTTCGCTCCTTATAAATTTTAGCATTGTAGTAAGCTTGATGCCTAAGATCTTCTAGCTTAGAGAGTTGCAACTTCTTTTCTCACCAGCAACAGTCATATCAAAATTTAAGGCCTTGATAGCCCAATAAGCCTTGTGCTCAAGCTCCACAGGGAGATGGCAAGCCTTCCCATAAACCAATTTAAAAGGTGACATACCAATAGGGGTCTTATAGGCTGTACAATAGGCCCAAAGAGCATCATCTAGCTTCAGAGCCCAATCTTTTCTGAAGGAGTTTACCGTCTTTTGGAGGATCCACTTCAACTCCCTATTGAACACTTCTACTTGTCCATTCGTTTGAGAATGGTAAGCAAGGGAAACTTTGGGGTGTACCCCATACTTTGCCATCAGTGCATCAATGCTTCGATTGTAGAAGTGTGTTCCTCCATCACTTATAATAGCTCGAGGGACTCCAAAGCGTGTAAAGATGTGCTTCTTTAAGAATTTGACCACAGTCTTGGAATCAGCATGTTGGCAAGGAATTGCTTCAACCCACTTGGACACATAGTCCACTGCTACTAGAATGTATTGGAAACCCTGAGAAGAGGGAAATGGTCCCATAAAATCTATACCCCAGCAGTCAAAAAGTTTGACCTCCAAAATGCCTTGCTGAGGCATCTCATCTCTCCTAGAAGTATTGCCCATGCGTTGACAACTATCACAACTAGCCACAAAGGCTTGGCAATCCTTATGTAGTGTGGGCCAATAAAATGGATTCCAAAACCTTGGCTGCCGTCCTATGAGAGCCATGATGACCGCCAGCTTCTCGGGAGTGACAAAACTCTAGAACACTGGGTACTTCATCATCAGGGAGGCACCTGCGAATTAAGCTATCTGCACAAACTCGAAACAAGTGAGGGTCTTCCCAGATATAATGGCGTGAATCAGAAAGGAATTTCTTTTTCTGAGCATATGATAAATCATGAGGAACAATTCCAGAAACAATAAAATTAGCCATATCCGCATACCATGGCTCTTGCACCTTTTTCAAACTGAAGACGGTTTCATCAGGAAAGAATTCGTTTATAGGAATACCGTCATCAGGAGTTACCATCCTAGAGAGATGATCAGCCACGCCATTGAGCTTACCACTCTTGTCTTTCACTTCAATGTCAAATTCTTGTAGAAGAAGAATCCAACGCAGCAAGCGAGGCTTGGCCTCTTTCTTAGTAAACAAATATTTAAGAGCAGAGTGGTCAGTGTGAATAATCACTTTACTTCCCCATAAATATGATCTGAATCTATCTAAGGAGAAGACCACAGCCAGAGCTCTTTCTCAGTGGTTGTGTAGTTTCTCTGAGCGTCATTAAGAGTTTTACTCGCATAAGCAATAACTCTTAACATCTTATCTTTCTTTTGGCACAGGACTGCACCTACTGTAAAATCACTAGCATCACACATAATCTCAAATGGCAATGACCAGTCAGGAGAAACAACAATAGGAGCAACTACCAACTTTTGCTTAATCAAATTGAAAGCGTCCAGACAATTTTCAGAGAAGACAAAAGGGACATCTTTCATAAGCAAATCAGTCAAAGGTTTAGCTATTTTAGAGAAGTCTTGAATAAATTGTCGATAGAAACCAGCATGCCCAAGAAAAGCTCTTATATCCTTTACACAAGTAGGCGCTGGCAGCTTCTCTATAACTTCTATTTTAGCTCTATCCACCTCAATCCCTTTGCCAGACACCTTGTGGCCAAGCACAATCCCATCCTTTACCATGAATTGACATTTCTCCCAGTTTAGAACCAGGTTGGTCTCTTTGCAACGTCCAAGGAGAAGGTCAAGCTGAGCCAGACAAACATCAAAGTCAGAACCATAGACAGAAAAATCATCCATAAATACCTCTATACTCTGCTCAATGAAGTCTGCAAAGATAGCCTGCATGCAACGCTGGAAAGTGGCAGGGGCATTGCATAATCCAAAGGGCATCCGTTTATATGCAAAGGTACCATATGGACAAGTGAAAGTAGTCTTGTCCTGGTTATTAGGTGCAATAGGAATTTGAAAGTACCCTGAAAAACCATCTAAAAAGCAATAATATTCCTGCCCAGCCAACCTCTCAAGCATTTGATCAATAAAAGGGAAGGGAAATGATCTTTCCTGTAGCACAATTCAAACGCCTATAGTCTATGCACATACACCATCCAGTGATCTTTCTCTGAGGAATAGACTCACCTTTGTTGTTCAGAACAGCCTCAAAACCCCATTTCTTAGGAACTACCTGTACAGGACTCACCCATGGACTGTCCGATAGGGGTAAATGATTCCAGCATCTAAAAGCTTCAACACCTCTGTCTTGACAACTTCCTTCATGTTAGGGTTCAGTCGACGTTGGGGCTGTCTGACCGGCTTGTAATCCTCCTCCATATAGATATGATGAGTGCAAAAGGCTGGATGATATCAGCCAAGGTCCATCCAATGGCTCTCTTATGCTTCCTGAGCACCTCTAGCAACCTAGTCTCCTGCCCAAAAGTCAAAGTAGAAGAGACAATGACAGGCAAAGAATTGTTATCAGCAAGAAAAACATATTTGAGATTAGAGGGGAGCTCCTTAAGCTCAAGTACTGGAGGCTGCTCTATAGAAGGAATAGGTCGTTGGATATCTCTAGCAAGCTTCTCCAAAGGAGGGCGATAGGCTTGAAAACCTGTCTTTCCTCTCTCGACATGAGCTAGAGCTATATTAACATCCATATCAAATGTCTTATTTTCAACAGAAGAGACAAGAACATGCTCCAAGGGTTCAAAATCAGAAAAAGGGGAAGAAGGTATAGAATATACCTCATCATCAGCAGAAAGTTCACATACCTCGCCATCCTCATCTAGGAGACTTACCGAGCTAACCGAATGAGCTGAGGTGGAGTTGGACTTCATCATCTTCTTCATATCAAATTCAATCTTTTCGTCCTCATACCGCAAGGTGATTTTACCATCATGAACGTCAATGACAGCCTTGGTAGTACTTAGGAAAGGATGTCCCAGAATGAGCGGAACCTCTACATCGTCATCCATGTCGAGAACCACAAAGTCTGCAGGAAAGATGAAGCGGTCAACCCCCACCATGAGATCTCACACAATCCTCATTGGTTTAATCTCGGATCTATCGGCCAGCTGGAGCTTGAAAGGGACCGGGTGTAGCTCTCCTCCTCTCATCTTCAAGAAGGTGGCATAAGGCATAATGTTGATACTCGCACCCAGGTCACACAGACCATTGCCGCAGTCTACATCCCCAATAAAGCAAGGAACAATGGAATTTCCTGGATCTTTCTGCTTAGGAGGAAGTGCTCGAAGTAAAGTGGCAGAGCATTCTTCAGTCAGGTGGACAATCTCCTTGTCCTTCTTTTTCTTCTTTTGAGTGAGGAGATCCTTCAGAAATTTTGCATAATTCGGCATCTCCTGTAGAGCATAAACAAGAGGAATATCAAGAGTCAGTTTCTTAAAAATACTTAAAAATTTAGTAAACTGTTCGTCTAAATGCTTATTTTTCATCCTATTTGGAAATGGAAGTTCTACTTGCTTAGGAGTAGAAGAAGACACATCAACATGAATAGTAGAGGGGGAGGGAGAAGAGGGGGGAAGATTAGGAGTCTGGATCTCCTCAGAAACTACCACAGGTGGGACTGTAAGCCCTAATGGTATGTCTGAAAGAGAAGGGGTGATCTTTTCACTAGTTTGATCTACAGCAACTTGATTTTGATGATAGTTTCCCAACTGCTTCCCACTTCTTAACGTCACAGCTGCACTGAACTCACCCTCAGATTGGACCTCCGAAGATACACCACATTTGCAGATCTTTAAGGCCTTGGCTGTCTCCCTCGGATTCTGCTGAGGTTGAGATGGAAACGAGCCAGGCTGCCTTTGTTGTTGGTTGGTAAGTATCTGGTTCATCTGCTGCTCTAAATTTCTTTGACTATTCATCAAGGATTGGTTAAGAGACGGTTGCTCCTTCTAGGTGGTAGCCATCGACGTAATTATATCCTCGAGCTCTTCCATCTTTTCATCAGAAGCTGACTTAACGGGTGGCTGGTAGGAATTCTGGCCCTGTCCCATCTGCATCTGAGGACGGGCTTGGTTGTATGGTTGCCTAGAGAAGCCTGGGGGACCCTACATATTACTTTGTAAAAGGTTAGAATTTAAAGCATTGTTGGGATTACCATACCTGAGATTCTGGTGTTGATTCCGGTTCCAGGGTCGTTGGTAATTCCCTTCTCCCAAAAAGTTTGCTTCTTCAACAATCCGTATTTCCTCCAGATGAGGGCATATTTCAAATGAGTGGTCACCACCACAATGAGAACAAAGAGGCTCAGATGAAGATGAGGAAGCTATCCTCTTTACCTGCTGAGAAGGTTGACCATTAATTAAAAAATCATCAAACCTTTTTACCAGTGAGCTTACCAATGTCAACTGCTGAGCCTGAGACTCTGCTATCTGCTCCATCCAAGGATCCATATTCCTAGCACCTTTAGCACCCATTGTCATAGTCATGCCTCCCTCGGTGCCCCACTGACGAACCTCTTCAATATATGTCTCCATGGCCGCCATGAAATCAGTGCCAGATCGGTTGAGGATGTTTCCTCCCAAAGCTGATCTAACCTCAGCCTTATGTATATGTTGTAATCCATGAAAGAATGTCATATCAATACAAGTGAGGTCTTGTCCATGATGAGGACAATGTCGGAACATCTCTTTAAAATGATCCCATGCTTGACAAATAGTCTCAGCACCACTCTGTTTGAAAGCAAGTAAGGTAGCAACCAAAAATTCTTAGTTCTAGAAATCGGATAATACTTTTCATAGAACCTGGTTGTCATCTCCCCCCAAGTAGTGATAATACCAGAAGGAAGACAGTAGAACCATTTCATCGCTTCACCGGTGAGGCTGCTAGGGAATAAACACATTCCAGCATACTCCAGGAGACTATCGGAGCGCCCAATTTGATCAACATTAATTAGAAATCAGTTGACATGATCTAGGGCGTCGTTGGGGTTGGAGCCGTCAAATATGCCAGAGGGCATATCCCGTATGACCTTGTTCTGATGTGAAGGCTTCAGATCCTTCCATTCCTTTACTATGTCGGGTGTTAGCGTAGGAAGAACTACTGGGCTTCTTCTAGGAATAGCCGCTGGTCTGTTAAATTGCCTCATTGCTTGACCACCGTTCATAGGAGTTGCCATTTGTATGTCTTTTTGGAACCTTTGTAGGCGTCTGGCTAGCTGAGAGGTACGCTCGATTTCTGGGTCAAGAATTTTGTCCCAATCGAGATGAGTGTCTGGCCAAGAACGGGTGTACACCATCAACTGTCTACAAAAGAGAAAGATAGACTCCACAAAAGGTTACAAGTAGAGTAAACTAAAATAAAAATAGTACAGCAAAATAAAGAAAAATTAACTTAACTCGAAACAAAAAAATAATAGTAAAAATAGATAGAACTAATAATAGTAAAAATTAAATAAATGCAGTAAAACAAATTTTTAACCCAAGCTAAGGACTAGACAGGAATCTAGTCCCCGACAACGGCGCCAATTTGCAAAGGATAAATTTGATATATTAAATACTATGAAATAATCCTAGAAAATAACAAATCAAAAGACCGTCAGGTTGCAAAAATCCCGGTTATTGTAGTAGAGTTTATGAGAAACCAGGTATCAAATTGAGGGACTATGTGAAAAATAATCTAATCTTAGCAAAGGTTATAAATCGGGGGGAAGTTGTTTGTTTTGATCTATAAATTAAAATAAAGACAACAAGAAAGTAAATAACAGCTAAGAATTTAAAATAACAGAATATTAAAAGTGGTTGTAAATATGGAAGAACGGACTCTGGGTTCAGATTTTACTCATTTGATTAATTATGCTAGTCTATCGGTTTAATTAAATATAAATTCGCAAAATTCCTTTTAGAGTCTTCAGATTTAAACCATAAATCCTAATGACCTCGTTTACCAGAACATGCAAGATCTAATATAGACTCAAGCAAAACACATGTAAACGGCTAAATAAAAGAAAATATAATTTTGCATCTGAAATACTAGACTTATTCAACCAGAATAAGCTTTTCCACAGATATAACAATTAATATGACCTATCCATTTATCACGCACTTGATCAAAATAGATTTCGTAAGGTAATTCAATAAACTCATGTAATTTATTGTAAGGCGAGAGAATAACATTAATTGTATCAAAAAATAATTAATTTAAACCGGTAAAATAAATTGCATAATTAAAACAAACTAATAATAACCATTCCCCAGAGTATAAAATATTCTAGCCAGACATATTAAATAAATAAACAAATACAAGAGTAGAAGAAATCATCTGTTGTTGGACTCCTGAAGTTGCTCTGCTATTTTAATATACCGGACTAGAAATTGCAATATTTGAATAATATTTGTAGAGAATGTGTAAATAGTTGGAAGTTTGTGGTGGAAATGGAAAATAAGGTAAAGGTGTGTGGTGGAATTGGAATAAAGATAAAGTGGAGAGATTGTTACGTGAGAATTGAAATGAAAATGGAAATCATGGGGTGAGTAAGAGTGTATGTGTGGTCTGTCTCCTCTGCTGATCGATGATTTTGGTGCAGATGGAGTTGGGTTTAAATAGACTGAAAAAAAAGTAGGAAAAAGACAAGGTAATAGACGGGCTGGTAGGTGAGTAAATTGGGGGAGAGATTTCAGTCAGACGGCGGCACCGAAAACTGCTAAAGTCATCCTCTTTTTCTGCTTCGCGTGCTGGAACTGGAGCTGGCGTCATTTTTTTCCTTCCTTTTTGAAAAGTAGAGTCTGCAAAAGCAGACTTTGATTTTTTTTTTAACACGCGTAGAGATTTTGATTTTTTTTATCACACGTTGCTGATCATTTGATTTTTGATTTTTGATTTTTTTTAAAGAACTAAAAATAATAATATCGGGATTAACTTCGACAGCACCTAGATTCTTCGTTTCTCTCCGATTTGTTCCCCGTTTGCGGCGTTGGAAAGCTTGTGAGGAGAATTATGCATTTCCACCATCATTTCCTGCTTTAATCATATAAATTGGCATCATTTCTTGACCAAATTAAGAGTCATGAAAAGCATAGGATAAGTGTGAGAAAGTACGTAAAAAGGTACACAAAATAAGTGATAAGTGAACTCGTTATAACCTAAATTATACCTTCGGTATTCGACTAACTAATTAAACACATAATTGAACATTGGTGTAGGAGAATAAGTCCAGGTAGTCTCGGACTACTGGCTGCGCAGAGAGATCTCTTGAGTTGTTTTTTCCGGATCGGGTTTTAGACTCTAGTATTGCCTCGAGCCTACATAGATTGTTGGTCAGTTCGTATCATTATTGGAACTCGGCCTTTGGCCCCAAACTAAATGACGCCTTTTAGGCAAAGAGGAAGTCCCGAGATCTTATATCTTTGGCCGTAGTGCACTAATGCTAGTGCCTCCAGGACGACTGTCCAAAATAAAATACAAATACAGGTTGCCCTAACTTGATACCCACTGACATTGTGTTGTGATGTGATGAGGACCTAGGGGTCATGTGATTAAATGAATAACCTGGCAGCTACTAACGGCTACATGTATTATTGTTAATATTGATTGTGTTGTGTGATGTTGTGTGTGACTTTTAGTGACTGCTCTACCTTTTTATTTTACCGCCATTCATGTGTTTACTACTTTATATACTTGTACACCAATAAAGCATGTAATGAACCTAATAATGGTGACCATGACTATTAAGTGACCAATAGGGTCCAGACCTGGTCTACTCAGTGTTTATCGCTGAGCCTTTATGGCATACGTGCAGGTGACGATTATCACGGAAGCAAAAGAGCAGGACCCGGGTAGTTAGAGTTTATTTGCCGTATGAGATATCACAATGTATTAGGATGATTATTAGTTTTAAAGTGTTAATGGTGTTGTATATTGTTGGGAATACATAGATGCTCACTTGTCGTTAAAGATACTTTTGGTTTAAAATGATGTATAGGTTAGTATCTCGTTATCACTGTGGTTATGTATGTATTAACATTATTATTTCTTATTTAAATTATTACTGCTTCTTTACTCATATGGGCGAGTAATGGCATGTGAGACCCGAGTGAGGTTTATTACTGTGTGTCTTCCGCTGTGAGACGTTATTAATTAATGCATCGTGAGTGATTATTACATGTGTGTGCCTTGATTTTAAACCCTATCCTATGTCGGTTAAAGTTGATTAGGATCTAGTCGGGTTTTAGGTCCACTTATAACCTAAGATTAATAACTATGTCATAAAACAAAAATTATTAAAACTCAAGCTAGCTCACTGGAACCTATTAGGAGTCGCCACCTAATTTTGACCTAAGGTAAATTAGGAAAGGAGAGTTCGGGTTCGGGGGCTTGATATTCGACTTATTTAGGGTTCAAATACTTTCATTACCCCTCCTAGGTCGTTTTTTCTCTACTTGGTTTATTTACGGCTTATTACGAGTCGTCTTTAACCTAAGTGCGTGTTTCTGTTTTTTTTATTTTTTAGAGTTTTTTGACAGGAAATTAAAGTGAAATTGAAAGCTACCTAAACTAGGGTTTCGGAGGCAGAATTAGGTCAAATTTTGTTTACGTCCGTAGCCACGGACACCATGTCCGAGACCACGGACCCCAGTTAACCTAAATATACAGAAAAGTTGAATTTAAGGAGAACAAAAATTTGAAAAGTCCGGGGCCACGGACAAGCTGTCTGTGGGCCCGGACATTATTTAGAAAAAACTTAAATTTTGAATTTTTAAAAAACCCACCGCCGTCCGTGGGTGTCCGTGGCCACGGACAACCCGTCCGTGGTCACGGACCACCCACGGACAGGGGTTTTCTGAAGGTTCCCGAGGGTGTTTTGAGCTCAAATTTTATGGGTGTGTAGCCTGAAAGATTTTAAACACGTTAGTAACTGAAAGAACTTAATTTGACATCAAAATTAATAGGAAAGTTAGCAAACAATTAACAAGGCAGTAGCTAAAACAATTAGCGATACAGAAGAGAAAAAGAGTTAGTTTAAACCCAAATTTCAAGGCAAGACCGATAATATCGTGCGGAGTTAGGAAAGTGAAATTTCTACCTGTTTTACCTTCGGATTCTGGATGATTCTTCACACCGGGATTCGTCGAGTGCTCCGTTTGATGGCAGACCAGAAAGAATTTCTAACCAAGCTTCAGGTTGTTGGTTGTTCTTGCTGTTCTTCACGTTTTGGAAGCGTTTTTGTGAGGTTTTGATGATTATTGGTGCTTTGGGGATTGGAAAACGTGCTTAGATGGTGATTTCGGGGGATTTTCGGTATGATTCGGGTGGCCGGGTGTTGGAAAACGTGAGAGAGAGAGGAGGCTGTCTTTCTGACTCCCTAGGGTTCTTGAGCATATGAGATTCTGCTTTTATCAAAAAACTATCCCCTTATATAGACTTTCTTAAAGAAAGAAAATCTAGTAAAAAGTAAGATTTTTTATATTTTAATTAAATGACTTCCCAAAGGAATTTTGCTGTGAAATTTTAACCACATGTCATGGATGATAATTATGAATTTTTTGAGGTGGAATCGAAATTTTTAAATGTTGGAATATTTTAAAATTGAATTTCTCGTCAGATTCAGTCAAAAATTGCTAGAAATTTATTGGAAATTTGAAAAATCAAAATTCCAACGCCATGATGCTTAAAATGTCATCCTCTATCATGGGTTAAAATATCAAAGCATTTCAAGATGATTTGGTCATCTTTTGGAGGAGAGAGAAAGCCTGTAGGAGGTCTCATGAGCCTTAAAAATTACAAAAACGCCCCTGACAATGACGAAACTGCTCCTCATGCCCTGAAATGCGCTGACCGAGCCGGAATCCCCCATTACTCGATTAAATGCCCCTCACAACACCAAAACCTTGTAGACCCTAACTAGGGGGGTCAAAATTTTGGGTATAACAGATTGCCCCCCGTCAACTGGACTTTGTAATGGATGTGAAAAGTCTGGTTGATGCTTGAGTGACGCCCCAAAATTTTGGACTCCACAGAATCCTCCATGATGTGTGCAACCAAGTTGATTACGTCCAGCTATTCGGAGGCACTGACTGCCCAAAGGTGAAAATGTGTCAAGCTATTCTAAGGCACTGACTACCTAGGTGACAAAAATGAAACAATGTCAAGCGATTCTAAGGCGTTAACTACCTATAACAAATGAAATGATGCGATGTCAAGCGATTCTAAGGCGTTGACTACCTATAACAAATGAAATGATGCGATGTCAAGCGATTCTAAGGCGTTGACTACCTGTAATAAATGAAATGATGCAATGTCAAGCGATTCTAAGGCGTTGACTACCTAGGATGTGAAAACTGGATGATATGCAAATGCAAGAATGATGAAATGCTAATGATGCTAATGATGCTGATGGTGATGATGTTGATGATGTTAATGTGTTGATGATGCTGATGTGTTGATGATGCTGATGTGTTGATGATGCTCGGATGCTTCTGGGACCGAAACCCGTGCCAATGCTCCTGGCTGGACCCAATGTGGACTTAATACCATCGCCCCCCAAGCTGGTGTGCAGGGATAACTCCTGGTAAAAACCCTGGGGACGTATTGCCTTTGCCCACCATTCATTGATCCCTAAAATAAGTTGACATCACAAAAGGAGGATTTATTGCCATCACCTCGCCAACTTTCTGTCACCAGGTCTTGTGATGCGCCTGGATAATACAACTAGGTCTTATGACGAGCCTATACGAATGAGATGAATGCAATGTGTTTGATGAGAGTGAGTAAGCTAAAAGGTAATGCTAGGTCTTACTACGAGCCTAAGGGAATGCTACCAGGTCTTATGACGAGCCTAAAGGACGGATCTAGGTCTTATGACGAGCCTAAGGATGGTTCTAGGTCTTATGACGAGCCTAAAGGTAGGATCTAGGTCTTATGACGAGCCTAAAGGTAGGATCTAGGTCTTATGACGAGCCTAAAGGTAGGATCTAGGTCTTATGACGGGCCTAAAGGACGGTTCTAGGTCTTATGACGAGCCTAAAGGTTGGTTCTAGGTCTTATGATGAGCCTAAAGGTTGGTCTTATGATGGGCCTAAAGGATGGTTCTAGGTCTTATGACAAGCCTAAAGGATGGTTCTAGGTCTTATGACGAGCCTAAAGGTTGGTTCTAGGTGAAAGTGAGTAAAATGTATGATGAGTCTAAAAGGATGTAGAAGGATTAGGGCTCAAGACGGGCCTATGGATGTGGAGGTAGGGCTTAGGACGGGCCTGAGGAAATTTGGTGTTAGGGTAGAGCTTAGGACGGGCCTGTGTGATATAAGGATGGTTTTGAGCCTTCGGGTTTTGGATTTTTAGGCCTCAATCGGTGTCGTTGTTGCAATCGTTGGGACCAACAATTGCCCCCAGTATTTTCCCTTAAGGCAATTTGAGTTTTTTAGGAGTTCCGATCGATTGCCCCCAGTATTTTCTTTGATTAATTGCGCAAAAACAAGTCTCATTCTCACAAGGTCAGGGTTGATCTTGATGTGGTGCTTTTTGTCCTACACTCAAAGTGTTTAATGTTTGCAGTCGTGCTCTCCTTTTGGTCAAAACATCTCAACCATTGAATTTGACATTTGTTCGATTTACGCGTTCAACCTGTTACTTTTACGTGAGTGGATACACAGCTACTAAGTCGGAAGTCTTTTATGCTTATAACGTGGCTATGGGGTGTGATGAATGACAACAGGACAACGGAGGAATGTTTAGGATATGTGGATCTACAAGGGTGACCAAAGCTACAACTTGCACCGTCTCTCGGATTTGTCTTCTTCATCTTGAGGTCGTTTGGCTACTTCGTGATGACTTCACTTATGAGCTTGGAAGTCTAGATTTTTGAGTTGTTCCTTGCACCTTTTCACCTTCTCCCAATTTTGGACTTCTTCAAGGCTTTTCAGGTTTGCCTTTCTTTGAATCTCTTTTCCTTCGGGGTTCTTGTGTTTCCCGGTTCTGAATTTTGAGAGCTGTTTTGATGTTAGCTCATTTGGATCCTATGTCACTTTGGGACCATTTGCGGATCGTTTCGTCATGCTGGTAGCAGTTTTGCTTCTTTGGACTTGTGAAGTTGCTGTTCGGAAGTCGGGCTCCTTGCTTCCTTTGGTCACCGGGTTGGTTATTCATCATTGGCTGGCTTGCTTGTTGAGTTTGTAATGTTGTAAAAGAGGATGTATACGAAAAGCACAGCGGGGGTGCCTAGGGTTTAATGTCTGGGTTCACAGGCTTTTGGCTGTGTGATGCTGTACCTAGGTGCTTCGTCATCCCTAATAGTTGTGTATCCATTCTTTGTTACTTTTCATAGGTTTAAGCGTAAATTTTCAAATTATCACCTTCGGTCGAAGTCATGCCGTTTACCTTGCCTTTGAATGTGACCTCTCTGGAGTCATGTAAAAAGGACACGCCCTCTCGCTCTTGGTTTTACCGCTCAAGACACTCTCGCGAAGTGTACACTCAGAGACTTGCTTGCACGCTTAAACAAAAGAAATTGTCGTCTTCGGTCTTAAACTCAAATTGCCCCCAGTATTGCTGCGGGGTTTACTTAACAAACCTTAGAATGCCCAAGTTATTTATGGAGGGTGATTGCATGTGTGATGGTAAACGATGGTGGTGAGTGGTGTTGGGGTGATCGCTGAGTAATTTATTCTTGGTCTTTTGGCGGCCGCAGTTTTGTTTTTTATGTGGCTGATGAAATGGTAGAAATGATGGAATGCTGCGACATGTGTCGTGACTGTAATGAAGGTGGTGAATGCATGGATGGGAAGGTGGTTTTGCGAAGAACAGAGGTTTCTCCTTTCATATGTTTGTAGACACGCTTTATGAGAAAGAGTTTTTTTTTCCTTTTCTTTTCTTCTTTCCTCTTTGCACGTGAACAAATATATAAACATCGAAACATGAATAAAGAAGAAATTTTATTGAAAACCAAAAGAAGTAACAATGACATCGAGTACCAACTAAACGGGAAAGACAACTAAACTAGCTAAAGAGCTTAAAAGAAAAGACGGAGGAAAAAGACAAAAGCTCCACAAAACAACTAAAGGAAGAATAACAAAGACTCCTAATGATGTTCCAGCATAGGATTCCCGAAGATATTCCCGCGCTCTGAGAACTGGAGTCCCTGGTCAATCAGGTCTTGGATCTTATGCTGTAGGGCCCTGCAATGATCGGTGTCGTGACTGCAGACGTGATATCGTGAGTGGTTAGAACTGGTGTAATTAAAACAATTGAAAGAAATTAATACTCAAAATATCCGTCGGGCTGCAAATAAAACCCGGTCGCAGTAGTATAGTAAGACAGAAGCGGCCGGGGTCAAACCGTGGGACTTATAGCGAAATAAAGTAGTACCTAAGCTTGTCACAAAAGGGGGGGAATTAATTGACTTGTTTTAGAGAAAATAAATAGCAGATAAGATAACTGAGTGAAGATAAATTAAACGGAACTCCGGGTTCTGGTTTATATAATCTGATTAATTATGCTATCTCTACCGGTTTATTTTAATAGTTTGGCAAAATTCCTGTTATTATCTTAAGGACTAAGTCATAGACTCATAAGAACTCGTTTACCAGAAAATGCTCGGTCTAATCCAGGTTCGAGCAAAACTTATGTAAACAGACATTAAACGCGGGGAATTGTAATTGCATATGAAAATACTAACTTATTAAATCATAATAAGCTTTCTCCAGATTTACGGCTTAATTAACCTGTTTATTTATCACCGGTCTGATCAAAATAGACTTTGTAAAGCATTTTAATAAATTCATGAAATTTATTAAAAAGGCGAGAGATAAACTTTAATCGTAACAAATTGTATTTATTTTAACCGGTAGAAGTATAGATTACACAACTAAACAAACCATAATTAAACCTTCACCCGGAGTAAATCCTCCTTAGCCTGACATATTAACTGGTAATAAGTCAGACAGAGGTTGGACGTAATAATAATACTGAGGTGTGGATGGTGAATGGAGAAATGAAGAGAACGAAGAGTGGAGCGTGTACGTAGGATATTGTATGTGGAATGAGTGATTTGGAGTGTTTGAGTTCTGGGGAATCGAATGTGTGTTGTGGTGTACGAGAGAGAATTAATGGAAGAGAATGGTAGAATGTGGTGAGTGATGGTCTGATTTTCTGGTTTTCTCCGTCCGTCTGTTAAAGGTTGAAGGTGCTGGGTTTATATAGAGGAAGAGGAGAAGGTTAGAGGCAGATCTGGAGTGGAAGAAGATTGATTGCTCAATGATTGCAGACAGAGCTGGAGACAGACGCGTGAGTGAATTAAGGTAGGCGCCGCCTGGTATTAATGAAGAAGCAGTCGACATGTCTGCGGCGCCGCAAAGGAAGAACGAAGAAGAAAACTGTCGCGTTTGAATTTAGTCACGTCCGCCCCTGTGTCCGCCTGTTATTATGCGGACGTCACCATGTCCGCCTGTGTGTCCGCCTGTTATTATGCGGACGTCACCATGTCCGCCTGTGTGTCCGCCTAGTTTTATGCGGATGTCACCATGTCCGCCTGTGTGTCCGCCTAGTTTTATGCGGACACACCCATGTCCGCCTCCCTGTCCGCCTAAGTTTATGCGGACACAAATCACGTCCGCCTCCTTGTCCGCCTAAGTTTATGCGGACGTTAGCCACGTCCGCCCCTTGTTAGGCGGACGCAGCCACGGACACAAGTTTTTGACTTATTTTCTTCTACGAACTTTGACCGGTTCTATATTCTTCGTTTGGACTCCGTTTTCAGAGCCGTTTGCGTCTATGCGTGTGTCTCTTTGTCTACTTTGCTCCCAGCTTGGTTTTCCTCATGTTCAAACAATAAATTTATGAGATAACCAATAAAACATAAACTAGAGGAAAACTAACCGAAGAGGAGAAATGAGCAAGAAAAGTGCTAATATTATATATGAAATACACCTATAAAACATGCTCATTTGGACACTTATCACACCTCCACACTTATCTTTTTGCTTGTCCTCGAGCAAAACCACGTACCCAAGTAAGTAGGGAATGCTCAATACTAACAAATATTATTATGAAGGGTAGGATAAAGAGGTGAACAGTTCATGATCTTTTTAACTTATTGAGGAGTGTGATCCATCAACTGCTGGTGGCATAGGTGTGCTCAAGGTAAAATAAAATTAGAGTTTCGGGGTATGACCCAAGGTACTTCAATGTTTCTTTGTTTAGGTGACTCTGAGAACTTTTACCATGGCCAACTTCTCTCATGAATGGGCATTGAGGAGAAAACAAAAGGAAGAATAGATTTATGCATTTGTTTCACTTTTGCATAAGGGATGAGAAGATAAAATGTAGGCATCAAGCCTTTGTATTTAAGAACACTCAACTCTCTTTGTTGGTTACCAATGGTGTCTCGCAAGTCCCTTATTTTTTGTATTCTTCTTTACTCTTTTTTTTTTAACAGAGAAGCACCCCTTAGAAATCCCTAAGAGAGAAGACAGAATGAAACCCGGAGCAATAAAATCCAACCATTTGCAGATTATTTGGTCACACCGCATAAGATAAATGCTCCTCAAAAGTAATCAAATGAAAAATTTTTAAATTTGTACCATTTATCCCACAATTCATAATAGTATTTGTTTTTAAAGAGAACAGCCTACATTAGCAGGGTATGTAATTTTAATTTTTGAACAAATGCAAGATAAGCAGAGAGATTTAAACAATTTAAGCACAAAATGCCCTAAAAAGGCTCTTCCCCCACACTTAAGCTCAAGCAATGCCCTCATTGCGTAGATGGAAATAAATTAACAGGGCATGCAATTAATAAAGGAAAGAGTGTACTCCCCAAATTTCGTAGAGTGTGTAGAGCTCCCCCACACTTGAGTGCAGCTGTGGAATATCATGAAATGTACCTATAAGGAATATTTTACACAGCCAGAAGAACTCAAGTAAAACCTGCATTTTATTATAACATATAAAAGGGAAATATATTACAAAAAAGAAAACAACATTAAATTAAAGGAAAGACAAAAGATAGATAGTGGGTTGCCTCCCACCAAGCTGCCCGGGTTTAACGTCTCTAGATAGACTCATGTTCGTCATTATCCCGGATCATAAATGAATGTTGACAATGGTAGTACCGGGAACAGGAAATTGGCAATATGTAGGACCGAACCACCTGGATCAAAACAAAGTATTACGGCAACAATTATAGTAGGAAAAGACAAACTCCACAAAACCTGGTTTTGAAGGAGGTGTTTCCTGCCATTAATATTGTATTGAAAACCGGGTGATGGTTGTAGTGCTTCCTCAAACTGGAGAATGTAAACATTCTCCCTCTGTTGTTTAGCAGTACGGATGCAACATGGTAGTGGTGGTTCTTGCGCAGAGTCGAGGATGTAAATTTCCTCCCCTGGAACGAAAATGAAGGTGGAAGTGGGCTTCAATGGGTGGGTTGGGTGGGCATTATTTTTCTTTGGAGAAGGGCCCAGATTTTTCAATGGATGTCCCTTGGTGCAAGGATCAAAGTTGGATGGCTCCTCCTCCTCAAATTTGAGGATGTAAATATCCTCATCTTTTTGAAGAGGCTCATAGGAAGGGCCCTGATTGATTTCAACTTCAGAGGTAGATGGCTCCTTGAAGGTGATATTGGTGTTTTGTTTGGATGTTCTGACGGGAGCGAGCATTTCCTCCTCTTCATTTTTGAGGATGTAACTATCCTCATTTTCTGGATATAGCACAGAGAAGGAGGGAAAATAACGGTAATTGACTTCAGAGGGAGGAGACTCCAAGAAGTTGAGGTAGAAGTTGTCCTCTGATGGCTTGTCTTCAAGCTCAAGCAGAAGATTTGATGTTGTTTGCTCAGGTTCAAATGGGGGTGATGGTATAGAGTAACTCAAATCCTCAGGTAAGTCGTCTACTATATGAACCAGTTTGCTCTCCGGTTGCTATGATGTAAGGTCTAGTGGACCTTCCATCATTTCGTTTATCACAACTAATTTGGCATAGAGCTTCAGTTGGTTCATGTCGAGGTATTCTTCCTCAGCCTGCTGCTCCACTTCAGGGACCATTTCACTCTCGGGTTGTTGCTCCCTTTGAGCTAATGTGATGGGTTGGTCCACTACGTAAATTGCTTTTGCATACTCTTTTGGATTTGGATTGGTTTGTGAAGCGATTTGACCAGGAGGTCTTGGTTGAGTTAGAAGCTGTTGTATTTGGGACTGCAAGGCTCTTTGGTCTTTGCGAAGGGCTACGACCTCCTCTTGCGTGTCTCGGGACT
Organism: Limonium bicolor; assembly: GCA_023374045.1. Classification (NCBI taxonomy): domain Eukaryota; kingdom Viridiplantae; phylum Streptophyta; class Magnoliopsida; order Caryophyllales; family Plumbaginaceae; genus Limonium; species Limonium bicolor. Next base: position 382,149,188 of record CM041777.1, read on the forward strand.
TACCCATCATTGCTTTAAACATCTCTTGCATTTGGGACATTTCAGATTCAGGATTCGAAGGAGGTTGAGTTGGTCGACTCGAAGAAGCATCATTGCCATAAGGCTGTTGCTGATATTGCCTTTGGCCTCCTTGGAAATTGGACTGAGGTCTGTAATTTTGAGATGTTTGTAGTGTATGTGGGTTTTGGATATTGTCGGTGTTTGAGTAGCGAAGATTGGATTACATGTTATGTTGCCAAGGTTGTCTGTACCCTGAATTGTTGGTGAGATAGTTTGCCTCCTCTGCAGCTTTTAATTCTTGTAGTTGGGGGCATTGTTCATAGTCATGAGGCCCACCACATTGCGTACAAGAAATAACGGGAGATGATTGGGAAAGAGGAGCATAGCCTGGAGGGATTGTAGATGATTGGGAAATCATCGTCTTAGCTTGCTGGGGGTAGGAGTTCATAGCCATCTGCTCAACCACTTTCTGTAGAGTACTTACTTTTGTTGCCTGCTGAGCATTGCTATCCATGAGTTGCTCATGGCTTTTCATCAGCTGGTCGAACTTGTTATCACTTTCCCCAATATGGTATAAACCTGGAGTACCGCTCCTTGATCCACCGGAGGCCCAGTCTCTGATTTCTTCACAGAGAGACTCCATGCTATTCAGAAATTGTGCTCCTGGCTTTTTCAGAATGTCAGCCCCTAACGAGGACAGTACCATTGTTCTGCACGGACCGATCAAGCCTTTGTAGAACAATTGTGATACTTGTTCTTTCGTCAGACCATGGTGAGGACAAGTAAGTAGCAGTCCTTTGAAACTGTCCCAAGTTTCACAAATATTCTCCGACCCAGGTTGCTTGAAATTATAGATTTCAGCAATCATCTCCAACGTTCGGCTCGGGGGTAGGAATTTGTCGTAGAACTTGGTGGCCATGTCATCCCAAGTACCAATGGTACTTGGTGTCAGGCTATGATACCACTTGCTCGCACTTCCCATCAGGCTGTGAGGGAATAATGACAGTCTTGCGTACTGGAGTACTGCGTCGGTCGCAGTAAGACTGTTGGCATGTTGCAAGAACTTTGCAACATGTAACAGGGCTTCGTCTGGACTGGAACCATCAAACATGCCCAACTCCTTTACACATCGGATTTGATGATATGGCTTCAGCTTCTGCCACTCATCGTATTCGGATGGGCTAAGGTGAGGAAGGATGATGGCAGGCTGTTGTCCTTGATTAGACGGCCTGTTAATGTTTCGAACTGTCGCTAGTGAAATTGCCATGTCAGCTTCCGGGTCAGATTCTATCACTATGGTGGTAATGTTTTGTTGAGTTCGGTTCTGCCTTAGGGTGCGCAGAAGGGTTCTCTCGATCTCTGGAATGTAACCAACCGTGTGATTATTAATATTTTCTGGGAGGCTGTTTGACCTGGTAAAAGGCATTCACCACTCAAAACAGAGAAAAGAAACTCGTTATGTGAGAAAATAAAATGATAGGAATTAGATGACAGAAATTTAATGTTAGTAATTAGAGACAATGGTAAGAAATGACAGAAAATGAAATGACAGAAATTTAAATGACAGAAAATTAAGGTTAGTAGTTAGTATACTGGAAATTTGAAGTTAGTAGTTAGTATACTGGAAATTTGAAGGACAATGGAAATTAAATGACAATAATATAAATTACAATAATATTAAGATGTCAGAAGTCAGATGTCCAAGTCAGATGTCCGAAATTAGATTAACAACAGAATAATCACTAGTAGAAAAAATATTATATAACACGCACTTTATAACACGGTTATGTTGTAATGGTGTTATAAAACGTTTTACAACACGGTTGTATAATATAACCGTGTTATAAAATGTGAGACAAATAATGTTATTCGGGAAAATAGGTTTTTTAACACGGTTGTGTGTTACCCGAGTTATAAGTGTCTTCAATATAACACGGTTTTACCTACCCGTGTTATAAACCTTATTTTATAACACGGTTACATGTTGAAACCGTGTTATAAGATATCTCTGTTACTATTACTTTTAATTTTTCGCCAAATACTACCTTCTCCCGTGAACGCGCCGAAGTCTTTGTTTTGCCCGCCTCGTTCTCTACCAACTCCTCCCAGATCGATATCGCAATCCCACCTAGGTTGCTACATCGTCGCCAATTCGCCATTGCCGCCACTCCAATATTCACCTCCGACATCGCTTCCATTTTCGCACCGCCACCCTACTAACTGCTGCTTCTGCTATCTTCCACCTTCTTGCCTTCTCAGTTCTAGTCGCAACTCCAAGAGTGAACCCCTTTAATCTTCTTCCTGCGTCATACAAATTCCCTACATGCACCACCTCCTCTAACCTTCTTTCTGTTTTCACACAAGAACTCATCCCAGATGTGTAGTCCAGGGGCACTGCAACTCATTCTCTGAGCACCAGCAAGGAATAGTGTCAAGCTCTCCAGAGAGAGAGCCCCCTTCTGTTTCAAAACAAAACACGTAACCACCGCCTTCATCTTCGACAGCCGCTGCCTTCATCTTCGACCGCCGCTGCCTTCATCTTCGATCGCTTCTGCCTTCGTATCGCCTTCAGAATCCAACCGTACCACCGTTGTCTCGCCTTCAACGTCGACGGCCACCACCTTCGTCTCTTTGACTGCACCACCTTCGTCTCTTTTTGAGGAAAATATCCTACGATGTTGCCGCTGGCTGTGAACTGAAGTCCTGTTCTTGTTCTTCCATTAATTTTGCAATTGGTGAGAGTTATTTCACTTTCATTGTTGCTAGAATGAAGTAAATGTATAAGCGTTTTCCAAAAATTGAAATTTAGATTCGTTAATTGTTATATGTGTTCTATAAGCCAAACCGTAACTTGATTTAAGGAAAAAAAACTGGAGAAACCCTAAGTAGTGACCATGGCGGTTTGACGTTCTACTGGAGGAAACCTGCGCACTTCCTCACCTGCTACACCAGGAGTAACGCCCTGCTATTATTCAGCCAGAAACCAAAAAAAAAATAGAGAATGCTCACACTGGAAGTGAAATCTCGGTAGTAAAACAGAGGGAGGAAGAGTAGTGAGCTACACTAAGGTAAAGGTAAAGTATACTTTAAACACCCACTCCCCTTGGTACATGGATGACCGAAAATCACTCAGGTTTAACACCCTTAGATCACATCGTTCTGGGAGAAGAAGCTGGAACCACCAGACCTCTAAGGAGCCGTGAACAAAGGAGGGAGAAGTCAAGGTTTTGGGTGATAAGGTAATACATTTAGCTAGAGTACTCATAGAATTTTAAGTCTAGTTCCTTCTGGAGTTGGTGAAGAAGTTAAAGGACCCTAACATGTGTTTCTTCCCTCCTGTTGAAATGGCTGAAGCGTGAGATAGGAGCCCAGACTGACCGTGAGTGAAGAGCACATACGAGGTGGGAAAACAGTTTTGGAGAAGGTAAACCATCTACCTAAATGCTTAATGTGTGAGTTAAAGTTTAAACTGATGATTAGGATTAAAAGATGATCAGGAGTCTTGTTATATGCATAGGACCGTGTTAATTGTTCTGACCTTGGTGACTTTCCTGTGAGAAGTGTTAGGAATCTAACATATCAAACTCATTTTTTTTTTCTGGCGAGCATAACCATAAAAGTTTGAAATCTCTTGTTGCACTCTACCAAATATACAAGCTTTTCCCATCTCCATTATGTTTGTGTCTGAGCCTTCTGAAGAAGTAAATCACTAGAGCTGCAATTTTACAATCCAGATTGTAAATGGGGCTGAAGCAACAAGATGCTCTGCGCCTCTTCATTCCCTTACAGTGGCTTTACCTCTCTTCATTTTTTTCTCTTTTTGTTCCAACGCCTCTGCAGCAACAAGTCATTAGGACTGTTTCACCTTGCAAACCAGAGTGGAGAAAATGCTGAAACCAGATCATTCAAGAATTAGTAATACACTCTCTAATCTGAATGTTCATGTACTGTATTAATAAACATGTTCCTGGAAAAGAAAATAGGTGGAGTTAATGTGAATATAGTAGAGTGATCAAACATACGTTGCTGAAGGTAAAAGTTGCTGGAAAAGATCCAAATACACTCACCAGATCCCATCAATACCAATTTCAGGAGGTATACCAATTTTCTTCATCAGTAAACGTACATTCTAAGTGATTTAGGCTCCAGTATAAGTAGTTACTCCAGCCATTCCTATGTCATCTGCTCTGTGCGCATAACCAATAAAAAAAATAGGAATACATTTGGGAGCAACCTGTAATGAGTCGCAAGGCACTTATACTCATGCCTTCTACTGGAATTGTAATCCTACTCACTCCAGTGATTATAACAGCAGAAGTTATACTCTTCTGTTGCACCTGGTGAAGTAACGGTAAGCATAGCAGTGGCATCCACATATTTCATTGGTGATGCCATATTTATATTCACCATTTCAATTACTATCTAAATGCAATTTACTTATACAACAGTTTTTCATTTGTTTTTACAGCTTTTATTGTCAGTGAAGACATTCAAGGGATAGTTTCTTCTTGTGCCCCCAGTTGACATCGTTCGATCAGGCAAAACTAGAACCAAATGCGTTTGCGTCATATCTTCAACGTGGCTTGTTGGCAGCGAAAGCAAAGCGCAGCAGTTTTGTTTTCATCCCGCATCATGTAGTGTAAGTATCAAAATAATCTTACTAAAATCAAATTTGTTGATTGTATATGTAAGTTATGGACTAATATGTTTGACGTCTTATACATGCTAGCAATCATTGGGTCATGCTTATTATCTCTATGAATACATCCACCTTGTTCGTGCTTGATCCGATGGGGAGAGATGCTACTGAGATTGAAATTATGAACCAGATAATAGAGTGAGTGATTTGCTAAATTGTCAATTTAAGTTCTTGATTTTACGTTTACAAAATGACATATAATTGTCTAATCATTATTCTACAGCTCTTATAAGAAGGTTAGACTTGGTGATGATGGTAATCCCAGTAGTATTGACTTGAAGATCCGTCACTTCGAAGTATGAATGTTTGTTTGCATTATATGCTGTCACTTTAGTATGCTTTTGAATATATTTAATTTCTGATCCACCGCTATATTGTGTTATTAGTGTCCTCGCCAAATGGATTATGTGAGATGTGGCTATTTTGTGATGAGGTACATGAATGACTTCTGCGCCAACATACACCTCAATTTTACTAAAAGTGATGACGAGGTACGTAAAGTGTGGTATTATGTTATTTGTTTATAGTGTAGTTCTTGTTTGTTACGATTTGCTGCTGCATCGTCTCACTTCTCTCAATTAGTTTCTCTTCTTCTGCTGTAAAAGAGTTTCATTTTTGAGCAAGTATAGCTTTATTTGTGAAACTAAACAAAAACAAGGAAACTTGAAGGTGTTAAGCTAAAGATGATGAACTCCAAGTAGAAGTGGCAATGGCACATTACAAGACTTGGAATAATGGGGTGGGGTGGTGAGAAAGATTAGTATTTTTTTCCTTGTGTGACTATGACTATATAGTTTAATGTATTTCATCGACATGATGATGTTTTCTATTGATATGGTTTTTGAAACCAGATGTGTGTTGGCAGTACATTGTTAGTGTATAAGTTAGCCTATTCCCACAAGTTTCCATCTCATCAAAACCTATCGATTCCGGCAACAGTTTATGATTAAGGAACACTTCTTAGATATCAATCTTATTCTAATATCTTTATTGTTTCATATATTAGGTATATGAATTCTTTCACAATTATGGCAATACTTACACTACAAAGGAACTTGACTTCGTGAGAGAAGAATTGGCACAATGTTTAAATATACAGTTTTTTGTTACACAGCTCTAGCGGGCAGGTATGTAAAATACAGTATTATGTTCGTTTCTTTTTCAACACTTATTAACTATATATATTTGTTCTAATATTTCTATTTTTTAAATATACAGTTTTTTGTTACACAACTCTAGAAGGAAGTGAACACTTTTGGATTGCTCTTAGAAGGAAGTGAACACTTTTGGATTGCTCTAAGAAGCAAGTGAACACTTTTGGATTGCTGTTAGAAGCAAGTGAACACTTTTGGATTGCTCTTAGAAGCAAGTGAACACTTTTGGATTGCTCTTAGAAGCAAGTGAACACTTTTGGATTTCTTTTTGTGGTACTTTGTACAAGAGATTGAGATTGTTGAATTTTGTGAATGTTATAGTGTATATGGGAAATGAATTCAGTGGCTCTTTTGCAAGTTGGTGTGGCTGTACACATTGAATGTGTCATGTGTAATAGACAGGATTGGTTGTTAATTGTAGTTTGTGAAGCAGTATAACAAAACAGAAAAAATATTAAAAAAAAAACAAGATTTATAACACGGTTGTATATATAACTGTGTTATAAAATAACTTTGTATTATTGCGGGAAACCACTTTATAACACGGTTTTAAGAATGAACCGTGTTATAAAACGACTTGAAATCTTCGTATACAACGGACTTTATAACACGGTTACATGACAACCGTGTTATAAAACTAGACTTTATAACACGGTTTGCTTAAAAGCCGTGTTATAAAACTGACTTTATAACACGGTTGTCATGTAACCGTGTTATAAAACGACTTGAAATCTTCGTATAAAACAGACTTTATAACACGGTTTTCATGTAACCGTGTTATAAAACTAGACTTTATAACACGGTTGTCATGTAACCGTGTTATAAAACTAGACTTTATAACACGGTTTTAAGAATGAACCGTGTTATAAAATATTTTGGCGCAAAAATAAGTAGTGTGGTTAGCATGTTTATAACACGGTTTTGGCATAAACAACCGTGTTGTAAAACCTGTATATAACACGGTTAATAACCGTGTTGTAAAATCAAGAAGTATATACGACTGCAGCATATAACACCCTCTATAACCGTGTTATATAAAGGAAAACAACCGTGTTATAAAATGTTTTTTCCACTAGTGAATATTAACAGAATATTATAATATAACAGGTGAATTAACCGGGGCTTAGGGACTAGAATAAATCAAGTCCCCGACAACGGCGCCATTTTGCAGAATGATTATCGTGAGTGGTTAGAACTGGTGTAATTAAAACAATTGAAAGAAATTAATACTCAAAATATCCGTCGAGCTGCAAATAAAACCCGGTCGCAGTAGTATAGTAAGACAGAAGCGGCCGGGGTCAAACCGTGGGACTTATAGCGAAATAAAGTAGTACCTAAGCTTGTCACAAAAGGGGGGGAATTAATTGACTTGTTTTAGAGAAAATAAATAGCAGATAAGATAACTGAGTGAAGATAAATTAAACGGAACTCCGGGTTCAGGTTTATATAATCTGATTAATTATGCTATCTCTACCGGTTTATTTTAATAGTTTGGCAAAATTCCGGTTATTATCTTAAGGACTAAGTCATAGACTCATAAGAACTCGTTTACCAGAAAATGCTCGGTCTAATCCAGGTTCGAGCAAAACTTATGTAAACGGACATTAAACACGAGGAATTGTAATTGCATCTGAAAATACTAACTTATTAAATCATAATAAGCTTTCTCCAGATTTACGGCTTAATTAACCTGTCTATTTATCACCGGTTTGATCAAAATAGACTTTGTAAAGCATTTTAATAAATTCATGAAATTTATTAAAAAGGCAAGAGATAAACTTTAATCGTAACAAACTGTATTTATTTTAACCGGTAGAAGTATAGATTACACAACTAAACAAACCATAATTAAACCTTCACCCGGAGTAAATCCTCCTTAGCCTGACATATTAACTGGTAATAAGTCAGACAGAGGTTGGACGTAATAATAATACGGAGGTGTGGATGGTGAATGGAGAAATGAAGAGAACGAAGAGTGGAGCGTGTACGTAGGATATTGTATGTGGAATGAGTGATTTGGAGTGTTTGAGTTCTGGGGAATCGAATGTGTGTTGTGGTGTACGGGAGAGAATTAATGGAAGAGAATGGTAGAATGTGGTGAGCGATGGTCTGATTTTCTGGTTTTCTCCGTCCGTCTGTTTAAGGTTGAAGGTGCTGGGTTTATATAGAGGAAGAGGAGAAGGTTAGAGGCAGATCTGGAGTGGAAGAAGATTGATTGCAGATTGATTGCCCATTGATTGCAGACAGAGCTGGAGACAGACGCGTGAGTGAATTAAGGTAGGCGCCGCCTGGTATTAATGAAGAAGCAGTTCGACATGTCTGCGGCGCCGCAAAGGAAGAACGAAAAAGAAAACTGTCGCGTCTGAATTTAGTCACGTCCGCCCCTGTGTCCGCCTGTTATTATGCGGACGTCACCATGTCCGCCTGTGTGTCCGCCTGTTATTATGCGGACGTCACCATGTCCGCCTGTGTGTCCGCCTAGTTTTATGCGGACGTCACCATGTCCGCCTGTGTGTCCGCCTAGTTTTATGCGGACACACCCATGTCCGCCTCCCTGTCCGCCTAAGTTTATGCGGACACAAATCACGTCCGCCTCCTTGTCCGCCTAAGTTTATGCGGACGTCAGCCACGTCCGCCCCTTGTTAGGCGGACGCAGCCACGGACACAAGTTTTTGACTAATTTTCTTCTATGAACTTTGACCGGCTCTATATTCTTCGTTTGGACTCCGTTTTCAGAGCCGTTTGCGTCTATGCGTTCGTCTCTTTGTCTACTTTGCTCCCAGATTGGTTTTCCTCATGTTCAAACAATAAATTTATGAGATAACCAATAAAACATAAACTAGAGGAAAACTAACCGAAGAGGAGAAATGAGCAAGAAAAGTGCTAGTATTATATATGAAATATACCTATAAAACATGCTCATTTGGACACTTATCAATGACCTGGTAGTTGATGGTAAAGACAAAACTGATTTGGACTCCTGCCCAAACGGGTGACTCCTGGTCGGGGCGGAAGAGGCTGTAAGATTTTCTGCTCCTGGAGCTTTTTCAGAGCATGACTCAAGGGCCGACCGATATCTGTGAATTCTCGTTGACTTAAAACCGGTCTTGGAGGTGGTACTGCTCGATAGCCCCTCCCTTGTTCCCTTGGCTGCTGGACTGCATTCACCTCGTACTGTCCCTTGTACCTTTGCGGTGTGCTCTGTGTGTAAGCTGCGCTTGAGTGGGAAGCCTTTGCTAGTTCAGATTTTGGGAACCTTGAATTACTCCCTGATCCTCGAGGATATCCGAGCTTTAGGTCTCCCTTATGGATCTTTTCCTCCCAAACTCCTACCTGGCCCATGAGCATATCAAAGCTCGGAAAGTACATATACTTTAATTCATCATTGTACTGCTTGTGCATGTTCTCAACAATCATGCGGATTTATTCCTGCTCATCCATCCTTGTAGGCATGCCTGCTGCTTTCCTCCTCCACCGCTTTATAAAGTCGGACATGGACTCACTTCCCGTTTGACGTGTGCTAGCGAGGTCAGACCGGGTGATTTCCAAATTTTTAGCATACTCAAAGTGAGTCAGGAAAGCTTCACATATCTCCTCATATGTCTTGGTATTCATTCTCTGAGTTAGGTACCATCGTTGAGAGATCTCATCTAGGTAACGGGCGAAGACCTTGGCCTTCTGCATATCATTGAGCCTCAGGACAGACATCTCTCGATCAAACATTGCCAGATGAATTTGGGGATCGGTCGAGCCTTTGTCGAGAGCCAAGGTGGGGAGCTTCAACTTCGCAGGCAGCTCAACATCTGGATAGGATCCCATGGAGAGATAGTCAAAACCAGCGGGTTTACCGGCCTTTTCCATGCGCTCAATGCGCCTCAGAGCCCTCTGAACTTCAGCGGCTAACTAGTTCCCGGGAGCACCACCCCCGTATCCGATTTGGGTGTCATGTCCCTCCAAGGAGATATTATCCATGCCGTACAAAGGATTGACAAATCCTTGCAGCTGTCTTTCTTGTCTTGCCACCTCCAAAGATCCTATTTTCTCATGGAGCTCAACGGTTGCTGCTGTATGCCGTGCCTCCAAGGCTTCAATAGCAGCTTGATGTCTCCGTACCAAGCTGGGTATTTGATCCTGCTCCCTTGTCGGACCCTCAGTGGTCCTGCTTTGGGCTGCCATTTCCAACGCGGCCAACTTATCTTCTAGCTTGGCAATTGTGTCCACATATTTATTTTCGAGTGCCTGGATTGCCTCCTGGTGTTTCAAATCAAAAATTTTCATGAGCTCCTCAACAGAAGTGTTCTGGTTTTCCCCCTCTGCCAGCTGATCCTCCTGAGAGATATCGTCATGTGCCTGGACCGACTTGTTAGATGAGCTGGAGTCTACCTCGGGCTTGAATAACGGAAGTGGGGGAGTAGGCAGTCGGGTCAAATGTCCAAAATTTCTGTCCCAGCGCCTTTCTGAAATCTTGCCTTCTTTCTGTTTTAGAACATAGGAAAAAGAAAAAGCATTAGGGCACGGGTTTCCAATGACGTGGAAAGGTTTTCCTCTGAGGTCCCCTGTGTTCTAATTACCGGACTCCTTTGCTTTTTTGGACAGTTCGGGCCAAACGAGCTGGAGATTTTTGGCATGAGAAATGGGCCAACAATCCTAGAGGGAATAATGGAAACCCTTCAAGCTTATTCTAAGAGGATGACCCCGTGGAGGTAAAGGCATTTGGGCCACTAAAACATTCAAGCATCTCATCCGGACTGGGAGAGGTTGATGGATTGATATAGACTTTGGGCCTGGGGCCTAGGAGAAAGAGTACACATGTACAGAAGTCTTACAAAAGGTGGTGATGCAAATGCCCTCACAAAATGACTCAGTCCAATGGGTACGGGTCGATCCAGAGAGGTGCTTGGGGCGCGGGCCCAGGTCACCACAAAGGAATAGGCCTTGCACGCTATTCTCTTTGGGCTTCCCCACTTTTTCACATCACCTAAAGGTGTGCGTCTACGGTCGGGTCTTTGACTGACCAAACAATGGGCTAGGTAAGGGTACTGCCAGGAAAATGTTTGGGGCTAAAGCCCAGGTATTAAGGGGGTGTGGTTAGACGACACCCTCCTCTTTTCCCCCACTTGTTCACATCACCTAAGAGGTGTGAGTCCCTGACAGGGGACCCTCAAACGGGTCCCGGGGTGAAATTGGTTTACGTGGACCCTCGCTCTCATATGATGCAAGGGTGCAAAAATTAAAGTGCGCACAAAAGTAAACAAACAATATAATAAAAGCCATGAATAAACATTTTCAAGTTAAGCCCTCTCTCTTAAAATTAAACAAGTTAATATTAAGAACTTGTCCCCAGCAGAGTCGCCAGTCTGTGAGCCTCGATTTTAAACCCTATCCTATGTCGGTTAAAGTTGATTAGGATCTAGTTGGGTTTTAGGTCCACTTATAACCTAAGATTAATAACTATGTCATAAAACAAAAATTATTAAAACCCAAGCTAGCTCACTGGAACCTATTATGAGTCGCCACCTAATTTTGACCTAAGGTAAATTAGGAAAGGAGAGTTCGGGTTCGGGGGCTTGATATTCAACTTATTTAGGGTTCAAATACTTTCATTACCCCTCCTAGGTCGTTTTTTCTCTACTTAGTTTATTTACGGCTTATTACGAGTCGTCTTTAACCTAAGTGTGCGTTTCTGTTTTTTTTATTTTTTAGCGTTTTTTGATAGGAAATTAAAGTGAAATTGAAAGCTACCTAAACTAGGGTTTCGGAGGCAGAATTAGGTCAAATTTTGTTTACGTCCGTAGCCACGAACACCATGTCCGAGACCACGGACCCCAGTTAACCTAAATATACAGAAAAGTCAAATTTAAGGAGAACAAAAATTTGAAAAGTCCGGGGCCACGGACAAGCTGTCTGCGGGCCCGGACATTATTTAGAAAAACCTAAATTTTGAATTTTTAAAAAACCCGCCGCCGTCCGTGGTCCCGGACCACCCACGGACAGGGGTTTTCTAAAGGTTCCCGAGGGTGTTTTGAGCTCAAATTTTATGGGTGTGTAGCCTGAAAGATTTTAAACACGTTAGTAACTGAAAGAACTCAATTTGACATCAAAATTAATACGAAACTTAGCAAACAAATAACAAGGGGGTAGCTAAAACAATCAGCGATACAGAAGAGAAAAAGAGTTAGTTTAAACCCAAATTTCGAGGCAAGACCGATAATATCGTGGAGAGTTAGGAAAATGAAATTTCTACCTGTTTTACCTTCGGATTCCGGATGATTCTTCACACCGGGATTCATCGAGTGCTCTGTTGATGGCTGACCCGAAAGGATTTCGAACCAAGCTTCTGGTTGTTGGTTGTTCTTGCTGTTCTTCACGTTTTGGAAGCATTTTTGTGAGGTTTTGATGATTATTGGTGCTTTGGGGATTGGAAAACGTGGTTAGATGGTGATTTCGGGGGATTTTCGGTATGATTCGGGTGGCCGGGTGTTGGAAAATGTGAGAGAGACAGAGGAGGCTGTGTTTTCTGACTCCCTAGGGTTCTTGAGCATATGAGATTCTGCTTTTATCAAAAAACTATCCCCTTATATAGACTTTCTTAAAGATAAAGAAAATCTAGTAAAAAGTAAGATTTTTGATATTTTAATTAAATGACTTCCCAAAGGAATTTGCTGTGAAATTTTAACCACATGTCAAGGATGACAATTATGAATTTTCTGTGGTGGAATCGAAATTTTTAAATGTTGGAATATTTTAAAATTGAATTTCTCGTCAGATTCAGTCAGAAATTGCTAGAAAATTATTGGAAATTAGAAAAATCAAAATTCCAACGCCATTATGCTTAAAATGTCATCCTCTATCATGGGTTAAAATATCAAAGCATTTCAAGATGATTTGGGCATCTTTCGGAGGAGAGAGAAAGCCTATAGGAAGTCTCATGAGCCTTAAAAATTACAAAAACGCCCCTGACAATGACGAAACTGCTCCTCATGCCCTGGAATGCGCCGACCGAGCCGGAATACCCCATTACTCGATTATATGCCCCTCACAACACCAAAACCTTGTAGACCCTAACCAGGGGGGTCAAAATTTTGGGTATAACAACATGATTACGAGTGGGGTGTCACAGTCAGAACATATGTCACCCTGTGGTTGGACACGTTGGAGGTGTGTGCTCAGGTGGTCAGTCACCACTTGCACCTTCCACTTGTGTTGTCAACTCAGAGCTTTGATGGCTTCATTAATGCTCTCTAAGGCTTCATTAATGCTAGGTAATGAGTGCCTCTTAATAGCTATTGCCTTGTCTCGTTATCTTGCTCATTAATTAGCAAGACTTCTTTCGTGAGCTAGTTGCTTGTGTGGATGCATTAGTGTGCATGAGTTTGTTGGCACACTTGATGTCTTTTGTCCTTCTACTGCGTCTGATGCATAAGAGATATGGTTGTGTAGTATTTGAATTCTTGTGTGTACTAGAAGTTCTATCGGAGCTCTCACAGACAGGTGCCCAACTGGTTGGGCACATGTTATGAACGAAGTGCGCTTGCAACCTTGCGTGCTAAGCCACTCCTCTAGATGTTTATCTGAATTATAAGCTTAACAAACATATTAGATAAACAACACAGGTTTGCTATCATAAAAACTAAAGGATCTTGACTTAACAGTAATTTTTACGATTTTTGTTTAGGTTGACTAGCGAAAGGGAAGAACTGGCTGCATTTGTGACGGTCAAGTTTTTTAGTTGGTTGTAACACCCCGTCCACAAAAAACACAGTACTTAACAACTTATCGCAGAGGAAATACAATACAACACTTAACTTAATCGGTTGGTGTTTGCAAACGATTTATTTGATGTCTTAAATGCTAAGAAATAATCCTAGAAGTCAAAAGATTAGTATATCGTCGGGTTGCAAAAATCCTGGTCGTAGTAGTATAGCAATTTAGAAGCGACCAGGTGTCAATCCACGAGACTTGATAAAGTAAGTCTAGCCTAAGACAATGGGTAATTCAAAAGGGGTTTGTTTTGGTTTTGGGATCAATAAATAACAAGAATGAAATAATTAAAATAACAGTCAGGAAAATAAATAACAGATAAAATAAAGTGATAGTTGAATTGGATAAAAGGGACTCTGGGTTCAGGTTAAAACCGTTTGATTAATTATGTCTACTGGTTAATTAAAGACAGATTGGCAATATTCCTATAATTTTCTTAAGAGCTAAATCATAGTCTCAGAAGAACTCATTTACCAGAAATGCAGGACCTAGTCTAGGCTCAAGCAGAAACACATGTAAACGGATTAAGTACGAGGAATAATAATTTGCATCTGCAGGAATAATTAATTAATCCAATTAATAATTCCACAAATATACAGATTAATTTAACCGATCTATTTATCACTTGGTCTGATCAAAAATAGATTTAGTAAAGCAGTTTAATAAACTCGCGACATTTATTAAAAAGCGCAAAATAAACATTAATCGTAACAATCCGTAATTAATTAAAACCAGCAAATATAATTAAAACAAACTGCAATTAAACCATCATCCAGAATAAATATAAACTACTCACTCATTATTTCAAAGATGAAAACAAACCTTAAAACAAATGTCAAGTGTTATAAAATAACTAAGAATGTAACATGTAACAAATATAAATGTAAAAGCATAAGTTTAGAAAAACCATTTCATATGACCAGACCGGTCCGGTTCTTCAATCTGCTCAAACCGGTTCTGTCCGTTGGTTCAATCCTCTCGGCCCTGTCCTTTTGTCGTTTCTCGCCTCGCGATTTCTCACCGTTCTTCTTCAGAGCAAAAGGGCTCTGTTCTTCTATGTCGGTTCTCAATTCTCGCCTCCTCTTCTCGCTCTCGTTCTCCTTCCTTCTCGCTACTGCCTTGCTCGCGCCTACGATGAAGACGATGCTCGTGGATGATGTGCGGCGCGGGTGTGGTGACGAAGTTGGAATACTCGACTTGGCCGATGGAGAATGAAGATGCGGTAATGACGATGGAACTATCGATGCGGCGAGATAGATGGATCGATGCAGAGACGGTAATCGGTGGTGAAAACGAAAGTCGACGATGGTGGTCTGGTGGGCGTCGATGGAGATTGATGATGAAATGCGATGCGGCGCAGGGGCGTAGATGATCGAAGCGAGAGTGATTGTTCGTGGTGAAAGCGACTGAAGATGGATATGCGGATGTGATCTCAGTGATGGTTTCATGCGGTGAAGATGGCGAATGGTGATGAATGACGTGATGATGATGGTGACGGGCTAATGGCGTAGGTGATGAATGGCGTGATGATGATGAATTGTGAGATGCGGTGTGAGTGGGATGGGGAATGATAGTGAATGGGAAAAGCGATGGCGTGAAGCAGTGATGTATTTGTGAAGTAGCAGTGGTAGCGATGGGGGCGGACCGAAGGTTGTGTAGTGGGGTCACGTGACCCCATGACTTTTGTCAAAAAAATTAATTATAGTAAGTTTTAATGTAGTTTTTTTATAAAATAGTAGATATTTTATGTGTTAGTGACCCCATAAATGTCATAAAAATTAACTATAGAAATTTTTATTTGTCAGTGACCCCATAACATTCAATCTCTAGGTCCGCCACTGGCGTGAGGATGAAATGAAGATGATGATGCTGATAAAATCCGAAGAACTTAATCTTTCATTGACAATGGAAGTTGAAGGATTCAAGTGGAAGGCTTACAAAACGAAGAAGACGGGAATACAGACACGAGAGAACTATCGGGAAGAAGACAACTACAATCTAACCTAACCCTACTACTTTAAACAGAAACCAGAACCAGCCCACTAAACCGGTCCCGAAAGCTAACAAATAATTAACAAGACCGGACCAATGCAAACCGGGATAAATAACATCCTAACACCCCCTCTCAAAACCATAAGGTAAACACCTTATGAGTTTTGCCAAAACATACACAGAAGAGCAACCACGAATACAGAGAAACTCAATCTACATCCAACTTAAGCCCCATCCTCTTCATCTGAAGGGGGTATGCCTTCCCCGGCAAGATCTTGGTCAGAACATCTGCTACTTGGTTCTCTGAAGTTACAAACTCAACAATCATCATCCCTTCCTGCAACTTTTGCCTCACGAAATGAACGTCCAGCTCAATGTGCTTCGTTCTTTCGTGCAATACAGGGTTCCTAGCAATGTAAATTGCCGACTGACTATCAGACTTCACAGGAACCGGCTGAATATGCTCCACTCCAAGCTCTGCTAAAATTCTGGTAACCCAGCTCAGCTCAGCAGTGACGTTCCTCATAGCTCTGTACTCCGCCTCTGCTGAGGATAGAGCAACTGTTGTCTGCTTCTTCGATTTCCAGGATAAGGGACTTCCACCAAGCTGTATAAAATAACCACTAATGGACTTCCTTGTATTGGGACATCCTGCCCAATCAGAGTCACAATAGGCAATTAGTTTAAAATCATTTCTTGAATTGAAAAACAATCCATAGTTCAAAGTCCCCTTAATATAACTCAAAACATGCAAGGCAGCCTTTAAGTGAATATCTGAAGGACTACTTAGAAACTGACTTAGAATCTGAATACTAAAATTCAAATCAGGCCTACTGTGTGCCAGATAACTGATCTTACCCACCAGTCTCCTGTACAAAAGAGGGTCTGTCAAAGGTTTACCATCGTCCCTCCTAAGTTTAGCAACATAATCTAAGGGACTGACAGCTGTTTTCCCTTTTAAACTATCAAACTCAGTCAACAAGTCTATACAATACTTCCTCTGAGTCAAAACAACCCCCTCTGTTGTGTGTAAAAATTGCATGCCCAAAAAGAAATGTAGTCTTCCTAAGTCTTTAATTTTGAACTCTTTATTCAGACCATGTTTTACAGCACTTATCAAACCAGTATCATTACCAGTGATTAGTATGTCGTCCACATAAACAATCAGATAACAGACCAGATTGTTATTAGTCCTAACAAAAAGTGCATAGTCATTCAGAGACTGGATAAAGCCAAAAGATTTCAGGAACATACTAAGCTTATAATGCCATTGTCTCGATGCCTGCTTTAGGCCATAAAGAGATTTATTCAACTTACAAATTTTCCCAGAACCAACCTCTCTATGTCCTTGAGGAATTTCCATATACACATCTTCATCCAATTCTCCATGGAGGAAAGCGTTATTAATATCTAACTGGCTTATTAACCAATTCCTCTTAGTGGCGATTATGACTAAAGCCTTGATGGTGGTGAACTTAACAACAGGGGAAAAAGTCTCTAGATAGTCGATTCCATACCTCTGTGTATACCCCTTGGCTACTAACCTAGCCTTAAACCTTTCTACACTACCATCAGCCTTATACTTAATCTTATACACCCACTTACACTTGATTGGCTTTACCCCCTCTGGCAAATTAGTTAAATTCCAAGTATTGTTACTTTCCAGAGCTAGAAATTCATCCTTCATAGCATTCTTCCATCTATCATCCTTAATGGCTCCTCATAACTAACAGGTTCTACCAATTCATTAACCTCAGCATGCAGACAAGAAAAACTATGTTTATCAGTAAGAATTATGCCTAGAGTGTGAGACAGATTCTTGCTCCCAACAATGCTATCATCCTCATGCAAACAAACAGTCTCAGACTCAAAATTATGCATGCTGGTATTGGCAGAATTAGCAAAAGTTATTCTATCTTGTAGTATTTGAGAGAAATAATCAGGAAAGTGTTTCAGAGAATACTTATCTTTTTGTGAAGCAGATGTGCCAACAACAAAATCTTCCAAGTATTTGGGCAAACTTCTGATTCTTTCGGACCTTCTGAGGACTTGTTCTCCTCCTTCTTCTGGGCCTGTTGCAGCTTCTCAGCAGTCTCTTCTGGAGTGGAATTCTCCTCTAGTGCAGAATCATTTCTGGCCCCTTGGAGAGGACTGCTACTTTCCTCAGCTTCCTCTGCATCACGAATTACATGCTGTGGAGCTTGTCCCTCTTGGTCCCTCTGTCTTATACTTGTTTCATTTTGATCAGTTTCAACAAATAAAAAATCATCCTCAAGAATTATGGAACCTTTTGGTGATCCAGCAGGAATAACCTCCACGGGATTATCTTGCAATTTCCTAAAAGGATACACTTGTTCATGAAAAACAACGTCTCTGCTATAAATGATTCTCTTATTGTCCAGGTCATAAAGTCTGAATCCCTTTTTATTTTGACCATACCCAAGAAACACACACTTCACAGATTTGAACAGAAACTTATCATTTTGATTTTTGTTAAGGTGTGCAAAACAGAGGCAACCAAAGCTTCTAAGGAAGGAGTAATCAGGCTTGTTCCCATTAATGATCTCAAAAGGAGTTTTATTTTCAATACTTGTCAAGGGCATCCTATTGATCAGATAGGTGGCAGTTAAAATACTTTCCCCCCAAAACTCCTTAGGCATAGAAGAGTGGAACATGAGAGCTCTAGCTGTTTCTAGTATGTGTCTATGCTTCCTTTCAGCCACACCATTTTGCTGTGGTGTATATGAGCAGGTAGTTTGGTGTTTTATCCCTTTCAGTTTAAAGAACTCTATCCCAGCCTTAGAACTCCCTAGCTCTAGGGCATTATCAGACCTAACACACTTAATCCTTTTGTTGAATTGGTTTTCTATCATACTAATGAAACTGATAATAAGGCCTAAAGCTTCAGATTTAAACTTGCACAATTGTGTCCAAGTGACACGGCTTTTATCATCAACAATCGTTAAAAAATAAGAGAAACCATCATGAGTCTTCTGATTATAGGGACCCCAAAGATCAACATGGATTAATTCAAAAACATCTTTACTCTTTATTGAACTTGAGGGAAAAGCTAATCTATGGCTCTTGGCTCTGTTACAAGGTTCACACACAAAAGGCTCAAGTAAAGACTTTTCCTTAATCAAGCCCATTTTTGAAATCCTTTGCTTGGGTAAATGACCCAACCTACAGTGCCACAGACCTAGACTGTTGTTACACCTATGATCTGATTCCAGATGTATATCCTCTACATTGTTAGCACTAAAACAGTTCCGTTTCTTTCTATCACAATTCTTATCAAGGATATAAAGGCCCCTGTGAATCCGGCCAATCTCCACTTCCTCCCGGTGGTCACAGGCCTGATAAACACAACAATTCGAATCAAAAACCAGCCTAGCATTCATTTGACTAGCAAGCTTATTCACAGATATAAGGCCAAACCTAAAGCTAGGCACAAATAACACATCTCTGAGCACTATCATATTATTCACCTTAATGTTTCCTATTAACTTAACAGATTGGGGATGTCCATCGGGCATTCCTACAGTGTGGGGTTTATCCAGGAAGGAGACTTCATGAAACAGAGACAACTGACCGCACATGTGGTCTGATGCGCCACTATCAATAATCCATTCAGTGTCTTTGCATTCAAAATTCCCGGCAAGATTAAACATTCTATAATTATTGAAAGTCCTACCTTTTTGAATTTGAGATAGAGTATTACCTATGAATCCGCAGTTGGATTCAGCAGTAGGATTCTCCTTGTCTCTGATTTGTGTCTTGCTTATGTAAGCTAGTAGCTGGTTGACTTGCTCTGGGGTTAGGCTTCCTCCATATGGATCTTTAATACCATCTTCCTTCGATTCACCAGCTTGATTTGCTGCAACTTTCTTTTCCCTTCCCGATTTCCAACCCGATGGAAAGCCATGTTTCTGAAAACATTTGTCTTCGGTATGGCCAGTCTTGTGGCAGTAAGAACATTGCAGCGTAGTCCTCTTTCCTCCAAAGGATTGTCCCCGACCAAGAACCCTTTTTCCTTGACTTGCAGAAAATGCTACTGGACCTTCTGTGTCCGGCATTGGTGCATTTGCTAGTCCTTTCTGTCGTTCTTGCTGTATTAGCAGGGAAAAAGCTTGCTCGATACTCGGTGGGGGAGAGATCATTAGGATATTCTCCCTTGCTGCACTATAGCGATCATTGAGGCCCACCAAGAACTTGATTAGTCGTTGATTCTTGATGTAATCCTTGAAGGCCTTGTCTGTTGAGCAGGAACAGACCGGGAGTGAGGAAGCTGTGTCGATTTCATCCCAAACTCCCCTCAGCTTAGCAAAATACTCTCCAATCGAGTCATTCCCTTGAAGCGTGTTAGACAGACGGCGCTCAAGTTCATACATGCGCGTCGCATCGACCTGGTCATACCTGGCTGCTAAGTCTTCCCAAATCTTCGCTGCTGAGGAGCGGAACAAAACCGTGTCGGCCACCCTCTTCTCCAAACTCATTAGGATCCATGAGCGCACCATGTTGTCACAGCGCTTCCAGGCTTCTGCGCGAACAGTGGAATCCGTGGGTTTCTCGAAGGTGCCGTCCACAAAACACAATTTGTTCTTCGATCCGAGAGCAATCTCAATTTGGTGTCTCCAGCGCGAGAAACCGGGACCCCCGTCATACTTTGCAGCAAGCGCCTGGCCAGGGTTTTCTGAAGATGCAAGAAAGAGTGGGTCTCCGATGCTGATTGTGCCTCCTCCAGTGGTTTCAGATCCAAGAGTATTCTTTCCGGAATCTGAGTTCTCCTCGTTGACGACACCCTCAGCCATAATGCTTCAAGACGCGAGAATGGGACAAGAACCAGGGCGACAACGATGGCGATAAAAAGAAAACAAGACCAAGCGGATCGGGAAAGGAAAGAAGAACGATAAGCGGAAATTAAGAGCTAGATCCCATGACCTTTTGCTCTGATACCATGATAAAATCCGAAGAACTTAATCTTTCATTGACAATGGAAGTTGAAGGATTCAAGTGGAAGGCTTACAAAACGAAGAAGACGGGAATACAGACACGAGAGAACTATCGGGAAGAAGACAACTACAATCTAACCTAACCCTACTACTTTAAACAGAAACCAGAACCAGCCCACTAAACCGGTCCGGAAAGCTAACAAATAATTAACAAGACCGGACCAATGCAAACCGGGATAAATAACATCCTAACAGATGCGGGTGCCTCTGGTGATCGACGCGGGTGTGAGTGTGAGATGCGGTGAAATGGCGAGTGTCGGTGACGGTGAATGATGAGCTGGATGTGGTGAAGCGTGATGGAGCGGAGGTGATGTCGATGAGTGGAGCTCTGAGGCGTGGTGAATGGTGATGATGGTGCGTGTCGTTGATGATGGTGAAGTCTGAGGTGCCGGATGCGGTGAATGGCCGTTGTGATGGGATGATGATGGTGGAGGCGGTGGTGAGATGCACGACGATGTTGATGTTGTGATATCGATGTCCCTGGTGAGACCGGTGAGTTGGAATGAAGATGGTCGATGGAAGGTGATGCCCCCCGACGAAGAAGACCGATGAAGATCCCCCTCTTTTATGGATAGTGTCATGGTAGTTCTTGTGTAGGAGTATGTGCGATCGATCTCCAAGCATTGCAAAGTCTCCTCCACGTGCATGAAATAAAGAATTGATCCAACCCATACATGCATGTTACTGTCCATGGTTTTTGTCTGTGCCAGTGGATTCAAGTCCTGCGCCTCTGTAGTCTCCAACACATTAATTCCAAGCGATCATTGATGTCATCATTACTGTTTGATTAGTGGCCCATTAAATTTGGTGGCCAGTCTGCAAATTATCGTTCGCATCAATGCAGGCCCATCATTGGACTTGTTCCCATGGAAGAATTGACGGGCGTGAATGCATGGTCCAATCGAAAGAAATGTTGCAGCAATATTCTCCACTTGCAACATTCACTGAAGACAATATATCCAATTCGTTATATTTATCAAACTGTAGCTGCCACCATGACCATACATGATCATATAATAAAATCATTTGTGACATGTGCCACGTCGATCTCCCGATTGATAATATTGCGTGTATATTTGGCAGCCATGATGATGACGTGTGAGTGCATATATATATATTTAGACTTTTAGCTGCATTTGATACATAAAATATATCAGCTCTTATCTAAACATAAATATAAGAAAAACATATGATAAGTGTAAAATATGACATGTATTGTTATAAAAATAGGAAGAATTAAAGTCCTAAAAATATATGTATTTTACACTTATCAGTGTTACACGCCGTTAGCCACCCACGTGGCTAACAAGGCTAATACTTACACAATGTACCTGTCTGATGGACCAGATTTCTGAGCACTTACACATTACAATTTCATCCTATTTTCTAAATCGAGTCATCACACTTACATTACAAACTGTACCGAGTATTTTACAACCTAATGCGGATAACAAGTTCGGTCTTACTCTACTAACTAATACACTTAACATAACATAGACTACCCATGCACCGTGTTTCCCGTTGAAGAGGGGAAAATATGTCCAGAAGCCTCGAAGGAAAAGCAACGGCCCAGCAGAGCAAAAGGGAAAGGAAGAGGAAGGCCAAGGCAACGACCGGGCATTCCTGACGGGACACAGAAGATTCCAATCATGCCGCAAGCAGTGACCGGTCGCTTTTGACAAGTTGTCAGGGATTCTAGAATGTAGTATAGAAAGTGACCGGTCGCCTGTGACCGGTCACCAAAAAGCGTCGCTATGACCGGTCGCTTGTGACCAGTCGCTAGGAGTGTGAGATATAGTGTAAGAAGCGACCGATCATTTGCAACCGGTCACCAAATATGCCAGATATAGTACGAATAACTACCGTTCGCCTGTGACAGGTCGATAAGAGCGGATATGGGTAGCAGTCGAAAATAGGGAAATTAGGATAAGATACTTATGAGATATTTTGTAGGCCTGTCAAGATATTTATGTGCCAGGCTGGCGTAATGTGATAGGCTAGAAATCCTGTGAGAAACACTATAAATAGGGGTTCCCCCCTCAATAAAGGACACGCGATGTGATTATGAGAATACTTACTGTTACATTGCCATTGCAAATCCTCTCTCTCTCTCTTGAGCTCGGTTCTCTCGGTAGCAAGGTAATTCGGTGGAACTTGAAGAACTTGGTGATAGATTAGACCTGACTAGTGAATTGGACAGAAGATCTTCGGGAACTTAGGAAATAACCATTTCATTTTGGCTCCGTCTGTGGGAAACGAACAGCTCAGATCCAGCAACCACGAATCCACCGATGAGAGCAATAATTTTGGGGAACATGCGAAATCGATACATCTGAGATCGGAACTGTGTTTTTACAGGTTAGGTACGAAGATGGCACCCAGAACAAGGAAGAATTTGTAAACCAACGACCGAAGCAATGGACCTGAGACGACCCACAACTCCATTTCCAAGAAGGATTTGTAGGACATACTGACGAGCCTCACCAGATCCATCGATGAAAAGATCGTGGAAGGAAACGAGCTCCTGCAACAAGAATTGATGCAGGGAGACGAGGAATTCCAGCGAAAGTGGAAGGAAATGTCGGAAGCAATCTATCTCCTGAAAGGTCGAGACACGGTGGGAAGCAACGGCGGAAAAAAGGGTACCTGAGGGAAGGCCTTAATCACCATCGAGGAGGAGGAAGAGGATGACTCCATCGACATGAGTCTGTATCCATTATCTGAGAAGATTCGAAGAGCCAAACTCCCGCCCCACTTCGTCGCCCTGGCGGTGGAAAAGTACGACGGCATTGGGGATCCTGCTCAGCACATTAAGAAGTTTATGTTCGCCATGAACACCCAGGGGATTAGCTCTTTCGCCTTGTGCAACTTATTCCCCGGGACGCTTTCCAAAAGGGCACTGAGCTGGATCTCGTCTAGGCCGCCTCAGTCTATCTCCAGCTTTAAACAGCTGACCGAGGAATTTCAACAATACTTCACGGCCAGTAAAGAGGTGAAAAGAGAGACGATAGGGCTCATGGATGTACAGCTGAGGAAAGGGGAGACCGTGAAGGAGTACAGTGAACGTTTCCACAAGCAAGTAGCGGAAATTGGCGACATCGACGAGAAGATACTGATCAAAGCCTTTGGTAACGGTTTGGCTCACCCTCGTTTTGCTGGAAAAATTGCTACCAAGACGCCTAAGTAGCATGGGCAGCTAGCCGAGATGATCCACGACTTCCACAATTCAGAAGTTGCGGAGAATAAGGCTAAGGAACTACTCAACAGCTTTAAGGCTCCTGCCACAAGCGAGAAGAAGGGAGGACAGACAGGAGGAGCGATCGCGACCGGGAGCTCACACCAGGGGGGTAACCGGTACAAGCCTTACTCTAAGACCCCGGCTGCCCAGGGGCAATAGGCCTTGAGCTCCAGGACCTTTCCGACCGTCCAAATAGATCCAGGGAAATACACTGCCGCTGTGAGAGAAGGACTCTTGCCTCCCCCGAGGAAACCTCATCCAGGGGAGGTACCGGTAGCCTTCTGTGAGTACCATGGGCATCACAGTCACAGGACTATCAACTGTGCAAACCTCTCCAAGGAGCTAAGGTTGATCGAGGAAAACAAAAGGAAAGGAAAGGGAGGCCAGCATAGACAACACTCTGGTGGCCAGTCCTCCCGGCCTAAATCAGAAGAAGAGGTCCACCCCAGTTGGACCACAGCAAGTCCATTGGAGTAATCACGGGTCTGTAGATCGTCCAGGATAACTCTCTAGGAAAGAGTGTAAGATGTCCCTTCGGGAAGAAGGAGTCACCTTTGTACCCCACAGGAGGTTGTGGCTTGTTATTGTTCCATGAAAGTTCTCTTGTTGCTATATATATAAAATAAATGCTTATGTCTCAAATGAAAATTTCTCATACTATGAACTCGCAAATAAAAAACGCTAGTACAGCAAAATAAGAAAACTAACAAAACTCTCCTTAAGAATGTTCACAGGGCTATTCTCAGAGGTAGGACCCCTGACCCCCAACGAAAGGAAGAGACACGTCCACGAGGTCCACCGAGAGCTTCCGGACAAGAAGGTTGCCAAGCATCAAAAGCTCCCCCCAATCTACATCACCGAGGATGATGAGGACGGAGTCCTGTACCCGCATAATGACCCACGTGTCATAAGGGCTCAAGTGAACTACCGCATGATGGAGGGAATCTTGGTCGACAATGGAGCAGGGGCAAATGTCATTTCTGTGGAGGCGGTAAAAAAGCTTGAAATACCGGAAGACAAGATCAAACCCTACTCAGCCGTGCTGGGGGGTTTTGTGGGAGGAATCTCGGCTAAGTCTACAAGGAGCATAGACTTCACCATTACCCTAGGGCAGGGGGATGAGAGGCGCACGGAAAAGCTAACGGCCTTCATTCTTCCCGGACACTACCTTGGGCGGCCAGGGATAAACGCTTTCAGAGCCATATGTAGCACCCACCACCTGAAGATGAAGTACCTGACCAGATCCGGGAAACTCATCACAGTAAGAGGAAGCCAGAAGGTAGCACGGGTATGTGAGGTGCGAATCATGGAAGACCTTCCGGGAGAAGGGACGGTCAAGACCGTGGGATCCGAGATGGAGTTCAAGGGAAAACTCCCCCTCCCCGACGAGGCGGCCGAGCGGTATGAGGCCCCCGCTGATCTTCCAAAAGAGGTATCTCCACGAACTGACCCCAACAAATTCTTTCAGATAGGAGATGCCTTTGACAGCAGAGAACAAACCCATCTAACAAGATTCCTGGAAAAAATAAGGGCCACGTTTGCTTGGAGCACAGAGGAAATGCCCGGAATAGACCCAAGCATTATCCAGTATAACCTCCACATGGATCTAGCACACCTAGCAATCCGCCAAAGGAAGAGGATAATTGGAGCAGAGAGGGACCTGGCCGCCCGGAAGGAAATTCAGAGACTGCTACAGGTAGGTTTCATCAGAGAGGTATCATATCCCAGATGGTTGGCAAATATGATTATGGTAAAGAAATCTAACGGAAAGTGGAGAATGTGCGTAGATTTCACCAATCTAAACAGGGCATGCCCCAAAGATTTTTATCCGTTACCATCGATAGATCGGCTGGTCGTCTCCATGGCCCAGAGTTCCATTTTAAGTTTCCTGGATGCTTTCTCTGGTTATAGTCAGATAAAGATGAATAAAGAGGACTCCAAAAAGACTCCCTTCGTCACTTCAGTGGGAACCTTCTGCTATAAAGTAATGCCATTCGGGTTAAAGAATGCAGGCGCAACCTTCTAGAGGATGATTGATAAGGTGTTCCGGAAACAACTCTCGAGAAACGTGGAAGCCTATATCAATGACATAGTCGTAAGAAGCCCGTCCAAGGAGCAACACATGAAGGACTTAGAAGAAACTTTCACCATGCTTGACAAGTATCAGATCAAGCTAAACCCAGAAAAATGCGTGTTCGGGGTAACCAAGGGGAAGTTCCTTGGTTTCATCGTCAGCCAGCGGGGAATTGAAGTGGATCTAGAATAGAGCCAAGTGGTTCTCAACCTCAGTCCTCCGAGAAGCATCAAAGACGTCCAAGCCCTCAATGGGAGACTCAAGGCCCTAAGCAGATTCTGTTTCAAGCTGTAAGAAAAGATAATCCCGTTATCCAACATACTAAGGAAGAACAATAAGTTCCAGTGAGGCAAGAATGCAAAGAGGCCTTTGAGAAAATCAAAGAAATGCTCCAAGAGCTACCTAAACAGGGGTCCCAGCACCCGGCCAAGACCTATACCTGTACCTGTCAGCATCAGAATGGGCGGTAGCAGCAGTCCTGATCATGGAAGATGAAAAGAAAGAGATTCTCGTCTACTATACTAGGAAAATTCTAACCCCAGTAGAGAGATGCTACACCAACATCAAAAAAATCCTCTTCGCTCTTGTGGTGGCATCCCGGAAACTGTGTCCATACTTCCAGTCACATCAAGTCTTTGTAAGAACCAATTAGCCGCTAAAACAGATAACAAATAACCTGAACGCGTCAGGACGCATGGTAAGCTGGATAGTCGAGCTCACCCAGTACCAAATTCACTTCCTGCCGTGAACGGGGATTAAAGCACAGGCCCTAGCGGACTTTATAACAGAGACCAACTTCGACCAAGAAGAAGGAAAGCCGCTCACCCCTTCATCATCCAGGTGGACGGGACCCGGTGTAAGACAGAAGCAGGGGCGGGGATTGTAGTCCAAACCCTTGACGGGCGAGACCTCAACTATGCCTTCCGGTTGGAGTTTGAAGTAACAAACAATGAGGCCGAGTACGAAGCCCTCATTCAGGGCCCAGAGGTTGCCATTGCCCTAGGTGCAACAGACCTAGAGATATACTCAGACTCCATGCTGGTCACCCGACAAAACGACAACATATGTGAGGTGAAAGAGGAGAAACTCTGGAAGTACTTACTCAGAGTTCAAGAGCTAAAATCAAGCTTCTCAAGGTGCAAGCTGAAGCACCTCCCCCGAACAAAGAACACCGAGGCAGACGCGCTGGCAAAATTGGCAAGCATGGCCCAAACGGTACCGAGCAAGGTGTGGTTAGAAACTAAAACCAATCCAAGCGTCCACGAAGCTCAAGTCCTGACGGCTGAACCTCTCGCGCCAGAGAAATCATGGATGACCCTGATCATAGAGTACATCCTTGAAGGGAAGTTTCCCCCGGAAGATAAAGAAGCTAGGACCGTAAAGAGACGAGCGGCATCATTCTTCTTCGAAGAAGGGTACCTTTACAAAAGATCGTTTGCAAGACCCGCCCTCAGATGTGTCACGAATGAGGAGGGAAACAGGCTCATAAGCGAGGTACATGAGGGGGTTTACGGAAACCACCAAGGGGAGAGAGCCACGGCCCACAAAATCATGAGGCTCTGTTACTACTGGCCAAAGATGCAAGACCACTGCAAGGAGTACATAATCCCCCGGCCGTGCAAAAGGCCATAATATCTCTAGTACCCTTCGCAATATGGGGGCTAGACATCATTGACCCATTCCCGGGAGGTTCAAGTTTGCATACATAGCCATTGATTACTTCACGAAGTGGGTTGAGGCAATGCCGACAATATCCATCACGGCCAAGAGATCGCAAGAGTTTGTGTGGAAGCATATTGTGTGTAGGTTCGGATTGCCAAGAACAATAATAACCAACAATGGGACATAGTTCAACTGTGACAGCTTCCGGGAATTTTGTGAGCAATGGAAGATAGAGATAAGGTTCGCGTCAGTGGCGCAACCCCAGGCAAACGGACAGGTGGAAAACGTAAACGGGCAGATCAATAAAGCTCTAAAAAGAAGGATGGGAGACAAAAAGGGGAGTTGGGCAGAACTGCTACACCAAACCCTATGGTCCTACCGAATGATGGAAAAAGGACCGACCGGCGAAACACGTTTTAGATTAATGTATGGCTTGATGGCAGTCGTTCCAGCCGAGATCATGATTCCGTCAATCCGCTGGGAATCCTATGATGAGCCCAAGAAACTCGATCCTCAGTGGGAGGGCCCTTATATTGTCCATCAAAGGGTCAGACGAGCCTCATATCACCTAAAGAATGTCGAGGGATACGAGTTGCCCCATTCCTGGCACGCAGAATGCCACAAGAAATTCTATGTGTAAAATCGATGTAATGCTTTGTAAACTTCAATAAAATGGGATTATTTTTTCAAAAAGATCCATGCGTTGAAAGAAAGACCCGGGCTATGTCCCCGCCTTGAAAGAAATACCCGGGTTACGTCCCGGGGCTATGAAAGCGTCAAAAAGAAACACCCGGTGAAATACCTCGAACTTAAGTATAGCGATTAAAATAATCCTAATATGTATTTAAGGGCCTAACAACGCCTAAGTAATATTGTTAAGGAAAAATAAATCCAAAAGAAATGAAGAAACGCTTAAAAAACGAAAAACGCTTAATAAGCGTCAAATAACCATAGGAGGTATGAGACCTCGGTTAGAGTACTATATGGATTATAAAGGCTTATCCATGCCTAATTAGTGTACGGGAATGATTCCCGGAGAAAACGGATCCAAATAATGAACTAAAACGCTAATAGGACTTTAGCGCACGTTCTTCGAGAAAACCCGAAAATGTGACTTTAAGTGGTCAAACAAAACCGTAAAAATTATAGTTCATTAAATAACTATAATTAAGCACTAATGGAAGCTTAATAACTAATAAAATTAAAGGAACGAGAAAAATTCCAGAAAATGGGCCTGGTTCGTGAATAGTGCTAAAACCGGGTAAAATAACGAGCGTTTTCTGTAAAAGACGAAAAACGCTCCAGCTTACATATATATGTGGGCCGGTTTAACATGTGAGACAGCCCTCTCACACACTCACACACTAAGCTAGTAAAGAAAGAAAGACAAGAAAAAGAAAGAAAGGAAAAAAAAGGTACAAAAGTAGAATACTCTCTCTCCTCCCTCATTTCTCTTTTTCTCCTCTCTTTCCTCTCTTATTTATTCCCACCCATTCTCTTCTTCTTCCCCATGGCAGAGATTTTCTCCTCCTCCTCCCATGGCTACTTCAACTTCAACCTCATGCCCAAGCCTTATTAAAGCTCCAATCACAAAATAATTACATATTTGTGATCCCCTCATCATCCTCTACCATTCTCTCTTTTCAAAATCTAAAAATGAGGAAGTTCATCTCCATGGGGTTTGCCTATTTGAAGAGAAAATGGTATCAAATTAAAGCTTGGAGTCTCCTCTCTCCATTAAGGTAAAAATCTCCATGAAAAATTCATGTTTCCTCCATTCTCCTTTGTAACCGATTTTTGCCCATTTGTAAAGCTCAATTTTTCTCTCTCTTTTGAGCAATGGTGGTGGAATCACCTTCTTGAACCAAGGGCTAAAACCCCTCTTAAAAGATTCCAAAGGTAAACCCTAGAATTGTTGTCTTAAGCATTTCAATGAATTAGTATTAATCTAGGGGTTAGTTTTTTAATTGCACTTGTTTTGTGTTCTTTGGGTGATGGGAATGGAGTTTGGCAACTCCATTGCCCACATGACCGATTTTGTCCAAGAAAGAGAGAGGAGGAGAATTGGAAAAGAAAAGAAGGAATTAAGAGCTTAAGGTAAGAGCTCCTTCTTAATGCTAAATTTTAATGCATTAGAGTGATGGGAATGGGTAAACTAATTTAAGAACCCAAAATATTGTACTAGTATTGTAATTATGGAAGTTTGATTATTTGTGAGCTAGTATTTGAATTGTAGGCCTTAGAGCCAAATAAATTGTGTATGTGTATTAGTATTGTTGTTTGAGGAAGTATTGATGAATTGGTATTGTTGTGGTTGCTGGTAGGACCCTTGTATGGGTGTGGCTAGTTTAGGAATGAATTTGGTGAGAAAGTATGTATATGGATAAGTTAGAATTGTAAGTGAACCAAGGTGTGTATTGGGTTGAGTAGAGATGTTAAGTAACCATGGAGTAGTAGTTGTAGTATGAGAATTAAAGGGTGTAAAATCTGTAGCAAAGAGTGTTAAAATGCATTGGAGAAGTTAGGAGGAAATAGTGTGCAAGACTTGGGAAAATGAGTGTTGGACTTGTGTATTGATAGTGTAGTTGCTTGGGAATGAACTGGAATGGTAAAATGGAATTAGAACAAAGTGCAAAATGCAAAGAGAAGTGTAGGAATGCACAAGTGTGCAAAGTGTGAAAATGAGAATGGAAATTTGTAGAGATTGAGCAAGGAATTGAGTAAGTATTGGACCATGGATTTAAGGAGTTTTAGTGAGTGTTTAAGTGTGTTTAAACATGTATAAAACATGTGGAAAGATTATGGAATGATTGGAGGTGGATTAAGGGTTGATTTGGGGTTGAAAAATCAACCTAGTAGCAGTTTTTAGTAGGGTCCGGGACCTAGGATATGTTCCAAGTCCCGGACCACACTGAAAAATACTTCGAGAGTAATTCCAGCATGTGGTTCGGGGCCTAGGTCCAGGACCAAGTCCCAAAACAATAGTAAAATTGAGCCGAGAGTACATTCCATGCAAGGTCCGGGACCTTGGGTCTGGACCAAGTCCCGGACCACCCCCAAAAACTTGCCGAAAGTGATTTTTAGGGTTTAAAACATGGGGGATTGATGGGTAATGGTTTTAGAAGTTTTTAAGGCCTTGTTTGGTGACCTTTAAAGGCCCTAAGAACATTAATTTAAACCGAAACAACGGGATAACAGGGTAAGTACGGGAGTAGTAATTATGTATGTACCGTAATGCTTAGTATTAATGGAATCATTTGACATGTAGTCATTGGTTCGAGAATAAGACTCGAGGAACGAGAGTGAACCAAAGGAACGTGAGGACACCCGGTAAAGTAAATCCCAGTGAAAGGTATGATTTCTTCATGCTCTGTATCCTAACCTGGTTACCCCGATTTGTGTGCTTTTTTGATCACGTTAATAAGATAAATACTCGAATCGGACTTTAATGCACTTACTTGTGCTTGTTTTATATTTGTTCTTGTTATATTGCCTTGAACATTTAGTTTGTATAATTCATGAAATGAATGGATGAAGATGTAGTGTATATGTACCTTGTAGTGTACTTGTGTAATGTATTATACCTTGAATGGATGTGTATGTGAGTAATGTATTATTGTGTGGTCGGGATGTGTTGACTTCTACTAATTCCTAACTACCTAACTCCTAATGTAAGTATTGAGTAAATTGGAATGAGTAGAAGTCCGATATAGTTTCGGCCACGTGTGAGGATGAGGAGACATAAGAGGTTAGATCCGATTCCTGGCCTGAATCCTTTCTATGGACCAAACCCCTTAAATGGGTAGCATCCTAGATTGGTGAGCCACAGTAAAGCCCGGTGATGGGATGGTGTAGTCCCTGCCCGGAGGTCACTACGACTTGACTTTAGTAAGTAAGTAAGTAAGTAAAGTACGTATGAGTTATGGTCTTGGCTGGTGTAAGTCATTGACCCTAAATAAAAGAGTAATCTCCACCCAATTAACCCGGGTGGGTAAAAGGAGCTAACAAGTATTGTGTATGTATTGTGTAAGCGTAATTCCGTAAAGGTAAGTATGGTTGGTTGACTTGTATTGTCTTCCTTGTATGTATTGAAGTTTATGTATGTATGCCTTGTGTAGTATTGTAGTATTATGAATGAAAGCATGTATGTATGTATGTATTAGTAAAACGAACTGCATGTATTCGACCAAGTGGTCGGCGTACCCTTGCTAGTACGCGGGGTATGCGGAAGTCATATGCAGCGTAAGCTGAGACCCTTGGGGCAATGTTTTTATTGTACAGGTACCGAAGCGGTCATGGTCATAGTAAGAGGCTTGCAGCTATACTTAGATAGCTAGAAAAGAACTGTAGATTGTAGAGAATTGTATAGCGCTTGTAGCTTTGACGTAAAAGTGTGCCAAGGGGTACACCATAGGTATTTGGAATGTATGTAGCTGTGAGAATGGGTAGATGCTAGATTCTTAATGAGTATGTATAAACTTGAAGAATTATTGTATTTGTATTTGGATCCTAGTAAACTCGGTATGTTGTATTGTAACTATGGAGTATTGTATTGAATGAAGCATTGTAGTACTTGGTTGGTAATTAGAGTATGTATTGTAATTGTGTAGTACTCGGGTATTCCGGTCCATCAGACCGATGCTGTAAGTAGTAGTAAGCCTTGTTAGTCACGTGGGTGGCTAACGGCATTGTATCACCCACCGTTGTGTAAGTATGTATCCGCTGCGTAAGTATGGAAGTATGAGGAGATTGGACTGTAACGTCGGTATTAGCGGTAGGGGTGTTACAAAAAGTGGTATCAGAGCGAAGTATGGCTCTGATGACTGGAAATACCGAGTTTAGGAAATACCGAGTTAGGAAGTAGAAGCCTAGGGCTATGGGCTAAGTGATAGCATTGGAGATATGCTAGTCAGGAACTCCCGGTGTGTATCGGATACCTACAATATCAGTCCCGCCCACCGCATCCCCAATGTATAACTTGGGAAAGAATGCTAGAGAGAAGGAAAGTACTCTCATACTCGGGGAAACCCGATCTAGCAGTTTTGAAATCACCGTCTGGTAAACAAGAACCCGACACATAGTAGATTCCAAGAGCTGGAAGTCCCGGAGATGGTTCCCAGTTGAACAACAATACCCGCACTTAACAGCGGTAGAATGAGTACTCCAACCATAAGGAGGCTACAACTTACAACAGCATGGTGCGACATGCTTTGCAGTTATGAAACCTGGCTAGTCAACCAACGATAGGAAAAGAAGCACTAAGCGTGCAACAGAGCGGAAAAAGCAGTAACAAAACCCGAGACACAAGTCTACGGGACAGTAATAGCTAAACAACACCACCAACGGTATGCTAGCTGACTAAGGACATAGTCGGGAGTGGCTAACTCCAAAACTACAACACCAAAGAGGTTGCAATACCTGGCCAGTAAGCTTACACAACTACGAGAACATTCACGAGATATAATCCGACAGGACTACATGAGTAGTGCCACAACAAGCTAAGGCTCAGTAACCACAGCAAATGTGTGGGAACGAGCAACAAGAAAAGCACAAGACTAATAAATAACAAACTCCAAGGATTGGAGAAGTACCCTGATCATTGACAGTCGTGTCAAGATCACTGAGGAGTTACTTAAATGACCAAGTATCCCAATCTTAAATCAATAGATCAAAGGAGGAGTCGACAAGACTACCAAATACGAGTGGAAACCATGCCGTGACTGGTACAGGTTAACCCAAAAACCACCAGTACCACGCACTTACCACAGTAAGTGCAGTAAGGACAGGAACATGTAGAGGAACCCTAATACACCACAAGTACTTAGTAATGTACCGTGACCGCAATGATGTGATAACAAGATCACACACCCTAAAAACTGGAAGAATGAAACCTTGGAAGGTCGTGGCGGCCTGACCATTGCACTAAAGGACATACCAGTCAGTGGGAAGCTGGACTTGGTCAAGACCTCGAACATGGCCATGCCATGAAGAAATTCTTTTAACACCGAACTGTATTTCCAAACCAAAATTCTTCTTTCAAAACCACAACCCTTCTTTTAAACCTTGGATTTTAAAACCAAACCAACAGAATTACGGTGAGTATCATAGAATGATACAAGAGGAGTTGACAATAGAATACTTCACCTAGGCGTGCGACGAACACTACGAGTGTACCCAAATATGGGATGTGGGACGAACGCACTCCGAAGGAGCTTGCGGGCCTGACAGATAGTCGGGTAAGTGGTAACGTACCAACAAGGTACCCCACGTATGTATACATGTAGTGTACGAAACACAGAAAGTAGTCAACTCCGTTCTACGGACCATGAGTAAATTTAAAGCAGAATAGCTGGACACCACAGACGATCAAGGAGAAGGAACTCAGCTAAGAAATAAGTATGAAAGAACTCAGAGAATTCATCTGAAGATAAGGAATGAGGATTAGGAAGTGCAAAGAGCACGAACAAATAAGTAAAGACATTGGAAATGTCTCAAGACTTCAAGTAAATACATGACAGCTGGAAGGGATACCCAGCCTAAACACAGTAAGGCAAATGCCTAACGTGAACACCACAATGTTCAACAAATGGGACGGAGTTCCCAAGAACAATTACCAAAACTACCAGGGAGCATAAACCATCATTAGAGAGGATGTTTAACCTAGTATAAAATGCTAGGAGAAAGTGTAAACGGCCTACCCAAGAATAGGAGACGTTATAACCCAAAAGGGATAACTCAAATACGATTCCATAAGGTGGTACAGTGGACACAACATGTAACACCCCCAAAACCGGCCTAAGAGTTAAGGGCATTACACGCCGCGTATTACTACCTAATAACGCAAGGCTCTAAAGCTAACATTCACAATCAAGGCCTGAAATAACCCTTCCATTAATATTTGTAAAACAATTGTATTGATTACATTAACTGACAAGTAAACCTCAACATCAAGTCAAATGTCAGAAGGAGTAAGGCCCGAAGGCTACAAATCATAAAGTCAAAGTCTAACAAAGAAAGCAACTAAAAGAGTAAAGCTCCAGAATATGAGGATGATCCTCGTTGATCAATCTGCAAAAACACTAAGAGTAAGGGGATGAGCACACAACTATGCCCAGTAAGCAGCGACCGTCATCAGTGAGGTCTCTCAAAACAATTGAAAACAGAAGAGAAGCAGAGGTTAGCACAAAACAATTGTTCTCAAAACAGTCAGAGCAATACTGGAATGATAGCAGAATGGAACACCTGAGTTCCCAGTTTAGAAATAACCAGAGTTCACGAACAGATAGGGGACACAGTACAATGCACACACACTTAGAAGGGGTCGCAGACCCCTAGATTGTAATCTCTCGGCAACGCAGAAATGACTCAAAGAGCCAAAGGGTTCGTCAACCCCACAGAACAGAAAGGGAATGACCTACACTCAGAACGACATCTACATGGTATACCACGGAATAGCTCGACCCAGCCCTTCACGGCTCAGAAACAGCGTAAAGTGTCCCAAAACAGAAGGGTTGCAGCAAAAGAAGCAAACTTGCATTTATATGAGCCAAAACACTCATGAATCAGTAGTACTTAATGAAAGGAATCCAACACCACAAACAGCACTCAAATCGGAGTTCAGACGGAGCAGATACGTTGAAAACAGTAGGGGATCCGAACTTGTGTCCAGACATCAATGTTCGGACACAAGTCGAGACTTCGAAGCCGGAATTACCAAACGTCCAAACTTATGTCTGGACATCTATGTTCGGACACAAGTCGATTTGAAAACAGGAGGGAAGTTCACAGAGGTGTCCAAACATCTAAGCTCGGACAGATGTTCGGACGATTTATGACAAATAGTTACGTGGGGGCGTCCGAACTTGTGTCCGGACATCCATGTTCGGACACAGTTCGAGACTTAAAACCAGAGGAGAAACTCGGGGAGT
Source organism: Limonium bicolor (assembly GCA_023374045.1). Taxonomy (NCBI): domain Eukaryota; kingdom Viridiplantae; phylum Streptophyta; class Magnoliopsida; order Caryophyllales; family Plumbaginaceae; genus Limonium; species Limonium bicolor. The sequence continues at coordinate 382,184,708 of CM041777.1, forward strand.
GTCCAAACATCTATGCTCGGATGGATGTTCGGACACATCCCAAACTTTGAAAATCAGAAGCGCACAACGCACTGTCCGAACTTCAAAGCTCGGATAGAAGTTCGGACACTGCGAAAACATCAGTTTCCAGAATGTCGAACAGAGCAGAAAAGTTGCATAAAAATGTCACACAATTTGACAGAACAATACACACACCAAATCAGATCAAAATACAGAGTACCATAGGGGTTTATTCAGTTAGAAAACGGCCAACGAAATCAGAATCACACCATAATTCCGATCGTAAACCATTGAAACTCCCTATGGCTGAACTTCCAAACCGAATCTAGCAACCACCTACTTCATTGATTAGCAGAAAATGACAACGATTCGAGACAACGGCACAATCCACACAGAGCAGCAAACCGGCATAAACCAACAGTCACTGAATTCCCACAATTGACTATCCCAAAATCAGAAAACGAAGGAAGAAACCTAGAATCATCAACGTCCCAAAATCAGCAACACAAACGTGGTTTCAGGAGTCCGGTAGTCCGCAATTCAAGGCCGTCTACCACCCGCGCAGTTCACCAAACCAGTCACAACCAACAACCACTGATTCAACTACATTCGAAGACTTAAAATCAGAAACCTGAGGGGGGAGAAAACTGCCAATGAAGTCCAGAGCTCTTATAGCACAAACCTGATTTCAGAGGAAAAGTGACACAGCAGCGGAAAAGCACAATCCGAAGTTGAAATCCGTAGCCAACAACACACAGCTTTCGGTAGAGAGAGAGACGATTAGAGGAAGAGAGAGGAGGGAGGAACTACTGTTCAAAGTGACGCTCCACAACACAAATAAAACTGGCGACTGAAACTGATCGGAGAGTAGTGGAAGGAATTATATTAATTCTTAATATAATTCCACTTACCTTAATTACTAGAGGAGGAAAGACCGGTCTGCCCTCGCCTTTTAAAAGAATCCCACGAGGGTCCTCAGCTGGCATGGTTAAATGTAATCCGACTTAGAACAATGTTATAACAGATAAAATATAAGGTGACGAATTACGGGTTATAACACAACATATCATAAACATTAGCCGGATGTAACGGCGCAACCAACAACACCCAGGAGCAATCCTTGAAGGGTGTCTGAGTTAACAATAGTCGAACAAGCGTCAGAATAAGAGCATGGGAGCTAGAACGAACACTCGGTTAGGACACCGAAAGGATTTCACTTAATAGGAAATACCCTCAACCACAAAAAGGCACTGATTAGCACAAGATTGCCTAAAGAGCCTCCTATGAACGGAAGTGTGATGTCACAACTTACCATGGAGCCCAGTAATACCTTCAACCTGTGGGGTATACAAGGAGTGGAAACATGTATAAGCAGCTTGCAAAGAGCATAGCTCGCAGCAATAAGGCTCAAAAGCCATAAACCAAGTACGTTATGTAAACTTAAACGGTTGCAAGACCCACACTAATTAATAACTAGACTTGCCGAAAATGGCCCCATAAGGGAAGAGATATTATTTCATACGATGAATAGAGTGTCAACTAAACCACCCAATTTGAACTCAACATCATGAGTGGCTTGGAGTAATGGCTACCTCAGTGTCACTGTCACTGGAGCATCAACCCAGTATACAGTTGACAGAACTTTTAGTTGCCCTTCATGCCATCTATGGCAATGGTAGCACAGAGGCATAAGAATCGTGATAATGCCAATTTTGGCTTAGTCCACACTAGAACAACCCTAGGAAAGGTACCTCTCATTAACCGAAGAACACCAATGTGGTGAAGATGTGAACCCTTAGAAAAGGCTTCCATCAACAATAACAACAAGCTTGCGCATGTAGTTATTGCCAAGAGACAATCGAATAAGAAAATGAGATTTCCAATCCACTACGCCAAGAAAGAGGCTTTTGGAGCAACTGTGGAAACCGAAGAAGAGTCGGTTGAGAAGCAAACGTAGGATGTGTATAATGTGAACTATAGAAGCACATCGCTCAAAGAGCATAGAGACTCGAAGGAGTAAGTATACTCCATGTACGACCAAGAACATGGTAAACCTTGTCATGAGACTTATGAGTGGAAACACACCCCTCAACAAAAACCTTCACTTACCAGTAATGAAATACCCTTCAATTAGAGAACGGGACCAGAAGACCCTTGAAGTTTCTTGGGATGTCCCGGTGATGTACATACAAAGGTAGAACTGCACAGCTATAGCCTATAACAAATGCTCAGCACTGGGAGACTGTAATTGTCAAAAACAATCAATGTGAATGCGCATTGGACACCACGAATGACCAACGCTCAAGAGAGCTTGTAACCCGATAAATTACTTCATCCATTGTCAACCAAGATATTTGGCAAATTATATCATAAAGGAGGAAGTAATGTGAGGTAAGCTAACCTACACATGAAACCTAAATTGAAATGAAACATCTCCACATTGGGAAGATAGTAACATTACGGTATGCTATGACAACTGTCATACACACGAACATAGGAAACCCTCGGTGTATTCACTCCATAAGGAAATGGTGCCAACAACAATGGCAATGAGTAAAGATAAGCTACCACAGTTACAGAGACCACAAAACAATGTTGTATAATGAGTAAGAATATGGTGCGCAACAAGCGACCGCTATGAGGAAGTAGTTAGACAATGACACGAAGTTGTAAGTACGAGATGACAGGCAGAAGTATTCATTCCTATTGCCATCATATAAGTGACTTACTACCAAGCGTTTACGCCACTACACTCTGTATGACTGAGTGTTTCGGTATTGCACTTGAGCTGCTAATGATCTAGTGGGATAGTTGGGAATATGGAAAATGTAAATTGTAGTAAACCATTCTTTTCACCAACGAACATGACATAAGCCAGTTAAGCAAGCTTAGCAACAAACCAGTCGGCCTAAGGCCAAAGAAGCATGAAGAGTGTAAAACACACCAACAATCACAAGATGTGAATTCCATTGGAATAAAAAGGTGAAAGAAGACTTAAGATAGTCACTAGAACCGGCGTATAGAAAATGCAAGGTCATACAAGTAAAGAACACTTGTACTGAACCGGAAGAACTGGTATATTTCAGAAGCTATTGACAACAGAGGAAGCACTACAACTAAGTAGTGACTTAACCTCACTAGACAATGAGTCAGAGGAAATTAGCAAATAATCGTGGGAGTACGAATAGTATGTATAATAGATTGCCAGAGAGCTGGTTAGAAATCTAAACCCACCGAATTCAAGCATGGTAAAAGAATACCACTTGTTAGTAAACCTTATTCCCACAAAAGATGGATAAAAAGGCGATGAGTAGCACATCTAGAATAACCAAAGAGCGAATTAAGCACTAAAGTTATTAGGGTCGCGCAGTAGAACCTAGTGGGCCCTAGCTAAGGAATTTAATACACCAAGTAAGTATAAGACAATGGCTATCAATGCCTTGAAGCCTAATAGGCTAGAACCGAATTAATTATGAGTTAAATAAACTCATATAGGAATTCTTGGTGCAAGGACTAAACCATTAGTATGGTTAAGACCCTTTGACCAGAGTACAGTATATAATAGACCGTAGAGAAGCTAAAATGCTTCAGAATGCCTGAATTGAGTGAACCAATATTCAATAATAACATATGGTAGATTACGTGGGCGTAATCCCTTTTAAGGGGGGTAGAGCGAAAACCGCTTAATGTAAATTTCACGTATAAAACATGTAAACTATAATGTGCATAGCACAAATGAGAATTGATTTGATGATTGGTACTTATGTTAAATAAACATACGTATTCATTCATATTGTAATTGTGGTAACTAGGCACGAGAGATGAGAATACCATAAGATGAATATACCTACCTTATAACCCCAGTATGAGTGTATTAGTAAAGAAGAGTAGAGAAACTCTTGGGGAATAATAATCCCTATAGTGTATGCCTAATTGAGATTAGACATGGCATCATGATGCGTGAGTCGGTATAAAACCGATGTAGAACCTAGAGGAAATTGAGTTCCCTGGGTGATTGTTTTGAGGAATTGAGAATGAGTAGTGGACGGAGCTCCACAAGTATTGTATCCTTTAAAGAAGTAGTATGAAATGATTGAGAGTAAGTTGATGAACGAATTCCATGAGTAGTGTATCCCTAGGTAAGTTATTGGAAGCAAATTGAGGACGACTGGATTCCGTAGGTATCGTATTCCTTAGCTAGAATATTTGAGATGATGGAGAGTAATGGATGAAAGTAGTGAAAGTCGATGAAATGAGCCCTTAGGCATTGAATCTCGAAGTAAAGCAATTGGAAGTAGATCGAGGATGATTGATGGACTGAATTCCATCCTTTGGAGTTGTATAAATTTGTAATAATGACTAAGAAGAGTAAAAAGATAGAAACTGAAAATAAATGAATTATTTGATTGTTTGAAACTGATGTGGAAAGTCAAACTTGATCCTGATCAGATCAAGGGAAACCGAACATAAATTGGGGTGGAAAGATAGTTCAACATTGATGTTGATCACATCAGGGTCGAATGATTCTTGATGCTCCCCTCAAGTGGTCACAAGAATCACGCATAGGATAGAAGTAATGAACATAAATTGAAATTTGGAGTTGTTGTGTTTTAGAAAGATTTCTAATTAGTAGTTGCGAAAGGGTTTCCCTTAGAATGGAGAATGACGATTTGTTTGAAGCTTATATCGGAGAACGATGGTAGTGTATCACGTTGTATTATTCCAAGGGCAGTGGGACATAGAGGAGTCCTATGTCTAGATGACCTGAGAGCCTGCGGGATTGTAGTGTGTATTGCATTGCTTTGGGGATAGCTTTGCACTATATGTATGTATAAACCTTGTAATGGAAAACCGGAGTGATTATAGTATATTGGCATGGTATGGTATGTAGAGACCTTGAGTAATGGATTTGGGAATTTGTAAGGCAGAAGAATGTATGACTTTGGCATTAAATATGTATGAATGAGTAAGTATAGTTATCCTATAACCTTGAACAACTTTGAGGACAAAGTTTCTTAAGGGGGGTAGATTGAAATACCCCGAACTTAAATATAGTGATTAAAATAATCCTAATATGTATTTAAGGGCCTAACAACGCCTAAGTAATATTGGTAAGGAAAAATAAATTCAAAAGAAATGAAGAAACGCTTAAAAAATGAAAAACGCTAAATAAGCGTTAAATAACCATATGAGGTATGAGACCTCGGTTAGAGTACTATATGGATTCTAAAGGCTTATCCATGCCTAATTAGTGCACAAGAATGATTCCCGGAGAAAACGGATCCAAATAATGCACTAAAACGCTAATAGGACTTTAGCGCACGTTCTTCGAGAAAACCCAAAAACGTGACTTTAAGTGGTCAAACAAAAGCGTAAAAATTATAGTTCATTAAATAACTATAATTATGCACTAATGGAAGCTTAATAACCAATAAAATTAAAGGAACGAGAAAATTTCGGAAAATAGACCCGGTTAGTGAATAGTGCTAAAACCTGGTAAAATAACGAGTGTTTTCTGTAAAAGAAGAAAACGCTCCAGCTTACATATATATATGTGGGCCGGTTTTAACATGTGAGACAGCCCTCTCACACACTCACACACTGAGCTAGTAAAGAAAGAAAGAAAAGAAAAAGAAAGAGAGGAAAAAAAACGTAAAAAGTATAATACTCTCTCTCCTCCCTCATTTCTCTTTTTCTCCTCTCTTTCCTCTCTTATTTCTTCCCAGCCCTTCTCTTCTTCTTCCCCATGGCAGCGATTTTCTCCTCCTCCTCCCATGGCTACCTCAACGTCAACCTCATGCCCAAGCCTTATTAAAGCTTCAATCACAAAAATAATTACATATGTTTGATCCCCTCATCATCCTCTACCATTCTCTCTTTTCAAAATCTCAAAATGAGGAAGTTCATCTCCATGGGTTTTGCCCATTTGAAGAGAAAATGGTATCAAATTATAGCTTGGAGTCTCCTCTCTCCATTAAGGTAAAAATCTCCATGAAAAATTCATGTTTCCTCCATTCTCCTTTGTAACCGATTTTTGCCCATTTGTAATGCTCTATTTTTCTCTATCTTTTGAGCATCATTCCAACCTTCCAATGGTGGTGGAATCACCTTCTTGAACCAAGGGCTAAAACCCCTCTTAAAAGACTCCAAAGGTAAACCCTAGAATTGTTGTCTTAAGCATTTCAATGAATTATTATTAATCTAGGGGTTAGTATTTTAATTGCACTTGTTTTGTTCTTTGGGTGATGAGAATGGAGTTTGGCAACTCCATTGCCCACATGACCGATTTTGTGCAAGAAAGAAAGAAGGATGAGAATTGGAATAGAAAAGAAGGAATTAAGAGCTTATGGTAAGAGCTCCTTCTTAATGCTAAATTTTAATGCATTAGAGTAATGGGAATGGGTAAACTAATTTAAGAACCCAAAATATTGTACTAGTATTGTAATTATGGAAGTTTGAGTATTTGTGAGCTAGTATTTGAATTGTAGGCCTTAGAGCCAAATAAATTGTGTATGTGTATTAGTATTGTCGTTTGAGGAAGTATTGATGAATTGGTATTGTTGGGTTGCTGGTAGGAGCCTTATATGGGTGTGGCTAGTTTAGGAATGAATTTGGTGAGAAAGTATGTATGTGGATAAGTTAGAATTGTAGGTGAACTATGCCAAAATTTTAGTAGGAAATGTGCATTTATGGATGACTTGGTGAATGGGATAACCAAGGTGTGTATTGGGTTGGGTAGAGATTTTTAGTAACCATGGAGTAGTAGTTGTAGTATGAGAATTAAAGGGTGTAAAATCTGTAGCAAAGAGTGTTAAAATGCATTGGAGTAGTTAGGAGGAAATAGTGTGCAAGACTTGGGAAAACGAGTGTTGGACTTGTGTATTGATAGTGTAGTTGCTTGGGAAGGAATTGGAATGGTAAAATGGAATTAGAACAAAGTGCAAAATGCAAAGAGAAGTGTAGGAATGAACAAGTGTGTGAAGTGTGAAAATGAGAATGGAAATTTGTAGAGATTGAGCAAGGAATTGAGAATGTATTGGAACATGGATTTAAGCAGTTTTAGTGAGTGTTTAAGTGTGTTTAAACATGTATAAAACATGTGGAAAGATTATGGAATGATTGGAGGTGGATTAAGGGTTGATTTGGGGTTGAAAAATCAACCTAGTAGCAGTTTTTAGCAGGGTCCGAGACCTAGGATATGTACCAAGTCCCGGACCGCACTTAAAAACACTTCGAGAGTAATTCCAGCAGGTGGTCCGGGACCTAGGTCCAGGACCAAGTCCCAGATCAATAGTAAAATTGAGCCGAGAGTACATTCCACGCATGGTTCGGGGCCTTGGGTAAGGACCAAGTCCCGGACCACCCCCAAAAACTTGCCGAAAGTGATTTTTAGGGTTTAAAACATGGGGGATTGATGGGTACTGGTTTTAGAAGTTGTTAAGGCCTTGTTTGGTGACCTTTAAAGGCCCTAAGAAGTGTAAACATGTTTGAGAAGTAATGAAGAAAGTTGTAAGTTTACGAACATTAAGTTAAACCAAAACAACAGGATAATGGGGTAAGTACGGGAGTAGTAATTATGTATGTACCATAATGCTTAGTATTAATGGAATCATTTGACATGTAGTCATTGGTTCGAGAATAAGACTCGAGGAACGAGAGTGAACCAAAGGAACGTGAGGACACCCGGTAAAGTAAATCCCGGTGAAAGGTATTATTTCTTCATGCTTTGTATCCTTACCTGGTTACCCCGATTTGTGTGCTTATTTGATCACGTTAATAAGATAAATACACGAATCGGACTTTAATGCACTTACTTGTGCTTGTTTTATATTTGTTCTTGTTATATTGCCTTGAACATTTAGTTTGTATAATTCATGAAATGAATGGATGAGATGAAGTGTATATGTACCTTGTAATGTACTTGTGTAATGTATTATACCTTGAATGGATGTGTATGTGAGTAATGTATTATTGTTTGGTCTGGATGTGTTAACTTCTACTAATTCCTAACTACCTAACTCCTAACGTAAGTATTGAGTAAATTGGAATGAGTAGAAGTCCGATATAGTTTCAGCCACGTGTGAGGATGAGGAGACACAAGAGGTTGGATCCGATTCCTGGCCTGAATCCTTTCTATGGACCAAACCCCTTAAATGGGTAGCATCCTAGATTGGTGAGCCACAGTAAAGCCCGGTGGTGGGACGGTGTAGTCCCTGCCCGGGGGTCACTACGACTTGACTTGATTAAGTAAGTTAGTAAGTAAAGTATGTACGAGTAATGGTCTTGGCTGGTGTAAGTCATTGACCCTGACTAAAAGAGTAATCTCCACCCTATTAACCTGGGTGGGTAAAAGGAGCTAACAAGTATTGTGTATGTATTGTGTAAGCGTAATTCCATAAAGGTAAGTATGGTTGGTTGACTTGTATTGTCTTCCTTGTATGTATTGAAGTGTATGTATGTATGCCTTGTGTAGTATTGTAGTATTGTGAATGAAAGCATGTATGTATATATGTATTAGTAAAACGAACTGCATGTATTCGACCAAGTGGTCGGCGTACCCTCGCTAGTACGCGGGGTATGCGGAAATCATATGCAGCGTAAGCTGAGACCCTTGGGCCAATGTTTTTATTGTACAGGTACCGAAGCGGTCATGGTCATAGTAAGAGGCCGGCAGCTATACTTGATAGCTAGAAAAGAACTGTAGATAGTAGAGAATTGTATAGGGCTTGTAGCTTTGACGTAAAAGTGTGCCAAGGGGTACACCATAGGTATTTGGAATGTATGTAGTTGTGAGAATGGGTAGACGTTAGATTCTTAATGAGTATATATAAACTTGAAGAATTATTGTATTTGTATTTGGATCTTAGTAAACTCGGTATGTTGTATTGTAATTATGGAGTATTGTATTGAATGGAGCATTGTAGTACTTGGTTGGTAATTAGAGTATGTATTGTAATTGTGTAGTACTCGGGTATTCCGGTCCATCAGACCGATGCTAGAAGTAGTAGTAAGCCTTGTTAGTCACGTGGGTGGCTAACGACATTTGTAGAATGGTTATATCGTGAGTTGTTAGAACTGGTGTAATTAATAAAAGAAAAGAAATTAAAACTCAAAATATCCGTCGGGCTGCAAATAAAACCCGGTCGCAGTAGTATAGTAAACAGAAGCGGCCGGGGTCAAACCGTGGGACTTATAGCGAGATAAAATAGTTCCTAAGCTTGTCACAAAAAGGGGGGAAGTTAATTGACTTGTTTTAGAGAATTTAAATAGCAGAAAAGATAACTGAGTGCAGATGAATTAAATGGAACTCCGGGTTCAGATTTATATAATCTGATTATTATTATGCTATCTCTACCGGTTTAATATATTAGTTTGGCAAAATTCCTGTTATTATCTTAAGGACTAAGTCATAGACTCATAAGAACTCGTTTACCAGAAAATGCTCGGTCTAATCAAGGTTCGAGCAATACTTATGTAAACGGACGTTAAATTCGAGGAATTATAATTGCATCTGAAAATACTAACCTATTAAATCATAATAAGCTTTCTCCAGATTTACGGCTTAATTAACCTGTCTATTTATCACCGGTCTGACCAAAATAGACTTGGAAAGCATTTTAATAAATTCATGTAATTTATTAAAATGGCGAGTGATAAACTTTAAACGTAACTGTATTTATTTTAACCTGTAGAAATATTGATTACATAATTAAACAGACTAAAGCTAAACCTTCACCCGGAGCAAATCCTCCTTAGCCTGACATATTAACTGGTAATAAGTCAGACAGAGGTTGGACGTAGTAATAATATGGAGGCGTGAATGGTGTATAGAGAAATGAAGAGGAAGAAAAGTGGAGCGAGTACGTAGGATTTTTGTAAATGGAATAAGAGATTTTGAGTGTTGAGTTTGGGGTGAAACGTATATGAGCGTGAGTAGTTTTTGATGAAGTATCAGTGGCTTTTTATAGAGGAGAGGAAGAAGAAGATCGATTGCAGACAGAGGACAGAACGCGTGAAGAGTAGATGTATAAGTTGCAGACAGGTCGACGGGCGAAGTTGACGAGCGAAGTCGACGAGCGAAGAAGAAAAACTGCAGACAGTCGGTGTGCGACTGATTTTTAGTCTTGTCCGCCTTGACGTCCGCCCAAGGACAGGCGGTTGCCTGCTTGTGTCCGCCCTGGAGTCCGCCCTATATTAGGCGGTTGCCTTATGTCTGTCCGCCCCATATTAGGCGGTTCCTTAGGCGGTTGTAAGCTTGACCGCCTCTAGCTAGGCGGTTCCTTAGGCGGTCACAAGTATGGTCGTGACCTATTTTCCTTCAAACTTTGACCGGCTCTAGATTCTTTGTTTGGACCCCGTTTTCTGAGCCGTTTACGTCTATGCGTTCATCTCTTCGTCTACTTTATTCCCAGCCTAGTTTTCCTCATGTTAAACCAATAAATTTGTGAGATAAACAATAAAACATAAACTAGAGGAAAACTAACCGAAGTGGAGAAATGAGCAAGAAAAGTGCTAATAAATATATGAAATACACCTATAAAACATGCTCATTTGGACACTTATCACACCCCCACACTTATCTTTTTGCTTGTCCTCAAGCAAAACCACGTACCCAAGTAAGTAGGGAATGCCAATACTAACAAATATTATTATGAAGGGTAGGATAAACATGATCTTTAAACTTTTGAGGAGTGTGAAAAATCAACTGCTGGTGGCATAGGTGTGCTCAGGGTAAAAATAAAATATAGAGTTTCGGGGTATGATCCAAGGTACTTCAATGTTTCTTTTAGGTGACTCTGAGAACTTTTACCATGGCCAACTTCTCAAGAATGGGCATTGAGGAGAAAACAAAAGGAAAAATAGATTCATGCATTTGTTTCACTTTTGCATAAGGGATGAGAAAATGTAGGCATCACTTTGTATTTAAGAACACTCAACTCTCTTTGTTGGTTACCAATGGTGTCTCGCAAGTCCCTTGTTTTTTTTTATTTATTTTTCTTTCTTTTTTTTAACAGAGAAGCACCCCTTAGCAATCCCTAAGAGAGAAGACAGAAAGAAACCCTGAGCAATAAAATCCAACCATTTGCAGATTATTTGGTCACACCGCATATAAAATGCTCCTCAAAAGTAATCAAAATTTTAAAATTTGTACCATTTATCCCACAATTCATAATAGTATTTGTTTTTAAAGAGAACAACCTACATTAGCAGGGTACATAATTTTAATTTTTTGAACAAATGCAAGATAAGCAGAGAGATTTAAACATTTTAAGCACAAAATGCCCTGAAAAGGCTCTTCCCCCACACTTAAGCTCAAGCAATGCCCTCATTGCGTAGATAGAATTAAATTAATAGGGCATGCAATTAATAAAGGAAAGAGTGTACTCCCCAGATTTCGTAGAGCGTGTAGAGCTCCCCCACACTTGAGTGCAGCTGTGGAATGTCATGATTTGAACCTGTAAAGAATATTCTACACAGCGAGAAGAACTCAAGTGAAACCTGCATTTTATTTTAACAAATAAATGGGAAATATAATACAAAAAAGAAAACAACATTAAATTAAAGGAAAGACAAAAGATAGATAGTGGGTTGCCTCCCACCAAGCTGCCCGGGTTTAACGTCTCTAGCTAGACGTATTGGACCAAGCTTTAGTTTGGAGAAGAGTTTGAGGGCGAGTTGTCCTGCTGTTCTTGGACAAGATAAATTGTAGATAGGTCAGTTGAAATATCAGAATGAGAATTATACCTTTTAAGACGTGCCCCGTTGACCTTGAAAGTTTCGCCTTGTTTGTTCTGGAGTTCAAAGGCACCGTATGGAGTCACACTAACAATCTGGAAAGGGCCGGCCCAATGAGACTTGAGTTTCCCAGGGAAGATCCTTAATCTAGAGTTATATAGGAGAACCCAATCACCAATTTCGAAGTCCCTCTTGAGGATCATCCGGTCATGGAACTTCTTGGTGCGCTCCTTATAAATCTTAGCATTCTGGTAAGCCTGATCTCTCAGCTCTTCGAGTTCAGAGAGTTGAAACTTTCCTTTTCTCCTGCGGCTTCTAAATCGAAGTTTAGGGCCTTGAGTGCCCAATATGCCTTATGTTCCAGCTCTACAGGCAGGTGGCATGATTTCCCATAAACAAGCTTAAAAGGAGACATCCCGATGGGAGTCTTGAATGCGGTGTGGTAAGCCCAAAGCGCATCATCCAGTTTAAGTGCCCAATCCTTTCGTGATGAGTTAACCGTCTTCTGGAGAATCCATTTTAACTCACGGTTCGAAACTTCTGCTTGGCCGTTTGTCTGGGGGTGATAAGGTAAAGCTACCTTGTGACGTACCCCGTACTTACCCATAAGCGCTTCAAATGAACGGTTGCAGAAGTGAGATCCTCCGTCACTGATAATAATTCTAGGCACGCCAAAACGGGTAAAGATGTGCTTCTTAAGGAATCTGGTTACTGTCTTTGCATCAGCATGATGACAGGGTATGGCTTCTACCCATTTCGACACGTAATCCACCGCCACTAAAACATATTGGTGGCCCTGCGAGGAAGGGAACGGTCCCATAAAATCAATGCCCCAACAATCAAAGAGCTCCACTTCTAGTATTCCCTGTTGGGCATTTCATGTCTCCTAGATGTGTTACCCATTCTTTGACAATTATCACATTGCTTGCAGAATTGGTAAACATCTTTGTGAAGGGTAGGCCAATAAAATCCTGAGGCCAGGATCTTAGCAGCGGTCCTTGTGGGTCCATGGTGACCTCCGGCTTCCCGTGAGTGACAAAAATGTATGACGCTTGAAACCTCATCTTCCGGGAGACATCGTCGAATCAACCCATCAGCACTAACTCGGAACAAATACGGATCCTCCCAGAAATAATGCCTTGAATCAGAAAGAAATTTCTTCTTCTGGGAGTAAGATAGATCATAGGGTACTGTTCCAGAGACTAAATAATTGGCCAGGTCCGCATACCATGGCTCCTGTACCTTGGTGATTGAAAAGACAGTCTCGTCGGGGAAGAATTCGTTGATAGGCACACTATCCGTAGGAGTTACCAATCTGGAGAGATGGTCAGCGACGACATTCAATTTTCCGCTCTTATTTTGACTTCGATGTCAAACTCCTGTAAGAAGAATCCAGCGCAATAAGCGAGGCTTGGCTTCTTGTTTTGCAAATAAGTATTTGAGAGCGGAGTGGTCTGTGTGCACGATGACTTTGCTTCCCCATAAGTACGACCTGAACTTATCAAGGGAGAAGACTATAGCCAGAAGTTTTTTTCGGTGGTCGTATAGTTTTTCTGGGCGTCGTTTAGTGTCCTGCTGGCATAAGCAATCACTCTCAAAATTTTCTCTTTTTTCTGGCATAGAGCTGCCCCCACGGCGTAGTCACTTGCATCACACATGATCTCAAACGGAAGAGACCAATCAGGTGGTATGACAACAGGTGCTGATACCAATTTTTGTGTTATAGTTTGAAAGCAGCTGAACACCTTTCGTCGAAATGAAACGGGGCATCTTTCTATAGCAGGTCGGTCAATGGTTTACTGATTTTGAGAAGTCTTGTATAAACCGCCGATAAAATCCTGCATGCCCAGAAATGCTCGTATGTCTTTAACAGTAGTTGGTGCTGGTAATTCTCGATAACCTCTACCTTGGCTTATCCACCTCTATTCCTTTAGCGATATTTTATGTCCAAGGACAATCCCGTCCTTGACCATAAAATGACATTTCTCCCAGTTTAAAACGAGATTTGTATCCTCACACCGTCCTAGGATCAAATCAAGTTGTGCCAAGCATTTATCGAAACTAGAGCCATAGACTGAGAAGTCATCCATAAAGACTTCTATGCTTTGTTCGATGAAATCAGCGAATATTGCTTGCATGCATCTCTGGAAGGTAGCAGGGGCATTACATAGACCGAAGGGCATTCGTCTGTACGCAAAGGTACCGTATGGACAAGTGAAGGTTGTCTTATCCTGGTCCTCTGGTGCGATTGGTATTTGGAAATACCCTGAGAACCCATCTAAAAAGCAGTAGTACTCTTGCCCTGCTAGTCGTTCCAACATCTGATCGATGAAGGGGAGAGGAAAGTGATCCTTCCTGGTCGCCAAGTTTAAGCGCCTGTAGTCAATACACATGCGCCATCCTGTGATTTTTCTTTGAGGGATAGCCTCTCCCTTATCATTTATAACAGCTTCGATGCCCCCCTTCTTCGGGACAACTTGAACAGGGCTCACCCATGGACTGTCAGAAATTGGATAAATGATGTTCGCGTCAAGGAGTTTCAGAACTTCCTTTCGAACCACCTCTTTTAGGTTAGGGTTTAGCCGACGTTGGGGTTGCCTGATAGGCTTGTAGTTTTCCTCCATATAGATGTGGTGCGTGCAATAGGAGGGATCAATTCCTTTGATATCAGCAATAGTCCACCCGATCGCCGTTCTGTGTTTCTTCAATACCTCGAGTAGCCTTGTTTCCTCCCCAATTCAGAGAAGAGGAAATAATGACAGGTAAATGGTCATCTTCAGCTAAGAAGGCATACTTGAGTTTAGAAGGTAGCTCTTTAAGCTCGAGCTCTGGTGGTTGTTCTATTGATGGAATTGATTTTTGAGGTTTCCTGTCGAGTTCTTCGATTGGTGGCGGTAGGTTTGATAACCAGTTTTTCCTTTTTCTACATGCGCCAGCATGGCGTTGACTTCCGGATCCTCCACCTTTTCTTCTAGAGAAGTAAATAATACTTGCTCTAGCGGTTCAGTTTCAGCTTTCAGGATGGAAGATAGGGAATAATGTCCTCATCTGTAGAAAAATCGCCTTCCTCCTCCTCATCATCTGTTAATCCAACTGTCTTAGCATGAGGAGAAAAGTTAGAGCTTTTCTTCATCATTTTCTGCATGTCGAATTCGATCGTTTCGTCCTTGTACCGCAGAGTGATTTTCCCATCATGGACGTCAATGATGGCTTTGGCAGTACTCAGAAACGGTCGACCTAGATTAAAGGAACCTCAACATCGTCATCCATTTCTAGAATGACGAAGTCAGCTGGAAAGATAAAGCGAGATACTCCAACTACCAGATCTCGGACTATTCCCATGGGCTTGATCTCTGATCTGTCTGCTAGTTGGAGTTTGAAGGGAACCGGTTGCATTTCTCCTCCTTTTACTTTCAAGAAGGTGGCGTAGGGCATGATATTAATGCTGGCTCCCAGGTCGCATAAACCACTTCCACAATCCACTCCACCTATAAAGCACGGGATCACGGGATTTCCCGGATCTGTTTGTTTGGGAGGGAGTGCTCGAAGAAGGGTTGCAGAGCATTCTTCTGTGAGGTGCACTGTTTCTTTCCCAGGTTTCTTCTTTTTCTTTGTCAAGAGATCCTTTAGAAATTTGGCGTAATTAGGCATCTCTTGCAAAGCATCAAGTATAGGTATGTCGAGAGTCAGTTTCTTGAAAATGCTCAAGAATTTGGAGAACTGCTCATCTAGGTGTTTCTTTTTCATCCTGTTGGGAAATGGGAGTTCACTGTTTTTAGGAGATGAGGATGAAATGTCAAAGGTTACTCGAGATGGAGATGGAGTAGCAGGTGTAGGAAATGGATTTTTGAGGGAGGTGAGGCTGGATTGGTAGTTTCTTCATCATTGATATAGGCCTCTTCTAGATTTTCTTTTTCTTTTCCTTTTCTGGTGGCAAGTTCCCTTCCACTCCTTAAGGAAACTGCACACAAGTTTGTTGATTGAAATGTGTTGTCGTCTATAAGGATTGAATTTGCTTGTTCCTTTGGATTGGGGTTAGTCTGTGAAGGGAATTGACCAGGTGGCCTTTGTTGAGTGAGTAACTGTTGAATCTGAGATTGCAAGGCTTTTTGGTCTTTGCGCAGAGCTGCGACCTCTTCTTGCGTATCTCGGGATTTACCCATCATCGCCTTAAACATCTCTTGCATTTGAGACATATCAGACTCAGGATTCGAAGGAGGTTGAGTCGGTCGACTCGATGAAGCTTCATTGCCATAAGGCTGTTGTTGATATTGCCTTTTGCCTCCTTGGAAATTGGACTGAGGTCTGTAATTTTGAGATGGTTGAAGGGTATGTGGGTTTTGGATATTTTCTGTGTTTGAGTAGCGAAGGTTGGATTGCATGTTACGTTGCCAAGGTTGTCTGTACCCTTGATTGTTGGTGATGTAGTTTGCCTCCTCTGCTGCTTTTAATTCTTGTAGCTGGGGGCATTGTTCGTAGTCATGAGGCCCGCCACATTGCGTACAAGAAATAACAGGAGATGATTGGGATAGAGGAGCATAGCTTGGAGGGGTAGTAGATGATCGGGAAATCATCGACTTAGCTTGCTGGGGGTAGGAGTTCATAGCCATCTGCTCAACCACTTTCTGTAGAGTACTTACTTTTGTTGCCTGCTGAGCATTGCTTTCCATGAGTTGCTCATGGCTTTTCATCAGCTGGTCAAATTTGTTATCACTTTCCCCAACATGATATAAACCTGGAGTACCGCTCCTTGATCCACCGGAGGCCCAGTCTCTGATTTCTTCACAGAGAGACTCCATGCTATTCAGGAATTGTGCTCCTGGCTTTTTCAGAATATCGGCCCCTAAGGAGGATAATACCATTGTTCTGCACGGACCGATCAAGCCTTTGTAGAACAATTGTGATACTTGTTCTTTCGTCAGACCATGGTGAGGACAAGTAAGTAGTAGACCTTTGAAACGATCCCAAGTTTCACAAATATTTTCCAACCCAGGTTGCTTGAAATTATAGATTTCAGCAATCATCTCCAATGTTCGGCTCGGGGGTAGGAATTTATCGTAGAACTTGGTGGCCATGTCATCCCAGGTACCAATGGTACTTGGTGTTAGGCTATGATACCACTTGCTCGCGTTTCCCGTCAGGCTGTGAGGGAATAGTGACAATCTTGCATATTGGAGTACTGCGTCGGTCGCAGTAAGACTATTGGCATGTTGCAAGAATTTTGTAACATGTAACAGGGCTTCGTCCGGACTGGTGCCATCAAACATGCCCAACTCTTTCACACATCTGATTTGATGATATGGCTTCAGCTTCTGCCACTCATCGTATTCGGATGGGCTAAGGTGAGGAAGGATGATAGCAGGCTGTTGTCCTTGGTTAGACGGCTTGTTGATATTTCGAACTGTCGCTGGTGTAGATGCCATGTCAGTTTCCGGGTCAGATTTTATCACTGTGGTGGTAATGTTTTGTTGAGTACGTCTCTGCCTTAGAGTGCGCAGAAAGGTTCTCTCGATCTCTGGAATGTAACCAACCGTGTGATTATTAATATTTTCTGGGAGGCTGTTTGACCTGGTAAAAGGCATTCACCACTCAAAACAGAGAAAAGAAACTCGTTATGTGTTAGAATAAATAAAAATGTTAGGAATTAGTTGACAGAAATTTTAAGTTAGTAGTTAGAGACAATGGAAAGAAATGATAGAAAATTGAAATGACAATGGAAAGAAATGACAGGAAATTAAAGTTAGTAGTTAGTATACTGAAAATTGAAGGACAATGGAAATTAAATGACAATATAAAGAGTTAGTAATTAGATGTCAGAAGTCCGAAGTCCGAAGTCCAAAGTTAGATGTCCAAAATTAGATTAACAACAAAATAATATTAACAGATTATTATAATATAACAGGTGAATTAACCGGGGCTTAGGGACTAGAATAAATCAAGTCCCCGGCAACGGTGCCATTTTGCAGAATGGTTATATCGTGAGTTGTTAGAACTGGTGTAATTAATAAAAGAAAAGAAATTAAAACTCAAAATATCCGTCGGGCTGCAAATAAAACCCGGTCGCAGTAGTATAGTAAAACAGAAGCGGCCGGGGTCAAACCGTGGGACTTATAGCGAGATAAAATAGTTCCTAAGCTTGTCACAAAAAGGGGGGAAGTTAATTGACTTGTTTTAGAGAATTTAAATAGCAGAAAAGATAACTGAGTGCAGATGAATTAAATGGAACTCCGGGTTCAGATTTATATAATCTGATTAATTATGCTATCTCTACCGGTTTAATATATTAGTTTGGCAAAATTCCTGTTATTATCTTAAGGACTAAGTCATAGACTCATAAGAACTCGTTTACCAGAAAATGCTCGGTCTAATCAAGGTTCGAGCAATACTTATGTAAACGGACGTTAAATTCGAGGAATTATAATTGCATCTGAAAATACTAACCTATTAAATCATAATAAGCTTTCTCCAGATTTACGGCTTAATTAACCTGTCTATTTATCACCGGTCTGACCAAAATAGACTTGGAAAGCATTTTAATAAATTCATGTAATTTATTAAAATGGCGAGTGATAAACTTTAAACGTAACTGTATTTATTTTAACCTGTAGAAATATTGATTACATAATTAAACAGACTAAAGCTAAACCTTCACCCGGAGCAAATCCTCCTTAGCCTGACATATTAACTGGTAATAAGTCAGACAGAGGTTGGACGTAATAATAATATGGAGGCGTGAATGGTGTATAGAGAAATGAAGAGGAAGAAAAGTGGAGCGAGTACGTAGGATTTTTGTAAATGGAATGAGAGATTTTGAGTGTTGAGTTTGGGGTGGAACGTATATGAGCGTGAGTAGTTTTTGATGAAGTATCAGTGGCTTTTTATAGAGGAGAGGAAGAAGAAGATCGATTGCAGACAGAGGACAGAACGCGTGAAGAGTAGATGGATAAGTTGCAGACAGGTCGACGGGCGAAGTCGACGAGCGAAGTCGACGAGCGAAGAAGAAAAACTGCAGACAGTCGGCGCGCGACTGATTTTTAGTCTTGTCCGCCTTGACGTCCGCCCAAGGACAGGCGGTTGCCTGCTTGTGTCCGCCCTGGAGTCCGCCCTATATTAGGCGGTTGCCTTATGTCTGTCCGCCCCATATTAGGCGGTTCCTTAGGCGGTTGTAAGCTTGACCGCCTCTAGCTAGGCGGTTCCTTAGGCGGTCACAAGTATGGTCGTGACCTATTTTCCTTCAAACTTTGACCGGCTCTAGATTCTTTGTTTGGACCCCGTTTTCTGAGCCGTTTACGTCTATGCGTTCATCTCTTCGTCTACTTTATTCCCAGCCTAGTTTTCCTCATGTTAAACCAATAAATTTGTGAGATAAACAATAAAACATAAACTAGAGGAAAACTAACCGAAGTGGAGAAATGAGCAAGAAAAGTGCTAATAATATATGAAATACACCTATAAAACATGCTCATTTGGACACTTATCACACCCCCACACTTATCTTTTTGCTTGTCCTCAAGCAAAACCACGTACCCAAGTAAGTAGGGAATGCCAATACTAACAAATATTATTATGAAGGGTAGGATAAACATGATCTTTAAACTTTTTGAGGAGTGTGAAAAATCAACTGCTGGTGGCATAGGTGTGCTCAGGGTAAAAATAAAATATAGAGTTTCGGGGTATGATCCAAGGTACTTCAATGTTTCTTTTAGGTGACTCTGAGAACTTTTACCATGGCCAACTTTTCTCAAGAATGGGCATTGAGGAGAAAACAAAAGGAAAAATAGATTCATGCATTTGTTTCACTTTTGCATAAGGGATGAGAAAATGTAGGCATAACACCTTTGTATTTAAGAACACTCAACTCTCTTTGTTGGTTACCATGGTGTCTCGCAAGTCCCTTGTTTTTTTTTATTTATTTTCTTTCTTTTTTTTTAACAGAGAAGCACCCCTTAGCAATCCCTAAGAGAGAAGACAGAAAGAAACCCTGAGCAATAAAATCCAACCATTTGCAGATTATTTGGTCACACCGCATAAAAATGCTCCTCAAAAGTAATCAAAATTTTAAAATTTGTACCATTTATCCCACAATTCATAATAGTATTTGTTTTTAAAGAGAACAACCTACATTAGCAGGGTACATAATTTTAATTTTTGAACAAATGCAAGATAAACAGAGAGATTTAAACATTTTAAGCACAAAATGCCCTGAAAAGGCTCTTCCCCCACACTTAAGCTCAAGCAATGCCCTCATTGCGTAGATAGAATTAAATTAATAGGGCATGCAATTAATAAAGGAAAGAGTGTACTCCCCAGATTTCGTAGAGCGTGTAGAGCTCCCCCACACTTGAGTGCAGCTGTGGAATGTCATGATTTGAACCTGTAAAGAGTATTCTACACAGCGAGAAGAACTCAAGTGAAACCTGCATTTTATTTTAACAAATAAAAGGGAATATAATACAAAAAAGAAAACAACATTAAATTAAAGGAAAGACAAAAGATAGATAGTGGGTTGCCTCCCACCAAGCTGCCCGGGTTTAACGTCTCTAGCTAGACGTATTTGACCAAGCTTTAGTTTGGAGAAGAGTTTGAGGCGAGTTGTCCTGCTGTTCTTGGACAAGATAAATTGTAGATAGGTCAGTTGAAATATCAGAATGAGAATTATACCTTTTAAGACGTGCCCCGTTGACCTTGAAAGTTTCGCCTTGTTTGTTCTGGAGTTCAAAGGCACCGTATGGAGTCACACTAACAATCTGGAAAGGGCCGGCCCAATGAGACTTGAGTTTCCCAGGGAAGATCCTTAATCTAGAGTTATATAGGAGAACCCAATCACCAATTTCGAAGTCCCTCTTGAGGATCATCCGGTCATGGAACTTCTTGGTGCGCTCCTTATAAATCTTAGCATTCTGGTAAGCCTGATCTCTCAGCTCTTCGAGTTCAGAGATTGAAACTTTCGCTTCTCTCCTGCGGCTTCTAAATCGAAGTTTAGGGCCTTGAGTGCCCAATATGCCTTATGTTCCAGCTCTACAGGCAGGTGGCATGATTTCCCATAAACAAGCTTAAAAGGAGACATCCGATGGGAGTCTTGAATGCGGTGGTAAGC
This sequence comes from Limonium bicolor, assembly GCA_023374045.1. NCBI lineage: Eukaryota > Viridiplantae > Streptophyta > Magnoliopsida > Caryophyllales > Plumbaginaceae > Limonium > Limonium bicolor. The sequence goes on from CM041777.1 coordinate 382,205,541, forward strand.
CCAAAGCGCATCATCCAGTTTAAGTGCCCAATCCTTTCGTGATGAGTTAACCGTCTTCTGGAGAATCCATTTTAACTCACGGTTCGAAACTTCTGCTTGGCCGTTTGTCTGGGGGTGATAAGGTAAAGCTACCTTGTGACGTACCCCGTACTTACCCATAAGCGCTTCAAATGAACGGTTGCAGAAGTGAGATCCTCCGTCACTGATAATAATTCTAGGCACGCCAAAACGGGTAAAGATGTGCTTCTTAAGGAATCTGGTTACTGTCTTTGCATCAGCATGATGACAGGGTATGGCTTCTACCCATTTCGACACGTAATCCACCGCCACTAAAACATATTGGTGGCCCTGCGAGGAAGGGAACGGTCCCATAAAATCAATGCCCCAACAATCAAAGAGCTCCACTTCTAGTATTCCCTGTTGGGCATTTCATGTCTCCTAGATGTGTTACCCATTCTTTGACAATTATCACATTGCTTGCAGAATTGGTAAACATCTTTGTGAAGGGTAGGCCAATAAAATCCTGAGGCCAGGATCTTAGCAGCGGTCCTTGTGGGTCCATGGTGACCTCCGGCTTCCCGTGAGTGACAAAAATGTATGACGCTTGAAACCTCATCTTCCGGGAGACATCGTCGAATCAACCCATCAGCACTAACTCGGAACAAATACGGATCCTCCCAGAAATAATGCCTTGAATCAGAAAGAAATTTCTTCTTCTGGGAGTAAGATAGATCATAGGGTACTGTTCCAGAGACTAAATAATTGGCCAGGTCCGCATACCATGGCTCCTGTACCTTGGTGATTGAAAAGACAGTCTCGTCGGGGAAGAATTCGTTGATAGGCACACTATCCGTAGGAGTTACCAATCTGGAGAGATGGTCAGCGACGACATTCAATTTTCCGCTCTTATTTTGACTTCGATGTCAAACTCCTGTAGTAGAAGAATCCAGCGCAATAAGCGAGGCTTGGCTTCTTGTTTTGCAAATAAGTATTTGAGAGCGGAGTGGTCTGTGTGCACGATGACTTTGCTTCCCCATAAGTACGACCTGAACTTATCAAGGGAGAACTATAGCCAGAAGTTTTTTCGGTGGTCGTATAGTTTTTCTGGGCGTCGTTTAGTGTCCTGCTGGCATAAGCAATCACTCTCAAAATTTTCTCTTTTTTCTGGCATAGAGCTGCCCCACGGCGTAGTCACTTGCATCACACATGATCTCAAACGGAAGAGACCAATCAGGTGGTATGACAACAGGTGCTGATACCAATTTTTGTGTTATAGTTTGAAAGCAGCTGAACACCTTTCGTCGAAATGAAACGGGGCATCTTTCTATAGCAGGTCGGTCAATGGTTTACTGATTTTGGAGAAGTCTTGTATAAACCGCCGATAGAATCCTGCATGCCCGAAATGCTCGATGTCTTTAACAGTAGTTGGTGCTGGTAATTTCTCGATAACCTCTACCTTGGCCTTATCCACCTCTATTTTTTCAGCGGATATTTTATGTCCAAGGACAATCCCGTCCTTGACCATAAAATGACATTTCTCCCAGTTTAAAACGAGATTTGTATCCTCACACCGTCCTAGGATCAAATCAAGTTGTGCCAAGCATTTATCGAAACTAGAGCCATAGACTGAGAAGTCATCCATAAAGATTTCTATGCTTTGTTCGATGAAATCAGCGAATATTGCTTGCATGCATCTCTGGAAGGTAGCAGGGGCATTACATAGACCGAAGGGCATTCGTCTGTACGCAAAGGTACCGTATGGACAAGTGAAGGTTGTCTTATCCTGGTCCTCTGGTGCGATTGGTATTTGGAAATACCCTGAGAACCCATCTAAAAAGCAGTAGTACTCTTGCCCTGCTAGTCGTTCCAACATCTGATCGATGAAGGGGAGAGGAAAGTGATCCTTCCTGGTCGCCAAGTTTAAGCGCCTGTAGTCAATACACATGCGCCATCCTGTGATTTTTCTTTGAGGGATAGCCTCTCCCTTATCATTTATAACAGCTTCGATGCCCCCCTTCTTCGGGACAACTTGAACAGGGCTCACCCATGGACTGTCAGAAATTGGATAAATGATGTTCGCGTCAAGGAGTTTCAGAACTTCCTTTCGAACCACCTCTTTTAGGTTAGGGTTTAGCCGACGTTGGGGTTGCCTGATAGGCTTGTAGTTTTCCTCCATATAGATGTGGTGCGTGCAATAGGAGGGATCAATTCCTTTGATATCAGCAATAGTCCACCCGATCGCCGTTCTGTGTTTCTTCAATACCTCAAGTAGCCTTGTTTCCTCCCCAGAATTCAGAGAAGAGGAAATAATGACAGGTAAATGGTCATCTTCAGCTAAGAAGGCATACTTGAGTTTAGAAGGTAGCTCTTTAAGCTCGAGCTCTGGTGGTTGTTCTATTGATGGAATTGATTTTTGAGGTTTCCTGTCGAGTTCTTCGATTGGTGGTCGGTAGGTTTGATAACCAGTTTTTCCTTTTTCTACATGCGCCAGCATGGCGTTGACTTCCGGATCCTCCACCTTTTCTTCTAGAGAAGTAAATAATACTTGCTCTAGCGGTTCAGTTTCAGCTTTCAGGATGGAAGATAGGGAATACATGTCCTCATCTGTAGAAAAATCGCCTTCCTCCTCTCATCATGTTAATCCAACTGTCTTAGCATGAGGAGAAAAGTTAGAGCTTTTCTTCATCATTTTCTGCATGTCGAATTCGATCGTTTCGTCCTTGTACCGCAGAGTGATTTTCCCATCATGGACGTCAATGATGGCTTTGGCAGTACTCAGAAACGGTCGACCTAGAATTAAAGGAACCTCAACATCGTCATCCATTTCTAGAATGACGAAGTCAGCTGGAAAGATAAAGCGAGATACTCCAACTACCAGATCTCGGACTATTCCCATGGGCTTGATCTCTGATCTGTCTGCTAGTTGGAGTTTGAAGGGAACCGGTTGCATTTCTCCTCCTTTTACTTTCAAGAAGGTGGCGTAGGGCATGATATTAATGCTGGCTCCCAGGTCGCATAAACCTCTTCCACAATCCACTCCACCTATAAAGCACGGGATCACGGGATTTCCCGGATCTGTTTGTTTGGGAGGGAGTGCTCGAAGAAGGGTTGCAGAGCATTCTTCTGTGAGGTGCACTGTTTCTTTCCCAGGTTTCTTTTTTTCTTTGTCAAGAGATCCTTTAGAAATTTGGCGTAATTAGGCATCTCTTGCAAAGCATCAAGTATAGGTATGTCGAGAGTCAGTTTCTTGAAAATGCTCAAGAATTTGGAGAACTGCTCATCTAGGTGTTTCTTTTTCATCCTGTTGGGAAATGGGAGTTCACTGTTTTTAGGAGATGAGGATGAAATGTCAAAGGTTACTCGATGAGATGGAGAGTGGAGTAGCAGAGTAGGAATGGATTTTTGAGGGAGGTGAGCTGGATTGGTAGTTTCTTCATCATTGATATAGGCCTCTTCTAGATTTTCTTTTTCTTTTCCTTTTCTGGTGGCAAGTTCCCTTCCACTCCTTAAGGAAACTGCACACAAGTTTGTTGATTGAAATGTGTGTCGTCTATAAGGATTGAATTTGCTTGTTCCTTTGGATTGGGGTTAGTCTGTGAAGGGAATTGACCAGGTGGCCTTTGTTGAGTGAGTAACTGTTGAATCTGAGATTGCAAGGCTTTTTGGTCTTTGCGCAGAGCTGCGACCTCTTCTTGCGTATCTCGGGATTTACCCATCATCGCCTTAAACATCTCTTGCATTTGAGACATATCAGACTCAGGATTCGAAGGAGGTTGAGTCGGTCGACTCGATGAAGCTCATCATTGCCATAAGGCTGTTGTTGATATTGCCTTTTGCCTCCTTGGAAATTGGACTGAGGTCTGTAATTTGAGATGGTTGAAGGGTATGTGGGTTTGGGATATTTTCTGTGTTTGAGTAGCGAAGGTTGGATTGCATGTTACGTGCCAAGGTTGTCTGTAACCCTTGATTGTTGGTGATGTAGTTTGCCTCCTCTGCTGCTTTTAATTCTTGTAGCTGGGGCATTGTTCGTAGTCATGAGGCCCGCCACATTGCGTACAAGAAATAACAGGAGATGATTGGGATAGGAGCATAGCTTGGAGGGGTAGTATAGATGGGATCGGAAATCATCGACTAGCTTGCTGGGGGTAGGAGTTCATAGCCATCTGCTCAACCACTTTCTGTAGAGTACTTACTTTTGTTGCCTGCTGAGCATTGCTTTCCATGAGTTGCTCATGGCTTTTCATCAGCTGGTCAAATTTGTTATCACTTTCCCCAACATGATATAAACCTGGAGTACCGCTCCTTGATCCACCGGAGGCCCAGTCTCTGATTTCTTCACAGAGAGACTCCATGCTATTCAGGAATTGTGCTCCTGGCTTTTTCAGAATATCGGCCCCTAAGGAGGATAATACCATTGTTCTGCACGGACCGATCAAGCCTTTGTAGAACAATTGTGATACTTGTTCTTTCGTCAGACCATGGTGAGGACAAGTAAGTAGTAGACCTTTGAAACGATCCCAAGTTTCACAAATATTTTCCAACCCAGGTTGCTTGAAATTATAGATTTCAGCAATCATCTCCAATGTTCGGCTCGGGGGTAGGAATTTATCGTAGAACTTGGTGGCCATGTCATCCCAGGTACCAATGGTACTTGGTGTTAGGCTATGATACCACTTGCTCGCGTTTCCCGTCAGGCTGTGAGGGAATAGTGACAATCTTGCATATTGGAGTACTGCGTCGGTCGCAGTAAGACTATTGGCATGTTGCAAGAATTTTGTAACATGTAACAGGGCTTCGTCCGGACTGGTGCCATCAAACATGCCCAACTCTTTCACACATCTGATTTGATGATATGGCTTCAGCTTCTGCACTCATCGTATTCGGATGGGCTAAGGTGAGGAAGGATGATAGCAGGCTGTTGTCCTTGGTTAGACGGCTTGTTGATATTTCGAACTGTCGCTGGTGTAGATGCCATGTCAGTTTCCGGGTCAGATTTTATCACTGTGGTGGTAATGTTTTGTTGAGTACGTCTCTGCCTTAGAGTGCGCAGAAAGGTTCTCTCGATCTCTGGAATGTAACCAACCGTGTGATTATTAATATTTTCTGGGAGGCTGTTTGACCTGGTAAAAGGCATTCACCACTCAAAACAGAGAAAAGAAACTCGTTATGTGTTAGAATAATAAAAATGTTAGGAATTAGTTGACAGAAATTTTAAGTTAGTAGTTAGAGACAATGGAAAGAAATGATAGAAAATTGAAATGACAATGGAAAGAAATGACAGGAAATTAAAGTTAGTAGTTAGTATACTGAAAATTGAAGGACAATGGAAATTAAATGACAATAATATAAAGAGTTAGTAATTAGATGTCAGAAGTCCGAAGTCCGAAGTCCAAAGTTAGATGTCCAAAATTAGATTAACAACAAAATAATATTAACAGATTATTATAATATAACAGGTGAATTAACCGGGGCTTAGGGACTAGAATAAATCAAGTCCCCGGCAACGGTGCCATTTTGCAGAATGGTTATAGTTGTTAGAACTGGTGTAATTAATAAAAGAAAAGAAATTAAAACTCAAAATATCCGTCGGGCTGCAAATAAAACCCGGTCGCAGTAGTATAGTAAAACAGAAGCGGCCGGGGTCAAACCGTGGGACTTATAGCGAGATAAAATAGTTCCTAAGCTTGTCACAAAAAGGGGGGAAGTTAATTGACTTGTTTTAGAGAATTTAAATAGCAGAAAAGATAACTGAGTGCAGATGAATTAAATGGAACTCCGGGTTCAGATTTATATAATCTGATTAATTATGCTATCTCTACCGGTTTAATATATTAGTTTGGCAAAATTCCTGTTATTATCTTAAGGACTAAGTCATAGACTCATAAGAACTCGTTTACCAGAAAATGCTCGGTCTAATCAAGGTTCGAGCAATACTTATGTAAACGGACGTTAAATTCGAGGAATTATAATTGCATCTGAAAATACTAACCTATTAAATCATAATAAGCTTTCTCCAGATTTACGGCTTAATTAACCTGTCTATTTATCACCGGTCTGACCAAAATAGACTTGGAAAGCATTTTAATAAATTCATGTAATTTATTAAAATGGCGAGTGATAAACTTTAAACGTAACTGTATTTATTTTAACCTGTAGAAATATTGATTACATAATTAAACAGACTAAAGCTAAACCTTCACCCGGAGCAAATCCTCCTTAGCCTGACATATTAACTGGTAATAAGTCAGACAGAGGTTGGACGTAATAATAATATGGAGGCGTGAATGGTGTATAGAGAAATGAAGAGGAAGAAAAGTGGAGCGAGTACGTAGGATTTTTGTAAATGGAATGAGAGATTTTGAGTGTTGAGTTTGGGGTGGAACGTATATGAGCGTGAGTAGTTTTTGATGAAGTATCAGTGGCTTTTTATAGAGGAGAGGAAGAAGAAGATCGATTGCAGACAGAGGACAGAACGCGTGAAGAGTAGATGGATAAGTTGCAGACAGGTCGACGGGCGAAGTCGACGAGCGAAGTCGACGAGCGAAGAAGAAAAACTGCAGACAGTCGGCGCGCGACTGATTTTTAGTCTTGTCCGCCTTGACGTCCGCCCAAGGACAGGCGGTTGCCTGCTTGTGTCCGCCCTGGAGTCCGCCCTATATTAGGCGGTTGCCTTATGTCTGTCCGCCCCATATTAGGCGGTTCCTTAGGCGGTTGTAAGCTTGACCGCCTCTAGCTAGGCGGTTCCTTAGGCGGTCACAAGTATGGTCGTGACCTATTTTCCTTCAAACTTTGACCGGCTCTAGATTCTTTGTTTGGACCCCGTTTTCTGAGCCGTTTACGTCTATGCGTTCATCTCTTCGTCTACTTTATTCCCAGCCTAGTTTTCCTCATGTTAAACCAATAAATTTGTGAGATAAACAATAAAACATAAACTAGAGGAAAACTAACCGAAGTGGAGAAATGAGCAAGAAAAGTGCTAATATAATATATGAAATACACCTATAAAACATGCTCATTTGGACACTTATCACACCCCCACACTTATCTTTTTGCTTGTCCTCAAGCAAAACCACGTACCCAAGTAAGTAGGGAATGCCCAATACTAACAAATATTATTATGAAGGGTAGGATAAACATGATCTTTAAACTTTTTGAGGAGTGTGAAAAATCAACTGCTGGTGGCATAGGTGTGCTCAGGGTAAAAATAAAATATAGAGTTTCGGGGTATGATCCAAGGTACTTCAATGTTTCTTTTAGGTGACTCTGAGAACTTTTACCATGGCCAACTTTTCTCAAGAATGGGCATTGAGGAGAAAACAAAAGGAAAAATAGATTCATGCATTTGTTTCACTTTTGCATAAGGGATGAGAAAATGTAGGCATAACACCTTTGTATTTAAGAACACTCAACTCTCTTTGTTGGTTACCATGGTGTCTCGCAAGTCCCTTGTTTTTTTTATTTATTTTTCTTTCTTTTTTTTAACAGAGAAGCACCCCTTAGCAATCCCTAAGAGAGAAGACAGAAAGAAACCCTGAGCAATAAAATCCAACCATTTGCAGATTATTTGGTCACACCGCATATAAAATGCTCCTCAAAAGTAATCAAAATTTTAAAATTTGTACCATTTATCCCACAATTCATAATAGTATTTTTTTTAAAGAGAACAACCTACATTAGCAGGGTACATAATTTTAATTTTTTGAACAAATGCAAGATAAGCAGAGAGATTTAAACATTTTAAGCACAAAATGCCCTGAAAAGGCTCTTCCCCCACACTTAAGCTCAAGCAATGCCCTCATTGCGTAGATAGAATTAAATTAATAGGGCATGCAATTAATAAAGGAAAGAGTGTACTCCCCAGATTTCGTAGAGCGTGTAGAGCTCCCCCACACTTGAGTGCAGCTGTGGAATGTCATGATTTGAACCTGTAAAGAATATTCTACACAGCGAGAAGAACTCAAGTGAAACCTGCATTTTATTTTAACAAATAAAAGGGAAATATAATACAAAAAAGAAAACAACATTAAATTAAATGAAAGACAAAAGATAGATAGTGGGTTGCCTCCCACCAAGCTGCCCGGGTTTAACGTCTCTAGCTAGACGTATTTGACCAAGCTTTAGTTTGGAGAAGAGTTTGAGGGCTAGTTGTCCTGCTGTTCTTGGACAAGATAAATTGTAGATAGGTCAGTTGAAATATCAGAATGAGAATTATACCTTTTAAGACGTGCCCCGTTGACCTTGAAAGTTTCGCCTTGTTTGTTCTGGAGTTCAAAGGCACCGTATGGAGTCACACTAACAATCTGGAAAGGGCCGGCCCAATGAGACTTGAGTTTCCCAGGGAAGATCCTTAATCTAGAGTTATATAGGAGAACCCAATCACCAATTTCGAAGTCCCTCTTGAGGATCATCCGGTCATGGAACTTCTTGGTGCGCTCCTTATAAATCTTAGCATTCTGGTAAGCCTGATCTCTCAGCTCTTCGAGTTCAGAGAGTTGAAACTTTCGCTTCTCTCCTGCGGCTTCTAAATCGAAGTTTAGGGCCTTGAGTGCCCAATATGCCTTATGTTCCAGCTCTACAGGCAGGTGGCATGATTTCCCATAAACAAGCTTAAAAGGAGACATCCAGATGGGAGTCTTGAATGCGGTGTGGTAAGCCCTAAGCGTATCATCCAGTTTAAGTGCCCAATCCTTTCGTGATGAGTTAACCGTCTTCTGGAGAATCCATTTTAACTCACGGTTCGAAACTTCTGCTTGGCCGTTTGTCTGGGGGTGATAAGGTAAAGCTACCTTGTGACGTACCCCGTACTTACCCATAAGCGCTTCAAATGAACGGTTGCAGAAGTGAGATCCTCCGTCACTGATAATAATTCTAGGCACGCCAAAACGGGTAAAGATGTGCTTCTTAAGGAATCTGGTTACTGTCTTTGCATCAGCATGATGACAGGGTATGGCTTCTACCCATTTCGACACGTAATCCACCGCCACTAAAACATATTGGTGGCCCTGCGAGGAAGGGAACGGTCCCATAAAATCAATGCCCCAACAATCAAAGAGCTCCACTTCTAGTATTCCCTGTTGGGGCATTTCATGTCTCCTAGATGTGTTACCCATTCTTTGACAATTATCACATTGCTTGCAGAATTGGTAAACATCTTTGTGAAGGGTAGGCCAATAAAATCCTGAGGCCAGGATCTTAGCAGCGGTCCTTGTGGGTCCATGGTGACCTCCGGCTTCCCGTGAGTGACAAAAATGTATGACGCTTGAAACCTCATCTTCCGGGAGACATCGTCGAATCAACCCATCAGCACTAACTCGGAACAAATACGGATCCTCCCAGAAATAATGCCTTGAATCAGAAAGAAATTTCTTCTTCTGGGAGTAAGATAGATCATAGGGTACTGTTCCAGAGACTAAATAATTGGCCAGGTCCGCATACCATGGCTCCTGTACCTTGGTGATGTGAAAAGACAGTCTCGTCGGGGAAGAATTCGTTGATAGGCACACTATCCGTAGGAGTTACCAATCTGGAGAGATGGTCAGCGACGACATTCAATTTTCCGCTCTTATTTTGACTTCGATGTCAAACTCCTGTAGTAGAAGAATCCAGCGCAATAAGCGAGGCTTGGCTTCTTGTTTTGCAAATAAGTATTTGAGAGCGGAGTGGTCTGTGTGCACGATGACTTTGCTTCCCCATAAGTACGACCTGAACTTATCAAGGGAGAAGACTATAGCCAGAAGTTATTTTTCGGTGGTCGTATAGTTTTTCTGGGCGTCGTTTAGTGTCCTGCTGGCATAAGCAATCACTCTCAAAATTTTCTCTTTTTTCTGGCATAGAGCTGCCCCGACGGCGTAGTCACTTGCATCACACATGATCTCAAACGGAAGAGACCAATCAGGTGGTATGACAACAGGTGCTGATACCAATTTTTGTGTTATAGTTTAGAAAGCAGCTGAACACCTTTCGTCGAAATGAAACGGGGCATCTTTCTATAGCAGGTCGGTCAATGGTTTACTGATTTTGGAGAAGTCTTGTATAAACCGCCGATAGAATCCTGCATGCCCGAGAAATGCTCGGATGTCTTTAACAGTAGTTGGTGCTGGTAATTTCTCGATAACCTCTACCTTGGCCTTATCCACCTCTATTTTTTCAGCGGATATTTTATGTCCAAGGACAATCCCGTCCTTGACCATAAAATGACATTTCTCCCAGTTTAAAACGAGATTTGTATCCTCACACCGTCCTAGGATCAAATCAAGTTGTGCCAAGCATTTATCGAAACTAGAGCCATAGACTGAGAAGTCATCCATAAAGACTTCTATGCTTTGTTCGATGAAATCAGCGAATATTGCTTGCATGCATCTCTGGAAGGTAGCAGGGGCATTACATAGACCGAAGGGCATTCGTCTGTACGCAAAGGTACCGTATGGACAAGTGAAGGTTGTCTTATCCTGTTCCTCTGGTGCGATTGGTATTTGGAAATACCCTGAGAACCCATCTAAACAGCAAAAGCAGTAGTACTCTTGCCCTGCTAGTCGTTCCAACATCTGATCGATGAAGGGGAGAGGAAAGTGATCCTTCCTGGTCGCCAAGTTTAAGCGCCTGTAGTCAATACACATGCGCCATCCTGTGATTTTTCTTTGAGGGATAGCCTCTCCCTTATCATTTATAACAGCTTCGATGCCCCCCTTCTTCGGGACAACTTGAACAGGGCTCACCCATGGACTGTCAGAAATTGGATAAATGATGTTCGCGTCAAGGAGTTTCAGAACTTCCTTTCGAACCACCTCTTTTAGGTTAGGGTTTAGCCGACGTTGGGGTTGCCTGATAGGCTTGTAGTTTTCCTCCATATAGATGTGGTGCGTGCAATAGGAGGGATCAATTCCTTTGATATCAGCAATAGTCCACCCGATCGCCGTTCTGTGTTTCTTCAATACCTCAAGTAGCCTTGTTTGCTCCCCAGAATTCAGAGAAGAGGAAATAATGACAGGTAAATGGTCATCTTCAGCTAAGAAGGCATACTTGAGTTTAGAAGGTAGCTCTTTAAGCTCGAGCTCTGGTGGTTGTTCTATTGATGGAATTGATTTTTGAGGTTTCCTGTCGAGTTCTTCGATTGGTGGTCGGTAGGTTTGATAACCAGTTTTTCCTTTTTCTACATGCGCCAGCATGGCGTTGACTTCCGGATCCTCCACCTTTTCTTCTAGAGAAGTAAATAATACTTGCTCTAGCGGTTCAGTTTCAGCTTTCAGGATGGAAGATAGGGAATACATGTCCTCATCTGTAGAAAAATCGCCTTCCTCCTCCTCATCAACTGTTAATCCAACTGTCTTAGCATGAGGAGAAAAGTTAGAGCTTTTCTTCATCATTTTCTTCATGTCGAATTCGATCGTTTCGTCCTTGTACCGCAGAGTGATTTTCCCATCATGGACGTCAATGATGGCTTTGGCAGTACTCAGAAACGGTCGACCTATAATTAAAGGAACCTCAACATCGTCATCCATTTCTAGAATGACGAAGTCAGCTGGAAAGATAAAGCGAGATACTCCAACTACCAGATCTCGGACTATTCCCATGGGCTTGATCTCTGATCTGTCTGCTAGTTGGAGTTTGAAGGGAACCGGTTGCATTTCTCCTCCTTTTACTTTCAAGAAGGTGGCGTAGGGCATGATATTAATGCTGGCTCCCAGGTCGCATAAACCACTTCCACAATCCACTCCACCTATAAAGCACGGGATCACGGGATTTCCCGGATCTGTTTGTTTAGGAGGGAGTGCTCGAAGAAGGGTTGCAGAGCATTCTTCTGTGAGGTGCACTGTTTCTTTCCCAGGTTTCTTCTTTTCTTTGTCAAGAGATCCTTTAGAAATTTGGCGTAATTAGGCATCTCTTGCAAAGCATCAAGTATAGGTATGTCGAGAGTCAGTTTCTTGAAAATGCTCAAGAATTTGGAGAACTGCTCATCTAGGTGTTTCTTTTTCATCCTGTTGGGAAATGGGAGTTCACTGTTTTTAGGAGATGAGGATGAAATGTCAAAGGTTACTCGAGATGGAGATGGAGTAGCAGGTGTAGGAACTTGGATTTTTGAGGGAGGTGAGGCTGGATTGGTAGTTTCTTCATCATTGATATAGGCCTCTTCTAGATTTTCTTTTTCTTTTCCTTTTCTGGTGGCAAGTTCCCTTCCACTCCTTAAGGAAACTGCACACAAGTTTGTTGATTGAAATGTGCTGTCGTCTATAAGGATTGAATTTGCTTGTTCCTTTGGATTGGGGTTAGTCTGTGAAGGGAATTGACCAGGTGGCCTTTGTTGAGTGAGTAACTGTTGAATCTGAGATTGCAAGGCTTTTTGGTCTTTGCGCAGAGCTGCGACCTCTTCTTGCGTATCTCGGGATTTACCCATCATCGCCTTAAACATCTCTTGCATTTGAGACATATCAGACTCAGGATTCGAAGGAGGTTGAGTCGGTCGACTCGATGAAGCTTCATTGCCATAAGGCTGTTGTTGATATTGCCTTTGGCCTCCTTGGAAATTGGACTGAGGTCTGTAATTTTGAGATGGTTGAAGGGTATGTGGGTTTTGGATATTTTCTGTGTTTGAGTAGCGAAGGTTGGATTGCATGTTACGTTGCCAAGGTTGTCTGTACCCTTGATTGTTGGTGATGTAGTTTGCCTCCTCTGCTGCTTTTAATTCTTGTAGTTGGGGGCATTGTTCGTAGTCATGAGGCCCGCCACATTGCGTACAAGAAATAACAGGAGATGATTGGGATAGAGGAGCATAGCCTGGAGGGGTAGTAGATGATCGGGAAATCATCGACTTAGCTTGCTGGGGGTAGGAGTTCATAGCCATCTGCTCAACCACTTTCTGCAGAGTACTTACTTTTGTTGCCTGCTGAGCATTGCTTTCCATGAGTTGCTCATGGCTTTTCATCAGCTGGTCAAATTTGTTATCACTTTCCCCAACATGATATAAACCTGGAGTACCGCTCCTTGATCCACCGGAGGCCCAGTCTCTGATTTCTTCACAGAGAGACTCCATGCTATTCAGGAATTGTGCTCCTGGCTTTTTCAGAATATCGGCCCCTAAGGAGGATAATACCATTGTTCTGCACGGACCGATCAAGCCTTTGTAGAACAATTGTGATACTTGTTCTTTCGTCAGACCATGGTGAGGACAAGTAAGTAGTAGACCTTTGAAACGATCCCAAGTTTCACAAATATTTTCCGACCCAGGTTGCTTGAAATTATAGATTTCAGCAATCATCTCCAATGTTCGGCTCGGGGGTAGGAATTTATCGTAGAACTTGGTGGCCATGTCATCCCAGGTACCAATGGTACTTGGTGTTAGGCTATGATACCACTTGCTCGCGTTTCCCGTCAGGCTGTGAGGGAATAGTGACAATCTTGCATATTGGAGTACTGCGTCGGTCGCAGTAAGACTATTGGCATGTTGCAAGAATTTTGTAACATGTAACAGGGCTTCGTCCGGACTGGTGCCATCAAACATGCCCAACTCTTTCACACATCTGATTTGATGATATGGCTTCAGCTTCTGCCACTCATCGTATTCGGATGGGCTAAGGTGAGGAAGGATGATAGCAGGCTGTTGTCCTTGGTTAGACGGCTGTTGATATTTCGAACTGTCGCTGGTGTAGATGCCATGTCAGTTTCCGGGTCAGATTTTATCACTGTGGTGGTAATGTTTTGTTGAGTACGTCTCTGCCTTAGAGTGCGCAGAAAGGTTCTCTCGATCTCTGGAATGTAACCAACCGTGTGATTATTAATATTTTCTGGGAGGCTGTTTGACCTGGTAAAAGGCATTCACCACTCAAAACAGAGAAAAGAAACTCGTTATGTGTTAGAATAAATAAAAATGTTAGGAATTAGTTGACAGAAATTTTAAGTTAGTAGTTAGAGACAATGGAAAGAAATGACAGAAAATTGAAATGACAATGGAAAGAAATGACAGGAAATTAAAGTTAGTAGTTAGTATACTGAAAATTGAAGGACAATGGAAATTAAATGTTAAGGACAATGGAAATTAAATGACAATAATATAAAGAGTTAGTAATTAGATGTCAGAAGTCAGAAGTCCGAAGTCCAAAGTTAGATGTCCAAAATTAGATTAACAACAAAATAATATTAACAGATTATTATAATATAACAGGTGAATTAACCGGGGCTTAGGGACTAGAATAAATCAAGTCCCCGGCAACGGCGCCATTTTGCAGAATGGTTATATCGTGAGTTGTTAGAACTGGTGTAATTAATAAAAGAAAAGAAATTAAAACTCAAAAATATCCGTCGGGCTGCAAATAAAACCCGGTCGCAGTAGTATAGTAAAACAGAAGCGGCCGGGGTCAAACCGTGGGACTTATAGCGAGATAAAATAGTTCCTAAGCTTGTCACAAAAGGGGGGAAGTTAATTGACTTGTTTTAGAGAATTTAAATAGCAGAAAAGATAACTGAGTGCAGATGAATTAAATGGAACTCCGGGTTCAGATTTATATAATCTGATTAATTATGCTATCTCTACCGGTTTAATATATTAGTTTGGCAAAATTCCTGTTATTATCTTAAGGACTAAGTCATAGACTCATAAGAACTCGTTTACCAGAAAATGCTCGGTCTAATCAAGGTTCGAGCAATACTTATGTAAACGGACGTTAAATTCGAGGAATTATAATTGCATCTGAAAATACTAACCTATTAAATCATAATAAGCTTTCTCCAGATTTACGGCTTAATTAACCTGTCTATTTATCACCGGTCTGATCAAAATAGACTTGGAAAGCATTTTAATAAATTCATGTAATTTATTAAAATGGCGAGTGATAAACTTTAAACGTAACTGTATTTATTTTAACCTGTAGAAATATTGATTACATAATTAAACAGACTAAAGCTAAACCTTCACCCGGAGCAAATCCTCCTTAGCCTGACATATTAACTGGTAATAAGTCAGACAGAGGTTGGACGTAATAATAATATGGAGGCGTGAATGGTGTATAGAGAAATGAAGAGGAAGAAAAGTGGAGCGAGTACGTAGGATTTTTGTAAATGGAATGAGAGATTTTGAGTGTTGAGTTTGGGGTGGAACGTATATGAGCGTGAGTAGTTTTTGATGAAGTATCAGTGGCTTTTTATAGAGGAGAGGAAGAAGAAGATCGATTGCGACAGAGGACAGAACGCTGAAGAGTAGATGGATAAGTTGCAGACAGGTCGACGGGCGAAGTCGACGAGCGAAGTCGACGAGCGAAGAAGAAAAACTGCAGACAGTCGGCGCGCGACTGATTTTTAGTCTTGTCCGCCTTGACGTCCGCCCAAGGACAGGCGGTTGCCTACTTGTGTCCGCCCTGGAGTCCGCCCTATATTAGGCGGTTGCCTTATGTCTGTCCGCCCCATATTAGGCGGTTCCTTAGGCGGTTGTAAGCTTGACCGCCTCTAGCTAGGCGGTTCCTTAGGCGGTCACAAGTATGGTCGTGACCTATTTTCCTTCAAACTTTGACCGGCTCTAGATTCTTCGTTTGGACCCCGTTTTCTGAGCCGTTTACGTCTATGCGTTCATCACTTCGTCTACTTTATTCCCAGCCTAGTTTTCCTCATGTTAAACCAATAAATTTGTGAGATAAACAATAAAACATAAACTAGAGGAAAACTAACCGAAGTGGAGAAATGAGCAAGAAAAGTGCTAATATAATATATGAAATACACCTATAAAACATGCTCATTTGGACACTTATCAACATTGTATCACCCACCGTTGTGTAAGTATGTATCCGCTGCATGAGTATGGAAGTATGAGGCAATTGGACGGTAACGACGGTATTAGCGGTAGGGGTGTTACAAAAAGTGGTATCAGAGTGAAGTATTACTCTGATGACTTGAAATATCGAGTTTAGGAAATACCGAGTTAGGAATTAGAAGCCTAGGGCTAAGGGCTGAGTGATAGCATTGGAGATATGCTAGTTAGGAACTCCCGGTGTGTACCGGATACCTACAATATCAGTCTCGCCCACCGCATCCCCGCTGTATAACTTGGGAAAGAACACCAAAGAGAAGGAAAGTCCTCTCATACCCGGGGAAACCCGATCTAGCAGTTGTGAAATCACCGTCCGGTAAACAAGAACCCAACACATAGTAGATTCCAAGAACTGGAAGTCCCGAAGATGGTTCCCGGTTGAACAACAATACCCGCACTTAACAGCGGTAGAATGAGTACTCTAACCATAAGAAGGCTACAACTTACAACAGCATGGGGAGACATGCTTAGCAGTCGTGAAACCTGGCTAGTCAACCAGCGACAGGAAAAGAAGCACTACGCGTGCAACAGAGCGGAAAAAGGAGCAGTAACAAAACTCGAGACACAAGTCTACGGAACAGTAATAGCTAAACAGCACCACCAACGGTATGCTAGCTGACTAAGAACATAGTTGGGAGTGGCTAACTCCAAAACTACAACGCCAAAGAGGTTGCAATATCTGGCCAGTAAGCTTACACAGCTACGAGAATATTCACGAGATATAATCCGACAGGACTACAGGAGTAGTGCCACAACAAGCTAAGGCTCAGTAACCACAGCAAATGTGTGGGAACGAGCAACAAGAAAAACACAAGACAAATAAATAACAAACTCCAAGGATTGGAGAAGTACCCCGATCAATGACAGTCGTGTCAAGATCACTGAGGAGTTACTTAAACGACCAAGTATCCCAAACTTAAATCAATAGTTCAAAGGAGGAGTCGACAAGACTACCAAATACGAGTGGAAACCATGTCATGACTGGTACTGGTTAACCCAAAAACCACCAGTACCACACACTTGCTACGGCAAGTGCAGTAAGAACAGGAACATGTAGAGGAACCCTAACACACCACAAGTACTTAGTAATGTACCGTGACCGCAATGAAGTGATAACAAGATCAAACACCCTAAAAAATGGAAGAATGAAACCTTGGAAGGGCCTGATGGCCTGACTTGAAGTATTATTGTATGTGTATTTGGATCTTAGTAAACTCGGTATGTTATATTGTAATTATGGAGTATTGTATTGAATGAAGCATTATAGTACTTGGTTGGTAATTAGAGTATGTATTGTAATTGTGTAGTACTCGGGTATTCCGGTCCATCAGACCGATGCTGAAAGTAGTAGTAAGCCTTGTTAGTCACGTGGGTGGCTAACGGCATTATATCACCCACCGTTGTGTAAGTATGTATCCGCTGCGTGAGTATGGAAGTATGAGGAGATTGGACGGTAACGACGTTATTAGCGGTAGGGGTGTTACACCCGGGCCACGCCCTACAGGATGCAATGCCCTGAAAATCTTGTTACGAGTTGTTGCACTCGAGCAAGAACAAAATCGAAAAACCCACCTCCAGAAACACGAGGAGCTCTGGTCGCCTGTAATGGGTGAATCATTAGGTGTGGGATGCCACACCGTACCTTGGTCAGAACCCCTTGAAACTCATTCTTTCTTTTAGGGGAAAAAGAAAAAAAGATGGGGGGGAACGACCGCGAGTACCATCGCTTGGCTATCAGAAGCAAGGATAGGGAAAGGACAAATAGGAACGACCGGTCACTGAGCACGACCGGTCGCATCCTTAAAATGGGAACAACCGGTCGCTAAGCACGAAGTCGCATCCTTAAAATGGAAACGACCGGTCGCTAAGAACGACCGGTCACATCCTTAAAATAGAAAGGACCGGTCATTGAGCACGACTGGTCACATTCTCAAAAAAAAAGACTGGCCGCTAAGTCCGACCGGTGGCGTTCTCAGAATAGAGGCAACACTAACCAATAAGATAACTGTTAATAGAGAAGTACTTCATAAATCATTAAAGAATATGTACATACATGATCAAAAAAAAGGGGAAGCTAAAACCTATCTAAGCCTCCCTTGCAGGATCCAAATTCATAGCGCCGGCCCCCTGTGTAGTCTGCTGCTCGCCAGACCGGAAAACACTCTCCGAGGACCCGGACTTCCCAGCGGGGGACCGAAGGCCCACATCACCCTGAGGCACGATGCTCCCGGGAGGAAGAAAGGATGCCTGGCCAGGAGCAAAGCACGTCTCCCCGGGAAGGCGCCCAAACCTCTCAAGCACCTCGTGGAAGGAAGTCTTCTGCGCAACTTCCTTGAAATCCAAATCCCGATAAAGGTCGTCGTTTATAACCTCGCCCTTGCTCGTGAAGAACCTCGAGATGATCTGACGGCACGACTTAACCATTCTCCCGCACTGAGAGGTGAAGGATTCCTTCTGGTGGGCGAGCTTCGTACTTTGCTGCTACAAGTCTTCTCACACTTTCCGAGAATAAGCCTCAAGGCCAGCAACCTGCTGCTCCAGGGTCTGAGCGTAGGTACCGGTCACGATTGGTGTTCGCGGTAATCGACTCCTCTTCAAGGTCATCAATCCGCTGGTTTAACTTCTCCAACCCCTCCATGGAGTTCCCAGGCCTTGAGCCTATGCAAAAAAAAAAGAGGAAACTCTTATTAGAGAGAATGAGGGAGCCACCAAGGGCAATTGAGAAACTACGAATTACCACTCGTGGCCAGCTCAGAGTTTTCAAGCCACAGCCAGGCCAATTCCTCTTCCAGCGTCTTCACCTTCTCTTCGGAGGAAAGTCACTGCTCTACAGAGGCCGCAAGCTCGCTGGATAGCTTGCGAAGCTCCTCAGATAGCATCTCCCTCTCGGCAGCTAGGCCGGCGCCCTCCTGGGCCACCTCCGCCGCCTTCACCTTAGAAGACAACCGCTCCTTATCCTCAACAAGCGACGCCTTTTCTTGCGTTAAGGTAGCCTTCCTAGGGCGCGGACTCTTCATTTCTTGATCTTGAGCAGCCTGGGCCTGCCCCATCAAGGACTCCAGGTCAGAAAAAGCACGCAACCGGGCCTCACCAAACTCACTTCGTACCTTTTTTAGGGAAGCAACCTCCACCTCCAGTGGTTGAATCCGACCCTTGAGGGAGAAGTTTTCCTCTCGCAGCTTCTTCAACTGCTCCTCGTACTCATCGCTCCTCCTCGTGCACATTCGGCGAGCGTCATCCAGTTCCTTCTTTATAGTCGCAGTCTGCTCACGCACCCTCCGAGAGATCTCGTCCTGAACGGTGTTGACAAAAATGCTGTGAGAAGACCGCTCTATCCTCAGCTCCTCCTGGGCGTTACGTGCCCGGCATTCCTCGAGATGAAGCTTCGATCAGAGAGCCCGTGTGTGCACGTCTACACTTTGAGAAAAGGCCACCGTCTGAGTAGAACGAAACGACTAATATAAGAAGATTGGAAGGAAGACAACACCAGGATTAAATTAAACAAGTCACTCACCCGGTAGATCCCCTGCCACATGAGGTCGAGTGAGTCATCCAGCGGGAAAGAGTGACGCATGATGGCGTTGGCTCCACCTTCCCCAACTCTTAGCTTCACCTTGGCGGCGGTCACGATCTTCATAGGCGCGAACAGGCCGTCAGGGACGCCGGATTTGCGGATCGCCTCCTTCCACAACTCGAAGTAGGAAGACGACTCCGTCAAGGGCAGTAAAGGAAGAGGCTGGCCGCGGTTATAGAACCACCCGTCCTTTTCAGACGGCCCATAAAAGTAACTACTACCGGGCGGAGGAGGTGAGGATGACAAGACGGCATTGGTATCCTCCTTCGTCTTCGTGCACAGCTCCGGGTTATCTAGGACAGCCCGGTACTCCACACCACCGGCACCTTCAACTTTTTTGGCAGCACCCAGCCCAGGTATCGAAGCCCCCGGTCTAGACGGGACAGCCTCCTCCGAAGAATCCTGCTCAGCGGCAGTATCTGTCGCGTCAGAACCCTCGATGTGTATAATGTCGGAGGCCCTCACCTTCTTGGCAGCATGCTTCACTCTCCTGGTAGATTTCGAAGCAAGGGCCTTCCGGCGATGTTGGGTGAAGGTTAGCTGTCCGGTCGCCACACCCGTGGCGGGCTAACCTACATGTATTCCCCTCCCGGCCTCAGAGTTCCCGGCCTCAGGAGCTGCAAAACGCACGCATAAGAAAGTGACCCAAAAACGAAGAAAAACATCAAAAGCAAACAAACCGGCCGAAAGCAATGACTAAGAGGGATGAGGAAACGAAAACAACAGGACCAGAACAGCAAAGATGCAAAGGTCGAGACCGCACACTCAAGATCTCTCTCTCCCCATGGACTAAGATTGAGACTTGACCCAGGCGTAAGAGGGAGAAACACCCGACGGCCGAAACCCGGACTAGTATACCAAGTACCTTGTTGATTGGCAATTTCAGGTGACCGGGTCTCCGGTGTCCTCGGAGACCCCTCTCTGATTTTTTCCTGCTTCTGTTTCTTCGCTGAGTGTTCAACCTCTTTCCCAGGCCTCTTCTTGCCGGGAGGTACTGCCTCCTCTTCACGCAGGGCCGCTTTCTCGGCAACATCTAGTGAGGCGTAGTAATCCACTTTCTCGTCCCCTGTCTTGAAGGAAACCAGCTGCCAATTGTATAAGGGGCCAACCTTCACTCCGAGTTGAGGAAAATCTCGACAAGAAAAGGAACGTGAGTGACATGAAAAGCCGAAGCGGGGCCAAAAACAATTGAGAAGCAGAGGACGAAACTCTTACTTTCAGAGTGTGCAAGCGCGGCCAGACGCGCGTTAGTGAAGTACTCCTCCACACTCGGATGACGGTCGCTCTCCGTCTTCAGAACCCGCGACATCGGGAGCTCCGATTTGGGCGATGCAAGGCAGTGGAGGGAGCCTTTGATGATTGAAGGGCAGTAGGCAACCCCGAGATATCGCCCAAGAGGAGGAACGATATGGAACCACAGAGCGTTCCACCGCTGAGCGAGCTTCTTGTACTCCAAGAGTGAGTACCCGGTCCGGCTAGTTATAGTCAAGCTGTCGGTGTCGACTTTACTGGTAAAGAACTGGATGAATTCTGTAGCGGAAAGCGCAAACTTGGCCTCCGCACAAAGAGTGATGTAGGCGTGGAGTTGGCACACGGCCTTCGGATGAAGCTGGGCAAGCGTGCAGCACTGGTGAATCAGAAAACCCAGCACGAACAGATGGGGAGGAATCATCATTCCCCGCAGAAAGAAATCGGCATATACGGCGTAGCCGCAGCAAAAATAGTCAAGGGGGTGCGAATCGTCAGAAGGGAGGAAAGGCAGCTTCCTTGTACCTTAAAAGTAATGGGTGGCCCCAAAGGGGCTCAGCACCTTTGCTGGTATGGTAGACGTGCAACCCGCTACTACTGGGTCGCACACAACTAATTTTTGTTTGAGCATGCGGTATATATTATTTAAAACATGCATGAAACACCATAAACACACATCATGCTTACACACAACACATATCCAAACAATAGAGTACAATCAATAAGGTTAACACATCAATGTTTGTTAGGTTACATTACTGTGTTCTTTAGCCCTTGAGGGTTTTTACCTTAATGAAACCTCATTCTTATTAGTCAACACTTGTCCGTTAAGTCGGGTTACATGTAATTACTACTCACAATAAACATTAAGGTTGATTTCATTGATCAACGTACACGGCATAACAACATACATCACACAATAACATAACACAACCTAACTCGGGAACGAGTCATGTGAGGACTCGGACCAATATAAGAGTTAGGCAAGTTTATAGAGCCTATAGAATATCCTCATTCTCATGTCGAGCTCATTACATAACATATTACCGTTCTTCTTAGAGAACGCACACTTTACGTAAGATGTGTTGGGTATAATATAGATCCGAACACACCGTACACAATATCCCCCTAACCTCGAACATAAGTCAAGGTAGAAGATCCATTTATGAGGCTCGTGGGAGATTGAATTCCAAGAAGGAAAAACACCATACAGGGAGAGAGTTGATTCTTATTTAGATATCAACTCACATACATACGCGCGCGACCGGACTCCGGATTTCTCACCCCTCAATTTATACATTGGTTAGAAGTTCCCTTATGGAACTTATCACATCTTGTCACATCATAGTGATATAAGTGTAGTTAGACACACACAGGTGTTATACCCAAAATTTCAACCCCCCCGGAGTAGTCTCTAAGGCATACATGTTACAAAGGGCAAAAGGGGTCAAAAAGCAACAAGGCGGGATTTTCCAAGGACATTCTAGGGATTTTCTATTTTCATATGACTTGTTCATCATCTCCAAACACTTCCAAATATCAAAGTCATTATGAAAGGTATTTCATGATTTTCTGATAATATTTATTCTGGAAATTAAGCTTTAATAAGCTAGTTCCTTTAATAATTAACACATGAAATAGCCTCAAAATAGAAATAAATGGGTTTTCAAAATTAAAATAAAATTGTCACATGGTTAGAATGACTACATACAGTCATAAACCTGAAATTATTTTATTTGGAACCTTATCCCAAAATTTAAAAGAGAAATTCAATCATTTTTGCAATTTTCTCTCTCCTCTAGAAAATACTGAAATCAAAACAAAATGTCATGCAATTTTAACACAAGATAGAGGATGATTTTTAGAGACTAATGACATTGGAATTTCGTTATTTCGACTTTCCAATAATTAGTTATGAATTATGGGATATTCCAGATTGTGAGATTTTTATCTAATCGGTTATTTATCAAACTAACCTGATTCTAACTCTCAAAATTCTTAAAAATCATCCTTTACCTTCATTTAAAATTTCATGATTTTTCTCGGCCTGCAGCATATTCTAAAAAATCAAATTCTTTTAGAGCACAAAATCAAGGCTTTAGATAAAAATCTTGTTCTATCAACTTGGCCATGCTCTTTCTATAAAAGGCCTTCCAAAAAATGACCTAGGGCAGAGGGGAACACTTCCAAAGTCAGAAAACACAGCCACAAACCTTCTCTCCACGTTTTTACATTTCTAAGCCTCAAATCAATACCGAAACGCTGCAGAAATCACCCCGAAATCACCAAAAACTAATCCTTTCTTCTTCCATTGAACTTCCAAGCACCAAAAACACACAAAAACACCACAAAAACAGAAGAAACATGTCCTTAACAGCATAAAGAAGACGGATTCACAAGCTCAATTCGAAGTCAATCCAGAACCGGCATCAACGAAGCACCAAAAGACCCCCGATGTGAAGAGGCTCATTAAATCCGAAGGTAAAACAGGTTGAAATCAAATTTTTCTGACTTTGCTCGACTATAACTATTTTGTGTTAAATTTTGGAGTCGAATTGACTTTTTACCGCTCCTGAATTAACGTTTGCTTTCGCTTCTGCCCAATAACTTGTTCGCTAAGTTTCGTGTTTAATTCGAATTCAAAATGTAAACTTTTGATCACTAACGTGTTTAGAATCTTTCAGGCTACCTACCCATAAATCTTGAGCCAAAAACACCGTCGCGAACCTCCCAAACGCCGCCGTCCGAGGGCGGTCCGCACCCACGGACGCTATGTCCGGGGTCCCGGACGCCTTGTCCGTAAGCCCGGACGCCCCCGGACGGTGGCGGTAGTTCAAAATTTTCAAAATTTAGGTTTTCTAAAATAATGTCCGGGCCCATGGACATCCTGTCCGTGGCCCCGGACTTTTCAAAATTGTGTTTTCTGTTTAATTCGACTTTTATGTTCACATAGGTTAACTAGGGTCCGTGGGTTCGGACATTAGGTCCGTAGCCACGGACGGAAACAAAATTTGACCTAATTCTGCCTCCGAAACCCTAGTTTAAGTTGTCTTAATTTCCGCTTTAATTTTCTGTCAAAAAAATGTTAAAAAATACAAAAAAATCAGAAGCGCGCACTTAGGTTAAAACGACTCGTAATAAGCCGTAATTAAACTAAGCAGGGGAAAAACGACTTCTAGGGGTAATGAAAGTAATTGAACCCTAAATAAGTCGAATACCAAGCCCCCGAACCTGAACTCTCCTTTCCTAATTTGATCTAGGTTAAAATTAGGTGGCGACTCATAATAGGTTCCAGTGAGCTAGCTTAGGTTTTAATAATTATTGTTACATGACATAGTTATTAATCTTAAGTTATAAGTGGACCTAAAACCCGATCAGATCCTAATAAACTTAATCCTCATAGGATAGGGGTTTAAAATCGAGGCTCACAGACTGGCGACTCTGCTGGGGACAACTTCTTAATATTAACCTGTTTAATTTTAAGAAAGAGGGCTTAACTCGAAAATGTTTATTTATGGCTTTTATTACATTGTTTGTTTACCTTTGTGCGCACTTTAATTCCTGCACCTTTGCATCATATGAGAGCGAGGGTCCACGCAAACTGATTTCACCCCGGGACCCGTTTGAGGGTCCCCTGTCAGGGACTCACACCTTTTAGGTGATGTGAATAAGCGGGGGAAAAGAGGAGGGTGTCGTCTAACCACACCCCCTTAATACCTGGGCCTTAGCCCCAAGCGTTTTCCTGGCAGTGCCCTTACCTAGCCCATTGTTTGGTCAGTCAAAGACCCGACCGTAGACGCACACCTTCAGGTGATGTGAAAAGAGTGGGGAAGCCCAAAGAGAATAGCGTGCAAGCCCTATTCCTTTATGGTGACCTGGGCCCGCGCCCCAAGCACCTCTCCGGATCGATCCATTCCCGGTTTGATTTAAACGTCTAGTGAGGACATGTTGAATTTGTGTGGGCCTTGTTTGCTTGTATGATCGGCCCACTACCCAACCTAGAGATTAATAGGAACTTCTCCTACATCAACCTAGCCCAACCCGAACTGGCAGCTCTATTTGTTTGCGGCCCAGAGGCCCTGTTTGGTTTAACATGTGAGTCGTTCGAGCTTCGGCCCAAAAGCCTAGACTTAGGTGATTTCTCTTCTGGCCCAATTTGAATTATCCAATTAGTTCTAGGCCCATAAAAGAAATCCACCTGAACCTGAAATAACTCACAAGTCCTGAAAATAAAATCTTTTTCGGCTTAGCAACCATCTTCTCTCGCCCGAAGAAAGTTAGGCCCGTTTGTGATTTAGGGACCATTCTAGCTCATATGCTTTACTTCAGGCCCAAACACATTCCGGCCCAAGGGCTCATTCTAGTCTAGGTAGACTTCTTATCATGACCCTAACCCAAAACCCTAGATCTAGGTGTCATCTTTTAGGCCCAACCAAAATCACTCGGCCCAAATTCCGGTTCACATATAGAGCAATCATTCTAGCCCAAGTACCACACTCATAACTCATTCTATTTGAGCCCATAGACCAATTCATAGTTTTGGCCCATGAGCTTCGTTCTAAATCCGGAATTTCGGTCCATAAAACATTTGAATCCAAGATAGTTTGCATAACTCATTCATTCCTGTTTCCAGCTTCAAGGCCCAACAAGAGCATCAAACGAATCTAGACTTCAGGGCTTGTCCCTCGGCCCAGTGGCCCATTCACAGTCCATGTGATTTCTTTCAGCTTGTTTGCTCAATTCCTGGATTCAGGCCTACATGTCTGTTCTAGTCTAGGAATCACTCTAATCTATTCACTTCACTCTCAGTTTGGCGAAGACTCAGGCCCAGTTACTTCCTACATAACCATAGGCATTCCTAGGTCAGACATTTTACAGGGCCTACTCGAAGTTTAGAAGGAAGACAATCATGGTCAATGGTGCCCCGACGGTCAACAGCTCGAGTCTTCAACACTTTGGCATCAGGTTGTTCAACATCACTATTTCATAGGTGTTCTCGATTTAGTAGTTAGCTTCCTTTATCATTTTAGATTGCAACTTTTGATGTTATCTTTCCATTCGTGAATTAGAGTATAGTTCTATTTTCATAATTTTTTGTGCATTCATTCAACAAAACAAAAACAAAAAAAAATGTGTTTTTAAGGGATCACAGAGTAATCAATTCCCGGCTATGAAATAGAACGACTTGTCTTTTGTTTCTAAAAGGGTGAACATGTCCGTCCTCACACCATAGACTATCCCATAATATCCATGAAGCATTCCAAAATCCACATCTGTTTAAGTGTTGTCATAAACCCCAGGTCAATACTGGGGGCAATCTGAGTTCAGGATTGTCATCTTTCATTTAAGCGTGTGAATTAGTCTCTAAGTGAAATTCGCGAGAGTGTCTTGAGCGGAAAAACCATGAGTGAACGAGCGTGTCATTTTTACACGACTCTGATGAGACCACATTCAAAGGTGAGGTAAACGGTATAACTCCGACCGAAGGAGATAATTTGTAAATTTACTCTTAGACCTGCGAAAAGTAACAAAGAATGGATACACAACTATCAGGAATGACGAAGCACCTAGGTACAGCACCACATAGCCAAAAGCTTGTAACCCTATCATTAAACCCTAGGCACCCCCGTTGAGCCTTTCGTATATCCCTTTTTCAATATTATGAGCTCCACCAAATAATCCAGCCAATGATAAATGTCCGACCCGGTGACCAAAGGAAGCGAGGAGCCCGACTCTCAGATAACATTCTCAGCGGTCCAAAGAAGCAATGCTGCTATCAGCATGACAAAGCGATCCGCAAAAGGTCCCAGAGTGACACAGGATCAAAAGAGCTCACATCAAAACAGCTCTCGAAGCCCAAAACTGGGAAACACAAGAACCCCGAAGGCAAAGTCAAGGAAGGATAAAACCAGAAGGCAAACCCTAAGTGCCTCAAAGAAGTCCAAATGACAAAAAAGAGAAATGGTGTAAAGGACAACTTCAAAAGTCCAGGTCCAGAAGCTCGAAAACAACATCAACATGAAGCAGCCAGACGACTCCAAGACAAGGAAGATGAATCTGAGAGAAGACGCAAGTTGCAGCTTTGGTCACCCATTTAAGCTCCACATACCTCAAATATGCCTTCATGATCCCGTCATCTTTCATCACACCCTATGGCCACGTTATAAGCTTTAAAGACTTCCGACTCGATAGTTGTGTGTCCAATCACGTGAAAGTAGCGGATCAAATGCGTAAATCCATCAAATATCGAATTCAATGGTCTAGAAGTTATTACCATGAGCGAGAAATAAGTGCAAACACCAACCACATCGAGTGTAGGTTAGGAAGCACCACGTCAAAGCATAAGCCTCGACCCTGTGAGGATGAGACTTGTTCGCACGTTTAATCAAAGAAAATACTGGGGGCAATTGATCGTTCCGATCGATTGCAATTGAACATCTATAGCTCAGGTTGTCATAAGGAAAAATACTGGGGGCAATTGTTGGTTCCAACAATTGCCATGAAAACACCAATTGAACATAAAGCTTGGCCACCACCATCCACCCACAGACATAAGCCCTACCTCCACATCAAACACCTCAGGCGCAAATAGGCTCTAACCTCAACACACACACACTCTCAAGCTCGTCACTAGCCTACCCCCACAAAAAACATCAGACCGCCATAACCCTTACCACCATCCAAAATCACAACCTAATCCAGGTTTATCATATATCCTGAGCACCAGCAAAAGCCTTTAGCACCACAAACAAAACAAAAAAAAACCCATACTCCCCAGTGGCATGTTCATCTTCTAAGAAACAAAATGCAAATCTGAAATTCTTAGTCAGAATGTGGTTCTTTCACTTTCCTTTTTCAGTAGAGTTTTTCCCAAGCTTTGCCATGTATGGCGCACTTTTCAACAGTTTCTTGCTTTGAATAAATATCTTACAGGCACTGTGATTGCATTTACAAACTTTTGCATACACCTCGTCATCTCCATGTTTGGCCCTTTTACAATTGGTTTTCACCACATGCATTTGCACGAGACCATTATCTTTCTAACCCATTATTAGTGCAAGACCATATCATACACTTAACTCACTTTCACTTAGATCCTTCCTTAGGCCCGTCATAAGACCTAGAACCATCCTTAGGCTCGTCATAAGACCTAGAACCATCCTTAGGCCCGTCATAAGACCCAGAACTATCCTTAGGCTCGTCATAAGACCTAGATCCGAGCCCTAGATCCTTCCTTAGGCTCGTCATAAGACCTAGATCCTTCCTTAGGCTCGCCATAAGACCTAGTTGCTTTCCTTAGGCTCTAGTAGTAAGACCTAGCATTACCTCTTAGCTTACCCACTCTCATCAAACACATTGCATTCATCTCATTCATATAGGCTCGTCATAAGACCTAGTTGCATTATCCAGGCGCGTCACAAGACCTGGCGACAGAAAGTTGGCGAAGTGATGGCAATAAATCCTCCTTTTGCGATGTCACTTATTTTTGGGATCAACGAATGGTGGGCAAAGGCAATAAGTCCCCAGGGTTTTTACCAGGAGTTATCCCTGCACACCGGCTTGGGACGCGATGGCAATAAGTCCACATTGGGTCCAGCCAGGAGCATTGGCACGGGTTTCGGTCCCCAGAAGCATCCGAGCATCATCAACATCATCAACATCATCAGCATTATCATCAGCATCAGCATCATTAGCATCCTTAGCATTTCAGCATTCTTGCATTTGCATACCATCCAGTTTTCACATCCTAGGTAGTCAACGCCTTAGAATCGCTTGACATATACTTCGTCATTCATTTTTAGGTAGTCAACGCCTTAGAATAGCTTGACATCATTTCACTTTTAGGTAGTCAACGCCTTAGAATAGCTTGACATCATTTCATGTTTAGGTAGTCAACGCCTTAGAATCGCTTGACATATACTTCATCATTTCATTTTTAGGTAGTCAACACCTTAGAATAGCTTGACATCTTTCATTTTCATTCTCACTCATAGGTAGTCAGCGCCTTAGAATAGCTCGACACAATCCACATATAGGGTCTTTTAAGATCCCAAAATTTTGGGGTATCACTCAGGCATCAAATAGTCTTTTCATCTTCATTACAAAGCCTAGTTGACGGGGGGTAATCTGTTATACCCAAAATTTCAACCCCCCCGGAGTAGTCTCTAAGGCATACATGTTACAAAGGGCAAAAGGGGTCAAAAAGCACCAAGGCGGGATTTTCCAAGGACATTCTAGGGATTTTCTATTTTCATATGACTTGTTCATCATCTCCAAACACTTCCAAATATCAAAGTCATTATGAAAGGTATTTCATGATTTTCTGATAATATTTATTCTGGAAATTAAGCTTTAATAAGCTAGTACCTTTAATAATTAACACATGAAATAGCCTCAAAATAGAAATAAATGGGTTTT
Organism: Limonium bicolor; assembly: GCA_023374045.1. Classification (NCBI taxonomy): domain Eukaryota; kingdom Viridiplantae; phylum Streptophyta; class Magnoliopsida; order Caryophyllales; family Plumbaginaceae; genus Limonium; species Limonium bicolor. Next base: position 382,234,571 of record CM041777.1, read on the forward strand.
CAAAATTAAAATAAAATTGTCACATGGTTAGAATGACTACATACAGTCATAAACCTGAAATTATTTATTTGGAACCTTATCCGAAAATTTAAAAGAGAAATTCAATCATTTTTGCAATTTTCTCTCTCCTCTGGAAAATACCGAAATCAAAAAAAAATGTCATGCAATTTTAACACAAGATAGAGGATGATTTTTAGAGACTAATGCCATTGGAATTTCATTATTTTGACTTTTCAATAATTAGTTATGAATTATGGGATAATCCAGATTGTGAGATTTTTATCTAATCGGTTATTTATCAAACTAACCTGATTCTAACTCTCAAAATTCTTAAAAATCATCCTTTACCTTCATTTAAAATTTCATGATTTTCTCGGCCTGCAGCATATTCTAAAAAATCAAATTCTCTTAGAGCACAAAATCAAGGCTTTAGATAAAAATCTTGTTCTATCAACTTGGCCATGCTCTTTCTATAAAAGGCCTTCCAAAAAACGACCTAGGGCAGAGGGGAACACTTCCAAAGTCAGAAAACACGCAGCCACAAACCTTCTCTCCACGTTTTTACATTTCCAAGCCTCAAATCAATACCGAAACGCTGCAGAAATCACCCCGAAATCACCAAAACTAATCCTTTCTTCTCCCATTGAACTTCCAAGCACCAAAACACACAAAAAACACCACAAAAAAAAACAGAAAAGAAGAAACATGTCCTTAACAGCATAAAGAAGACGGATTCAGAAGCTCAATTCGAAGTCAATCCAGAACCGGCATCAACGAAGCACCGAAAGACCCCCGATGTGAAGAGGCTCATGAAACCCGAAGGTAAAACATTGTTGAAATCAAATTTTTCTGACTTTGCTCGACTTTAACTATTCTATGTTAAATTTTGGAGTCGAATTGACTTTTTACCGCTCTTGAATAACGTTTGCTTTCGCTTCTGCCCAATAACTTGTTCGCTTAGTTTCGTGTTTAATTCAAATTCAAAATGTAAACTTTGATCACTAACGTGTTTAGAATCTTTCAGGCTACCTACCCATAAATCTTGAGCCAAAAACACCGTCGGGAACCTCCCAAACGCCGCCGTCCGAGGGCGGTCCGCACCCACGGACGCTATGTCCGGGGTCCCGGACGCCTTGTCCGTATGCCCGGACGCCCCCGGACGGTGGCGGGTAGTTCAAAATTTTCAAAATTGTGTTTTCTGTTTAATTCGACTTTTATGTTCACATAGGTTAACTAGGGTCCGTGGGTTCGGACTTTAGGTCCGTAGCCACGGACGGAAACAAAATTTGACCTAATTCTGCCTCCGAAACCCTAGTTTAAGTTGTCTTAATTTCCGCTTTAATTTTCTGTCAAAAAAAATGTAAAAAAATACAAAAAAATCAGAAGCGCGCACTTAGGTTAAAATGACTCGTAATAAGCCGTAATTAAACTAAGTAGAGGAAAAACGACTTCTAGGGGTAATGAAAGTAATTGAACCCTAAATAAGTCGAATACCAAGCCCCGAACCTGAACTCTCCTTTCCTAATTTGATCTAGGTTAAAATTAGGTGGCGACTCATAATAGGTTCCAGTGAGCTAGCTTAGGTTTTAATAATTATGGTTACATGACATAGTTATTAATCTTAAGTTATAAGTGGACCTAAAACCCGATCAGATCCTAATCAACTTAATCCTCATAGGATAGGGGTTTAAAATCGAGGCTCACAACAGGGGAGGTAATATCTTCACACACAACAATCCACAATTAACACATAAATAGCCGTAGTTAGAACGTTCCCGTAGGTTGGGACGTTAAAACCGAATACCGATCTCTTATTTGATCCTAGAGTTGGTTAACTAACAGGGTTAGCACACACTCGAGGTTAAACGGTATTGGAACAATCGTACGAGACAAATTTAAATACTGTAAACTCATTACATGCCTTGTCTTATAAGGTCGTAAACATCCACAAAAACACATAAGCACACAAGCCGAGTATAACTCGACAGGACACAGGTTGCAAGAAAACCATACCTTTCACCATGGAATTCTCTAACGTGTCATCTTACATTCCTCGGTTAATCCTAGAATCACTGATAACATTCCAAGTGATTCTATTAACATTCAAGACAATACTGTATGTAGGTGATTGGTACGCCTGTATTTAATCCCGTTGTCCCATTAATCTTAGTTTTACTCATAGGGTTTTAAGTTCACAACTCTCACATTCAATATAATACTTGTTTGCACTTTTAATGACCTTTAAGTGTCACCAAACAAGTCCTAAACATCATCTAATACCGTTACCCACCAATTCTCATTCATTAGGAGGCTTCAAAAACACTTTCAGGAGCATTTTTGGTGTGGTCCAGGATTTGGTCCGGCCTTAAGTCCCGGACCAACACAATTTGCTATTCCATGACTATCTGTTGACCACTGCGATGATGTCGACACCGGGGCAGACTTTAGTGGTTGCATTATTATGAGACTACAGTATTCTAGTACACTACAACATAAGAGTTCAAATGGGGCAACAAAAGTTGCACTAATAGATCATATTATTGCTCTAATAGAGTAATTAGAGCAAAATTAATCTTGCCCCAAGGTTGCACTAGTTGATTCGCACCAATTATCAATTTGGTGCAACTTTTTTTTTGCCCTAATTGACATGAACTATTAGTGCAATAAAAGTTGCACCAATTGATCAACTACAAACAGAGCCCGTTTTACTTGCACTAAATGATCTTACTCTATTAGTGCAAAAAGGGAAGTTGCACCAAATGACACTGCTCTATTAGTGCAAGATCAGAATGTTGCCCCAATTGATTAATAGCAGAATCTAAGCCGGCGGTTCCTTAAGAAACAGCACAAATAGGGTGAATGTTAATAATGCACCATTTGAGGCATACTAATAGTGCATAAACTATGTATTGCACTGTTAGATGTTTTAGAAATAGGGCATTAATTTGGTTGCACTAAATGACACCACTCTATTGGTGCAAGTTAATTATGTTGCCCCATTTGATCTATAGCAAAACTAGGACAATGCGTATTGGGTAAACTGTAAACAGCACAAATAGGGCATTTGATAGTGTTTCACTATTTCCACAAAACAATTAGAGCGACTTTTTAGACATGCACCATTTGAGTACATACACAACATTTGGTGCAAAAAGTAATGCCCTATTTGATCATTCAGCTTTTAAAAAAAATTGCATTGTTCATAATATTAATAATTTCATTATTTGATCAATTAAAGTCTTAATAAACATAAAAATTACAAAAAAATGATTCAAATATTATATATTATTATTTTCCACAAATTGTGTCATACAACCCATTGAAAGTTTCATCCAAACTACCACTGTTTTACACAACTACCATTGATCATTACAACTATTTACACAACTAACTGTTTTGCACAACTACCTCATTAGATCAAACACTATTCATGTACAAGTGGATAAGATTAACTATCGGAGAAGATCAAACCCACTGGTGTTGATGCAGCTGATGTCCAAAGAAAACCATTAGAATCCATCATGTCTCAGATTTGTTGATGAGTCTTCACTGGAATCAAAAAGGAAGAAAAACAAAGAAGATGCAAGAAGATGCAAGGAAGAAACATCTCAAACTCGTCAGTGGGATATAACATCTAAAACAAACTGCTCATACATCCTGTAACAGTAGAGTTTATCATGATCATCCAAGCTTGATAAATGGCAAGTTCAGAGTCGAGGAAAACCACATGAGTAAATTGAGCCAAGGAAGCAAATGAACAGCCCAAAAACGGTAAAAATGCACCAATGGTCAGGAAGAGCTCTCTTTTTTGCTTCGGAAACCACAGAGACAACCGCTCCTTATCCTCAACAGGTGTTATACCCAAAATTTCAACCCCCCGGGAGTAGTCTCTAAGGCATACATGTTACAAAGGGCAAAAGGGGTCAAAAAGCACCAAGGCGGGATTTTCCAAGGACATTCTAGGGATTTTCTATTTGCATATGACTTGTTCATCATCTCCAAACACTTCCAAATATCAAAGTCATTATGAAAGGTATTTCATGATTTTCTGATAATATTTATTCTGGAAATTAAGCTTTAATAAGCTAGTTCCTTTAATAATTAACACATGAAATAGCCACAAAATAGAAATAAATAGGTTTTCAAAATTAAAATAAAATTGTCACATGGTTAGAATGACTACATACAGTCATAAACCTGAAATTATTTTATTTGGAACCTTATCCCAAAATTTAAAAGAGAAATTCAATCATTTTTGCAATTTTCTCTCTCCTCTTGAAAATACCGAAATCAAAACAAAATGTCATACAATTTTAACACAAGATAGAGGATGATTTTTAGAGACTAATGCCATTGGAATTTCGTTATTTCGACTTTCCAATAATTAGTTATGAATTATGGGATATTCTAGATGTGTGAGATTTTTATCTAATCGGTTATTTATCAAACTAACCAGATTCCAACTCTCAAAATTCTTAAAAATCATCCTTTACCTTCATTTAAATTTCATGATTTTTCTCAGCCTGCAGCATATTCTAAAAAATCAAATTCTCTTAGAGCACAAAATCAAGGCTTTAGATAAAAATCTTGTTCTATCAACTTGGCCATGCTCTTTCTATAAAAGGCCTTCCAAAAAACGACCTAGGGCAGAGGGGAACACTTCCAAAGTCAGAAAACACAGCCACAAACCTTCTCTCCACGTTTTTACATTTCCAAGCCTCAAATCAATACCGAAACGCTGCAGAAATCACCCCGAAATCACCAAAAACTAATCCTTTTTCTCCCATTTAACTTCCAAGCACCAAAAACACACAAAAACACCACAAAAACAGAAGAAACATGTCCTTAACAGCATAAAGAAGACGGATTCAGAAGCTCAATTCGAAGTCAATCCAGAACCGGCATCAACGAAGCACCAAAAGACCCCCGATGTGAAGAGGCTCATGAAACCCGAAGGTAAAACAGGTTGAAATCAAATTTTTCTGACTTTGCTCGACTTTAACTATTCTTTGTTAAATTTTGGAGTCGAATTGACTTTTTACCGCTCCTGAATTAACGTTTGCTTTCGCTTCTGCCCAATAACTTGTTCGCTAAGTTTCGTGTTTAATTCGAATTCAAAATGTAAACTTTTGATCACTAACGTGTTTAGAATCTTTCAGGCTACCTACCCATAAATCTTGAGCCAAAAACACCGTCGGGAACCTCCCAAACGCCGCCGTCCGAGGGCGGTCCGCACCCACGGACGCTATGTCCGGGGTCCCGGACGCCTTGTCCGTAAGCCCGGACGCCCCGGACGGTGGCGGTAGTTCAAAATTTTCAAAATTTAGGTTTTCTAAAATAATGTCCGGGCCCACGGACATCCTGTCTGTGGCCCCAGACTTTTCAAAATTGTGTTTTCTGTTTAATTCGACTTTTATGTTCACATAGGTTAACTAGGGTCCGTGGGTTCGGACATTAGGTCCTTAGCCACGGACGGAAACAAAATTTGACCTAATTCTGCCTCCGAAACCCTAGTTTAAGTTGTCTTAATTTCCGCTTTAATTTTCTGTCAAAAAAATGTTAAAAAATACAAAAAATCAGAAGCGCGCACTTAGGTTAAAACGACTCGTAATAAGCCGTAATTAAACTAAGTAGAGGAAAAACGACTTCTAGGGGTAATGAAAGTAATTGATCCCTAAATAAGTCGAATACCAAGCCCCCGAACCTGAACTCTCCTTTCCTAATTTGATCTAGGTTAAAATTAGGTGGCGACTCATAATAGGTTCCAGTGAGCTAGCTTAGGTTTTAATAATTATTGTTACATGACATAGTTATTAATCTTAAGTTATAAGTGGACCTAAAACCCGATCAGATCCTAATCAACTTAATCCTCATAGGATAGGGGTTTAAAATCGAGGCTCACAGACTGGCGACTCTGCTGGGGACAACTTCTTAATATTAACCTGTTTAATTTTAAGAAAGAGGACTTAACTCAAAAATGTTTATTTATGGCTTTTATTACATTGTTTGTTTACCTTTGTGCGCACTTTAATTCCTGCACCTTTGCATCATATGAGAGCGAGGGTCCACGCAAACTGATTTCACCCCGGGACCCGTTTGAGGGTCCCCTGTCAGGGACTCACACCTTTTAGGTGATGTAAGGGGGCGGGGAAAAGAGGAGGGTGTCGTCTAACCACACCCCCTTAATACCTGGGCCTTAGCCCCAAGCGTTTTCCTGGCAGTGCCCTTACCTAGCCCATTGTTTGGTCAGTCAAAGACCCGACCGTAGACGCACACCTTCAGGTGATGTGAAAAGAGTGGGGAAGCCCAAAGAGAATAGCATGCAAGCCCTATTCCTTTATGGTGACCTGGGCCCGCGCCCCAAGCACCTCTCCGGATCGATCCATACCCGGTTTGATTTAAACGTCTAGTGAGGACATGTTGAATTTGTGTGGGCCTTGTTTGCTTGTGTGATCGGCCCACTACCCAACCTAGAGATTAATAGGAACTTCTCCTACATCAACCTAGCCCAACCCGAACTGGCAGCTCTATTTGTTTGCGGCCCAGAGGCCCTGTTTGGTTTAACATGTGAGTCGTTCGAGCTTCGGCCCAAAAGCCTAGACTTAGGTGATTTCTCTTCTGGCCCAATTTGAATTATCCAATTAGTTCTAGGCCCATAAAAGAAATCCACCTGAACCTGAAATAACTCACAAGTCCTGAAAAAAAATCTTTTTCGGCTTAGCAACCATCTTCTCTCGCCCGAAGAAAGTTAGGCCCGTTTGTGATTTAGGGACCATTCTAGCTCATATGCTTTACTTCAGGCCCAAACACATTCCGGCCCAAGGGCTCATTCTAGTCTAGGTAGACTTCTTATCATGACCCTAACCCAAAACCCTAGATCTAGGTGTCATCTTTTAGGCCCAACCAAAATCACTCGGCCCAAATTCCGGTTCACATATAGAGCAATCATTCTAGCCCAAGTACCACACTCATAACTCATTCTATTTGAGCCCATAGACCAATTCATAGTTTTGGCCCATGAGCTTCGTTCTCAATCCAGAATTTCGGTCCATAAAACATTTGAATCCAAGATAGTTTGCATAACTCATTCATTCCTGTTTCCAGCTTCAAGGCCCAACAAGAGCATCAAACGAATCTAGACTTCAGGGCTTGTCCCTCGGCCCAGTGGCCCATTCACAGTCCATGTGATTTCTTTCAGCTTGTTTGCTCAATTCCTGGATTCAGGCCTACATGTCTGTTCTAGTCTAGGAATCACTCTAATCTATTCACTTCACTCTCAGTTTGGCGAAGACTCAGGCCCAGTTACTTCCTACATAACCATAGGCATTCCTAGTTCAGACATTTTACAGGGCCTACTCGAAGTTTAGAAGGAAGACAATCATGGTCAATGGTGCCCCGACGGTCAACAGCTCGAGTCTTCAACACTTTCGCATCAGGTTGTTCAACATCACTATTTCATAGGTTTTCTCGATTTAGTAGTTAGCTTCCTTTATCATTTTAGATTGCAACTTTTGATGTTATCTTTCCATTCGTGAATTAGAGTATAGTTCTATTTTCATAATTTTTTGTGCATTCATTCAACAAAAAAAAACAAAAAAAAATGTGTTTTTAAGGGATCACAGAGTAATCATTTCCCGACTATGAAATAGAACGACTTGTCTTTTGTTTCTAAAAGGGTGAACATGTCTGTCCTCACACCATAGACTATCCCATAATATCCATGAAGCATTCCAAAATCCACATCTGTTAAGTGTTGTCATAAACCCCAGGTCAATACTGGGGGCAATCTGAGTTCAGGATTGTCATCTTTCATTTAAGCGTGTGAATTAGTCTCTAAGTGAAATTCACGAGAGTGTCTTGAGCGGAAAAACCATGAGTGAACGAGCGGGTCATTTTTACACGACTCTGATGAGACCACATTCAAAGGTGAGGTAAACGGTATAACTCCGACCGAAGAAGATAATTTGTAAATTTACTCTTAGACCTGCGAAAAGTAACAAAGAATGGATACACAACTATCAGGAATGACGAAGCACCTAGGTAGAGCACCACATAGCCAAAAGCTTGTAACCCCATCATTAAACCCTAGGCACCCCCGTTGAGCCTTTCGTATATCCCTTTTTCAATATTATGAGCTCCACAAAATAATCCAGCCAATGATGAATGTCCGACCCGGTGACCAAAGGAAGCGAGGAGCCCGACTCTCAGATAACATTCTCATCAGTCCAAAGAAGCAATGCTGCTATCAGCATGATGAAGCGGTCCGCAAAAGGTCCCAGAGTGACACAGGATCAAAAGAGCTCACATCAAAACAGCTCTCGAAGCCCAAAACCGGGAAACACAAGAACCCGAAGGCAAAGTCAAGGAAGGATAAAACCAGAAGGCAAACCCTAAGTGCCTCAAAGAAGTCCAAATGACAAAAAAAAGAAATGGTGTAAAGGACAACTTCAAAAGTCCAGGTCTAGAAGCTCGAAAACAACGTCAACATGAAGCAGCCAGACGACTCCAAGACAAGGAAGATGAATCTGAGAGAAGACGCAAGTTGCAAGTTGCAGCTTTGGTCACCCATTTAAGCTCCACATACCTCAAATATGCCTTCATGATCCCGTCGTCTTTCATCACACCCTATGGCCACGTTATAAGCTTTAAAGACTTCTGACTCGATAGTTGTGTGTCCAATCACGTGAAAGTAGCGGATCAAATGTGTAAATCCATCAAATATCGAATTCAATGGTCTAGAAGTTATTACCATGAGCGAGAAATAAGTGCAAACACCAACCACATCGAGTGTAGGTTAGGAAGCACCACGTCAAAGCATAAGCCTCGACCCTGTGAGGATGAGACTTGTTCGCACGTTTAATCAAAGAAAATACTGGGGGCAATTGATCGTTCCGATCGATTGCCATGAACTCTAGCTCAGGTTGTCCTAAGGAAAAATACTGGGGGCAATTGTTGGTTCCAACAATTGCCATGACAACACCAATTGAAACCTAAAGCTTGGCACCACCATCCCACCACAGACATAAGCCCTTACCTCCACATCAAACACCTCAGGCGCACATAGGCTCTAACCTCCACACACACACACTCTCAATCTCGTCACTAGCCTACCCCACAAAAACATCAGACCCGCCATAACCCTTACCACCATCCAAAATCACAACCTAATCCCAGGTTTATCATATATCCTGAGCACCAGCAAAAGCCTTTAGCACCACAAACAAAAAAAAAACCCATACTCCACCAGTGGCATGTTCATCTTCTAAGAAACAAAATGCAAATCTGAAATTCTTAGTCAGAATGTGGTTCTTTCACTTTCCTTTTTCAGTAGAGTTTTTCCCAAGCTTTGCCATGTTTGGCGCACTTTTCAACAGTTTCTTGCTTTGAATAAATATCTTACAGGCACTGTGATTGCATTTTACAAACTTTTGCATACACCTCGTCATCTCCATGTTTGGCCCTTTTACAATTGGTTTTCACCACATGCATTTGCACGAGACCATTATCTTTCTAACCCATTTTTAGTGTAAGAACCATCATACACTTAACTCACTTTCACTTAGATCCTTCCTTAGGCCCGTCATAAGACCTAGAACCATCCTTAGGCTCGTCATAAGACCTAGAACCATCCTTAGGCCCGTCATAAGACCCAGAACTATCCTTAGGCTCGTCATAAGACCTAGATCCGAGCCCTAGATCCTTCCTTAGGCTCGTCATAAGACCTAGATCCTTCCTTAGGCTCGTCATAAGACCTAGTTGCTTTCCCTTAGGCTCGTAGTAAGACCTAGCATTACCTCTTAGCTTACCCACTCTCATCAAACACATTGCATTCATCTCATTCATATAGGCTCGTCATAAGACCTAGTTGCATTATCCAGACGCGTCACAAGACCTGGCGACAGAAAGTTGGCGAGGTGATGGCAATAAATCCTCCTTTTGCGATGTCAACTTATTTTTGGGATCAACGAATGGTGGGCAAAGGCAATAAGTCCCCAGGGTTTTTACCAGGAGTTATCCCTGCACACCGGCTTGGGACGCGATGGCAATAAGTCCACATTGGGTCCAGCCAGGAGCATTGGCACGGGTTTCGGTCCCCAGAAGCATCCGAGAATCATCAACATCATCACATCATCAGCATTATCATCAGCATCAGCATCATTAGCATCCTTTGCATTTCAGCATTCTTGCATTTGCATACCATCCAGTTTTCACATCCTAGGTAGTCAACGCCTTAGAATCGCTTGACATATACTTCGTCATTTCATTTTTAGGTAGTCAATGCCTTAAAATAGCTTGACATCATTTCACTTTTAGGTAGTCAACGCCTTAGAATAGCTTGACATCATTTCATTTTTAGGTAGTCAACGCCTTAGAATCGCTTGACATATACTTCGTCATTTCATTTTTAGGTAGTCAACACCTTAGAATCGCTTGACATCTTTTCATTTTCATTCTCACTCATAGGTAGTCAGCGCCTTAGAATAGCTCGACACAATCCACATATAGGGTCTTTTAAGATCCCAAAATTTTGGGGTATCACTCAGGCATCAACTAGTCTTTTCATCTTCATTACAAAGCCTAGTTGACGGGGGCAATCTGTTATACCCAAAATTTCAACCCCCCGGAGTAGTCTCTAAGGCATACATGTTACAAAGGGCAAAAGGGGTCAAAAAGCACCAAGGCGGGATTTTCCAAGGACATTCTAGGGATTTTCTATTTTCATATGACTTGTTCATCATCTCCAAACACTTCCAAATATCAAAGTCATTATGAAAGGTATTTCATGATTTTCTGATAATATTTATTCTGGAAATTAAGCTTTAATAAGCTAGTTCCTTTAATAATTAACACATGAAATAGCCTCAAAATAGAAATAAATGGGTTTTCAAAATTAAAATAAAATTGTCACATGGTTAGAATGACTACATACAGTCATAAACCTGAAATTATTTTATTTGGAACCTTATCCCAAAATTTAAAAGAGAAATTCAATCATTTTTGCAATTTTCTCTCTCCTCTGGAAAATACCGAAATCAAAACAAAATGTCATGCAATTTTAACACAAGATACAGGATGATTTTTAGAGACTAATGCCTTTGGAATTTCGTTATTTCGACTTTCCAATAATTAGTTATGAATTTTGGGATATTCCAGATTGTGAGATTTTTATCTAATCGGTTATTTATCAAACTAACCCGATTCCAACTCTCAAAATTCTTAAAAATCATCCTTACCTTCAGTTAAATGTCATGATTTTTCTCAGCCTGCAGCATATTCTAAAAAATCAGATTCTCTTAGAGCACAAAATCAAGGCTTTAGATAAAAATCTTGTTCTATCAACTTGGACATGCTCTTTCTATAAAAGGCCTTCCAAAAAACGACCTAGGGCAGAGGGGAACACTTCCAAAGTCAGAAAGAAAACATAGCCACAAACCTTCTCTCCACGTTTTTACATTTCCAAGCCTCAAATCAATACCGAAACGCTGTAGAAATCACCCCGAAATCACCAAAAACTCATCCTTTCTTCTCCCATTGAACTTCCAAGCACCAAAAACACACAAAAACACCACAAAAACAGAAGAAACATGTCCTTAACAGCATCAAGAAGACGGATTCAGAAGCTCAATTCGAAGTCAATCCAGAACCGGCATCAACGAAGCACCAAAAGACCCCCGATGTGAAGAGGCTCATTAAACCCGAAGGTAAAACAGGTTGAAATCAAATTTTTCTGACTTTGCTCGACTTTAACTATTCTATGTTAAATTTTGGAGTCGAATTGACTTTTTACCGCTCCTGAATTAACGTTTGCTTTCGCTTCTGCCCAATAACTTGTTCGCTAAGTTTCGTGTTTAATTCGAATTCAAAATGTAAACTTTTGATCACTAACGTGTTTAGAATCTTTCAGGCTACCTACCCATAAATCTTGAGCCAAAAACACCGTCGGGAACCTCCCAAACGCCGCCGTTCGAGGGCGGTCCGCACCCACGGACGCTATGTCCGGGTCCCGGACGCCTTGTCCGTAAGCCCGGACGCCCCGGACGGTGGCGGTAGTTCAAAATTTTCAAAATTGTGTTTTCTGTTTAATTCGACTTTTATGTTCACATAGGTTAACTAGGGTCCGTGGGTTCAGACTTTAGGTCCGTAGCCACGGACGGAAACAAAATTTGACCTAATTCTGCCTCCGAAACCCTAGTTTAAGTTGTCTTAATTTCCGCTTTAATTTTCTGTCAAAAAAATGTTAAAAATACAACAAAATCAGAAGCGCGCACTTAGGTTAAAACGACTCGTAATAAGCCGTAATTAAACTAAGTAGAGGAAAAACGACTTCTAGGGGTAATGAAAGTAATTGAACCCTAAATAAGTCGAATACCAAGCCCCCGAACCTGAACTCTCCTTTCCTAATTTGATCTAGGTTAAAATTAGGTGGCGACTCATAATAGGTTCCAGTGAGCTAGCTTAGGTTTTAATAATTATTTGTTACATGACATAGTTATTAATCTTAAGTTATAAGTGGACCTAAAACCCGATCAGATCCTAATCAACTTAATCCTCATAGGATAGGGGTTTAAAATCGAGGCTCACAATAGGGGAGGTAATATCTTCACACACAACAATCCACAATTAACACATAAATAGCCGTAGTTAGAACGTTCCCGTAGGTTGGGACGTTAAAACCGAATACCGATCTCTTATTTGATCCTAGAGTTGGTTAACTAACAGGGTTAGCACACCCTCGAGGTTAAACGGTATTGGAACAATCGTACGAGACAAATTTAAATATTGTAAACTCATTACATGCCTTGTCTTATAAGGTCGTAAACATCCACAAAAACACATAAGTACACAAGCCGAGTATAACTCGACAGGACACAGGTTGCAAGAAAACCATACCTTTCACCATGGAATTCTCTAACGTGTCATCTTACATTCCTCGGTTAATCCTAGAATCACTGATAACATTCCAAGTGATTCTATTAACATTCAAGACAATACTGTATGTAGGTGATTGGTACGCCTGTATTTAATCCCGTTGTCCCATTAATCTTAGTTTTACTCATAGGGTTTTAAGTTCACAACTCTCACATTCAATCTAATACTTGTTTGCACTTTTAATGACCTTTAAGTGTCACCAAACAAGTCCTAAACATCATCTAATACCGTTACCCACCAATTCCCATTCATTAGGAGGCTTCAAAAACACTTTCAGGAGCATTTTTGTGTGGTCCAGCATTTGGTCCGGCCTTAAGTCCCGGACCAACACAATTTGCTATTCCATGACTATCTGTTGACCACTGCGATGATTTCGACACCGGGGCAGACTTTAGTGGTTGCATTATTATGAGACTACAGTATTCTAGTACACTACAACATAAGAGTTCAAATGGGGCAACAAAAGTTGCACTAATAGATCATATTATTGCTCTAATAGAGTAATTAGAGCAAAATTAATTTTGCCCAAGGTTGCACTAGTTGATTCGCACCAATTATCAATTTGGTGCAACTTTTTATTTTGCCCTAATTGACATGAACTATTAGTGCAATAAAAGTTGCACCAATTGATCAACTACAAACAGAGCCCGTTTTACTTGCACTAAATGATCTTACTCTATTAGTGCAAAATAGGGAAGTTGCACCAAATGACACTGCTCTATTAGTGCAAGATCAGAATGTTGCCCCAATTGACTAATAGCAGAATCTAAGCCGGCGGTTCTTAAGAAACAGCACAAATAGGGTGAATGTTAAAAATGCACCATTTGAGGCATACTAATAGTGCATAAACTATGTATTGCACTGTTAGATGTTTTAGAAATAGGGCATTAATTTGGTTGCACTAAATGACACCACTCTATTGGTGCAAGTTAATTATGTTGCCCCATTTGATCTATAGCAAAACTAGGACAATGCGTATTGGGTAAACTGTAAACAGCACAAATAGGGCATTTGATAGTGTTTCACTATTTCCACAAAACAATTAGAGCGACTTTTTAGACATGCACCATTTGAGTACATACACAAGATTTGGTGCAAAAAGTAATGCCCTATTTGATCTTTCAGCTTTTAAAAAAAATTGCATTGTTCATAATATTAATAATTTCATTATTTGATCAATTAAAGTCTTAATAAACATAAAAATTACAAAAAAATGATTCAAATATTATATATTATTATTATTTTCCACAAATTGTGTCATACAACCCACTGAAAGTTTCATCCAAACTACCACTGTTTTACACAACTACCATTGATCATTACAACTATTTACACAACTAACTGTTTTGCACAACTACCTCATTAGATCAAACACTATTCATGTACAAGTGGATAAGATTAACTATCGGAGAAGATCAAACCCACTGGTGTTGATTAATGGTGGCCATCGGGTCCGGTTCTACCCGGAACCGGCGGTTCTACCCGGAACCGATTGGAACCGGAAACCGGCCGGGAACCGGTGGGAACCGGAGCCGAACCGCCTCAGCCGGTTTCGAATACGAATACATGTTTTGAGATTCGGGCCCGAACCGGGTCCGGAACCGGAACCGCCTGGAACCATCGTCGGATTCAGAACCGGGAACCGGAACCGGTGGAACCGGAACCGGAACCGCCACAGAACCGGTTGAAGTTACCGTTGGAATCGGGCCAAAACGACATCGTTTTGGGTCTCGGGCGCGCGCTCCTCTAAAGAAAATAGCTGTACTCTTTTTCCTTATTAGGGTTTTGGGTTTTACCTAATAAGGTTTTAATGAGGCATTAGATCATATAATAAAATTCTCTTTGTTCCTTATTTTTTGTAAATTCAATAAAAATTCCTAAGTCTTTGTTTCTTACACATTTAAGATTATAAACTTGAAGAATAACCTATCTAGGAGTAAAGTGGATGAAAAGACCAACGTGTGCGCTCAAACGGATCTCAAATCGGAGCTAAAACAAAGCAACTGGAGCTGATCGAATCTTTCCGGAACCGGTCGGAACCGATCAGAACCGGAACCGAATCGGAACCGGAACCGGCCGGAACGCGTTTTTTGACCGAATCCGAAGCGAATCCAGATTTCAAAACCGGACCCAGACCCGGAACCGGAACCGCCCAAACCGGTTCTGAATACCAATACACATTTTCCAGAACCGGAACCGGTGGAACCGGACCTGTGGCCACCATTAGTGTTGATGCAGTTGATGTCCAAAGAAAAACCATTAGAATCCATCATGTCTCAGATTTGTTGATGAGTCTTCACTGGAATCAAAAAGGAAGAAAAACCAAAGAAGATGCAAAGAAGAAGAAACATCTCAAACTCGTCAGTGGGGGATATAACATCTAAAACAAACTGCTCATACATCCTGTAACAGTAGAGTTTATCATGATCATCCAAGCTTGATAAATGGCAAGTTCAGAGTCGAGGAAAACCACATGAGTAAATTTGAGCCAAGGAAGCAAAATGAACAGCCCAAAAACGGTAAAAATGCACCAATGGTCAGGAAGAGCTCTCTTTTTTGCTTCGGAAACCACAGAGACCATTGTTTTTCTCACAGACGAAGGCAATTTGGATCCGAGCTACACTACATTTTGTTTGGGTGCATCACAATGCAAACTACTCTTGACCATTGAGAAAGAAAAAAGAATTTTACACAGAGGGTTTAAAGCATTCTCATTGCACTAGTGATCTTGCTGCACTAGTCTCTCTGATATTCTAAGACGTATTAGTGAGTAGCTTCTGTACAACAATCTACAGATGGATTACAACTTTAAAGCATTATGAAAGAT
The DNA here is from genome assembly GCA_023374045.1 of Limonium bicolor. Lineage (NCBI taxonomy): Eukaryota > Viridiplantae > Streptophyta > Magnoliopsida > Caryophyllales > Plumbaginaceae > Limonium > Limonium bicolor. The sequence goes on from CM041777.1 coordinate 382,250,328, forward strand.
CTCTAGTTTTTTTTCTACCGAGCTCACTAGCAAACTTAAGATGGACAATGACAGTAAGGACATCTTCAATCTTGAGATCATAGTATGGTGTAACGCATCAGATCATGAAGAAATGTTCTCTAATCCACTTATTCATTTTCAGAAGGAATATAGATTAAAAACAAAGCACAAGAAGTAATAAATGACATATCGTGAAGAAAATGTTCTCTAATCCCACCTATTCTATTTCCAAAAGGAATATAGATTAAAAACAAAACACAAGCTCATTGCTGCCAGAATCGTATATATATCTATATACTAAACAAAATTTAGTCAGTTTGCCAAACATACAGAACTTGTGATTTTAAGTAATATCAAAATTCAGCATTGATATCATGAGAAAATAAACACCTGCCACACTTTAAGATTAAGAAGTAAAGAAAATTTCAATCATGAAAATTATTCAAAGAAGCCACGACAAATTAGCAGCAACAATAACACATGTCATAGACAGGATTACACAACTAACTTCATGATAGACACCTCTTGATATATTAGAAAGAAAAAGTGAACATTATTATCTACTTGAAACAAAACCGGTCACATCAACCAGTAAATCAATAGAGGTATATCAAAGAGATATATCAGTTTCCAAGTTAATTATCATCTTAATATGTTTAAGATGTACGAATATCAGTTTCCAAAGTTACCTTTTCTTCAGGGGTAGACAATGTTAGGTTGTCTGAATCTTCTTCTGTTGGAGCATTTGATTTTCCCATCTGGATCAAGTGATTCAGCAATCATGTGGCTGCATCTCTTTTAGTCCTTGAACCTGCTCAAATGACATTGATAATACTAAGGAATAAGAAAAATTGTAACATTAAATAGCACTATTACCAGGCAGCTTTACTTTAGATATTATTATCTTGTAAAATGTTTATCACATCCTATTACTTATTGTTCAAACAAACTTCTGATTTTCTCATCTGATGCATTGAGTCTTCCCATGCGCCTGAAAGGTTTAGAGGAACTATCATTATTTTCACAAACAAATATAAAGTTTTTAAGCGATAGTACACTTATCGAAAGAGACGACAGATATATTCAGAGTTTCTCTAATCAATATTTGTAACGGTTACGATTCCAGTCCCATTACATGACTTATGCAAATGCAATGCCACAGATATGGAAAATTGAACATGGTCCATGTACACAGACTGACGAGAAATAGATAGCAGGCAACATTGTAACAATGATTACGATTATGCTGCTTCTGACTCTACAGACAGCAAGGTAACATACATGGACAAAAACAAGGCCAAACAGGGTGAAGAAGCTCAATCAACATAGTAGCAACAACCTTTTTACTTTTCGATTAAGAAAACTTGGAGATAATAGTACAGTAGTACTCGGTGACCTTGGAGAGTAAGAAAACTTCTCACCAACAACACATTTTAACCTGAAAAGATAAAAGATTAAGCAAGAGAGATTAGTTGAATTCCAAAATCATCAATTTTATCAGCAAACAAAAAATCGGGTCACTTTAATCTGTTGCCTGTGGTGAACAAGTAGGCAGCAAGGGTTTTGATTGACTTATTGATTAGTTGCTTTTCGTCTGATAGGCCACCAATCACCACTTTACCCCTCACAACATCTTCTTGTAGTAGTAACCGAGTGAAGTGATTCGAGTTCACGAATCTAATCCAAAAGTAAAAATAAGAAAAAACTCGGCATAATTCCAGAGTAAAAAGGAGATTAACAATCCACTGATTATAGAGAAACTTTTGCCAGAGCCAAAGCGATTGTTAACCCTTAAATACAATTTCATATGGTATACAACATGCTCATCATCAGCAGTTATATAATTTCTCAATAGAGTAGAGATGATAAGAGGAATGGAGTCTCAGAAACCAAATATTGGTACCTTAGCACACTTCAACATGAAATGTGAAATCAGAAGCTCCAGCATTTCCCAGTGCCTCCAAATAAGCAAATGGATATGTGACTATGAGATGGCAATCTAAGTATGCCCTGGACACAAAGGGTACTATAAATACAAGTGTCATGAGAAAAAAAATTCAAAGAACAATTAAGTTAACGGGAGCCTTGTGTTCACCGTCAAGAGAAGAGAGAGGTATCCAGTTGGAGCGTCTCGATGAACACTTCATGAAAGAAAATTCAAAAGATCAAAACAAAAGACGAAGGTCGATTTGAGAATAAAGAATGAAGGTTGCACATTCGAGAAGACACTCTGCAGCGAAGGTTGAATTCAACAGATAGGCTAATCTGGAGTCCCGGCGTTGCCACCTTGTTTCTATCGAAGGAAAGTATGCAACTCAAGAAAATCAGTTCACGATTTCACATCGATTGTACTCTTCTTCATCCCAAATTAAAAATGAAGGAAAAACGGGCAAATCAAAAATCGGACAAAACTGAAGGAACGATGTCCGACGCTGAACAAATCTGGGGCCATTTAGCTCACCTCCGGATCAAACCAGTAAATAATCTAGAACAACCTGTGGCTAATATAACAGTGAAAAATTCCTGGTAGAAGCGTTGGATTGAGAGCACTTTCGGTAGGAGCACAGGACTATGAGTGTTCCCGGTAGGAGCACTGAACCTGGAGGAAAAACCTTGAGTGAAGAGAAGAAGAAGGTCGAGAGGAAGAAACTATGAGTCTTCAATGGTGGGCGAGGAAGAAACTGTAAGTGAAGAGAAGACTTACGACCGTGAGATAGGTTAGAGAATACAGTTTCCAAATGTTTTCAGCAGTGAGGTGTTAGGGCCAAATAAAACTTTTGCAACAATTGAGCCAACTTAATGGTGCATAGAAAAAAGAAATGCCCTATTTGATGACATCAATTAGTGCATGTCTGAAAGATGCACCAATTAATAAGGTTTCTTAGTCCCGTCAAGACTGCAGTAAAAGGAAAATTGATGCAGTATTGGTATAACAGATAGAAGTTGCCCTATTTGAAGTCTATGATATAGTACGAAAAGTAAAATGCACTCATAGATACTGTCTATTAGAGTACAATTTACTTTACCCCATTTACTCTAGGCACTATTAGTGCGACTGATTACTATTAGAGGTCCATCAATTAGTGCAAAATGTATCATGCACCCATAAATACTCTTTATTAGAGTAAAATTTTACTTTGCCCTGAGTAGTCATTCTTGCATGTTATGGTGTAACATATGAAAATAGGGCAATACAGAATATTGCTCCGGTTGATGCTATCTAATAGTGCAAGTATTGATATGTGCACCTTTTGATATGATCAAATAGTGCGATGTAAATATGCTCTATTTGTCATAACTTTTAAGTGTAACTTATTAATTGCACTAATTGATAATCTAAAATTGCCCAAAAAAGTCAATATTGTTGTAGTGTAGCTGTTACAGAGGAAAAAGATTGGGCGGATGAGGAGAACGGAGACGATGGGTCTGCACTTTCATACGGGAAAAAGACAGGATGAAAAAACAATATTTGCTATACTTCATTTTAGAACCTAGCAAGAGCTCCAGGTAGTAAATCGCATAAAAATAAATTAGACAGCCAAGAGCCTACCCCATTTTCCGTGTCCAACGACATGAAATTCCCAAAGAATTAATAGAGAAGGGTCGTATACATATAATATCAGTGTTGCTTTAAATACAACTAACAGGGAAAGGGACTGTATTAGTATTCCGTACCCTCTCCCATGCATGGAGTAAACGCCAAGGAAACAACAATGCTTTATGAAACACGAACCCTGAAATCGATGCATTTTCACATGCCCTTTTTCATTTACCCAAGAAGCTACTCAACTAGCCCTTTGAGCTAAATCATCCCTTGACCTGTCAAATTTTAGTACGCGAAAACACTCGATTGACTTTTCCAAGGATGAAATCCAACCAGAGAAAGTCAAAAGAGAGCAAACATCTCCGTAACATCTCTCGATGCGCACACTAACACTTAGTAACATTTAATTGATCAAATATTCTCTTCTTACGACTATTACTATATTACTAAAATTAATAAGTATTAGCTAGGTACACCACCTGAATAAGAGATCGTGTGGTCGCTTTTTCTTGTTGACTCAAATTCATAACAAAAATATTTATCAGTGCGGTAGCGTCCGCTTAAAGCCCGAGTGAAAGTCTTTTGTCTTTTGTCTTTTGTCGATATATATGGCCAAAAAAAGGTTTATAAGTTATACAATAGTAAGTTTTTGAATTGATGCATATTGAGTATATAATGATTAAATCACCTATACGTATCTTCAAATAAAGACTGGAGTAAAATTTGTTGTAAACCTGGTTACACTTTTTTCCAGTCCACTGTGGCGCAAGAAAAAGGAAGTGCAACCGTAGTATATAAAGTTTTGAAGTGCATTCACCCTTTTACACCTGCCATGAACTAGTAGGAAAAGAAACTATGTAAGAGGTTCAGTGATATCAGTACACCAGCCAGTAGTACATACCAGTAAATCTGAATGTCGATCTCTAAAATGCAAGTTATGTATTGATTTTTAAGATTGCGAATACTATCTAGGGTTTCCGTTCCGTTGAGAGATGACAAAAGAATGTCGGTGTGTGACGTCAGGGTGGAGATTATGGCAATTAGAAGAACCAGAAGGTGGAACGAGGGAGCCCTTCGGTAGCATCACGTAGAATGGTCTAACACTTCTTGAGAAACCAGTCGAGTAATCTATACCGTTGATCTTGATTTCATCAGCCGGTTTCTTGCTCTTCTTTCTTCTAAAACCACCGCCACCACTTTTTCCCAGAAGCATTGGACGACGAGTTGCGGCGGACATGATGCGTGTGTCGGTGAAGTCGTTGGCGACCATGTGCTGCTGTTAACTGGGTCTGTGATAAGACGTAAGTTTCGGTGGTTTATGCAGATGGTTCACAGCAGCGGTACCAGAACTCGAAGTAGACAACGGTGACTGTCGTTGATTGATATCAGGTTGTTGATGGCTATGGTGGAGGTGCTTGCTGCGTTGAGGAGGTTCGGGTGATGAGGAAGGCAAGGAGATCAAGAAAGAGAGAGGTAAGGTGTGGAGATGAAGTAGAAAAATCAGATGACTGCGATCATGGATGAAGAAACCATATTTTGTGAGTCTAAACAACGCAAGTAATGAGCAGAGCGAAATCAAAGAGGGAAGCTGCTTGGTTTCTTGTGATAAAGAAACGCGCGCGGAAAGGTATTGCTAATGTTAATATTCCTCGATGCAGGAGACATACATGTACCAAAACTGAAATAGATATGTGTACAATCGTGAAGGAAAAGAATTACAGACTAATTCCGAGGTATGGTGACGTTCTGGGAGGATGTTAAGGCGTTCAGGGTGGAATTTACATCGGAGAAGGCAACTCTACTGTTGAGCTATAGCTTCTTATTGGAAAATCCTTATACTCGGTGGGTCGGGATTTCCCATTTCGATGCTTCAATTTCGAGCACAAAAAGTAGGGGTTTAGCGCCCGTATATTATTCAAATATTGATTAGATGCAAGTGTCGGTTAGATTTGGTAGTTGCGGAAAATCGGAACTCCTATTTGACATATTTCTTTTTCTCAAAAAAATAAATCAAAAATATGTTAAAAAAAAGTGCTCTTCTTATTATATTAATTAGATCGATTGGAGTAAAAAGAAAAAGTAAATAAGTAGACTAAGGTTGATTAAAACTTGACCTCTATCTGATAATTTGGGTCATTCGGATCGATTCGATTCGAATATTTGGATCATTCGGATCCGGTTCAGTTCGAATCGGGTTGGATCAATTGTAGATACTAAATTTATTAATTCGATTCGAATCGGGTCAGGTTTATCTGGTTTAAATTAAATCCGGGTCACTTAACCTTGGTTGATTTCAAATTCGGATGCTTTCGATTCGGGTTAGTCTCGGATCATTCGGTTTTTCGGGTTCTGGGTGTAATAAGAGTAAAATTTGAGTGACTTATTCGGATTGGTAAAAATTTTAAAGTGCGAATTTAAACAAATTTTATAACTTGTATGGATTTTTCATATTTGGCTCGAACTTCTTTTAATATATGTCTATTACTCTTGGACAAAACTTATATTGTGTGTTGGTTAGATATAATCAAATTCAACGTTAATTTTTGTACATGAGTGAAGTGCGGTGAATTAGGAGTACAAAATAAAAGGTTGAATCTACAACTTTGAATTTGGCAAAGATTTATTACTGAAATTGAAACAATATGCCTAACCTACAAGTAAACTAGGCTATTTGAATAATTCAATTGTAACTTTGTTCTGATGTTTCACCTGGGGCATACCATTCATGGTGAGGCAATTCTGGACGAAAGTTTGAAATTCTAACGGATGAGTACAAAATCAAAATTTAAGAATTAAGTACATGCAGCATCAGAGATACAAGTTAGATTAAGTACAAGTAAAATTATCCGGAAACAGCAGTAGAGCTGCCACGGTAATTGTTTCCTTTCTAGTCACAAATTAGCGCTTGTAAGCTATACAAACCCTAATCCTATGCAAATGCCGAATTACACTACAGGAAACAAGTAACTAGGGTTGAAGAAGGGAGATGAGGAAGAGAAGTGTACCTAATCTGAAGATGGGCGCACTTGAGATTGGGGTCCAAGCGAGCAAGGATACCCAACAACAGACAGAGAGATTCGGGCAGTAGAATCGCTAAGATAGAGATCAAGAAGGTGGGGGATTCGGGCAGTAGAATCGCTGAAGCAACCACAAGTGAGCGAGGAGATTCTGTCGCAGCAAGCTAGGGGAAACAATCAAGAAAGAAGAAATAAATCTCCAGCAATGTTTTTTCTTTTTGTTTAGAAAGAGCTCACTTGCGATAGACAAAACGATTAAGGAAGAATAAAGAAGTAAAATCATGGCCGAAAGAGAAACAAGATGTCTCTCTCTCCTGCTAGTTACCCAGAGTAGTTTAGATTGTAGTAAGTGGCTGGTTAAGAGTCTTGTTTTTGTCTCTGATTGTACTCTCTTAAGTTGCATCAGAGTTGTCAATATGTCTGATTTGGTTAGTAGCTTGATGAGAAATGATGTAATCTACGTAGTTTATTTGGAGTTGGGTTGTAAGCAGATTAAACTCTTTTGATTATGTTTGAATGAAAGTGGTTCCAGTTTGTTTCAAAAAAAAAGATGTCTCTCTCTCCTAACCCTCCCGCCCCCTGCACCAAGCTCGCCATACTGCCGTCATGCCAACGTCGCTCGGAATAGCACCACCTCCTCCTAGCACCACCTCAAATCCCCTCCCTGCCCTAAAACTCCCACAAAACTCTCATACCCTCCGCAACAGATCCACCGCCTCTGGAGTGGTTCTGTACTAATCAGTCCCCCTCCCCCATGCAGCTCGACCTCGTAACCGATGTGCATGTGCCAATAACTCCAGGAGACAATTTGCAGCGCCGAAATTACTGCCAAACCATTGGCCCGCCCCCCCCCCCCCGTCGAGATCCCTACTCCGCTTCGATCCCCCACCTTAACCAAATACAATCATTCTGTCTCCACTTTCTCCCGAGATCTCCAAGTTTCAAATTCTCCCTCCCCTCTCCTCCTCACACCCCTCCCCGACAAGCACCCCTTCTTCACCTTCTCTCTCTCAATCGCCGCACACACCAAATGCAATACTAAAAACGATCGATTCATGTATCCCGCAAACCCAATCATACCACCTTTCGCCTCCTCCATCCCAGATATTCAGCCAATCCCAACAAAGCCACCCTCCTCTCACCCCTCTCTCTCCTAGTATTGACCTCGAAGTTATTCTTTCTCCTAACGGTAGCCAGGTTGTCCCAACTCCAAATATTCCGAACTCATCTCAAATTAGCCCTTCCTGGGTGGCAGCACAAAAATGCCTTGACTTTGGCCAGAGCCTAAATTGTCATTACCCTAATCCAGAAGTCTCTCTCCAGAACTTCAGGCAAATTCTTAGAAGAAGTAAGAGAGTAGAAGAGAAACAAAGCTCCCAGCAAATCGGTATACCGAAAGCTCAGAGGGGTAAACAAAAAAGAGATTCAGGCTCTATTCATAAAGGAGGATCAGTGTGTCGGTACAATCATAGTAGGAATCCTTGAGACACCCTGAGCGCAGCCTCTAAATGATAGTCAGGGGTCATAGAGATAAGTAAAAATTGCACTTGAACGGCAATCAACCCCCTCTTCAAGCGTTTCCCTCCATTTATGCTCCTTCATTAGCCAGAAGATAGTTGAGTATATATACTCTCTGAACCGGCACCCCTCCCGGCTGCCCTACCTTGCATAATAAAATGATGCGGAATTCCAAATTCCTTGGAACGCTAAACCTCAAACTGGTTCATAACCGCAGTTACCACCACACAACTGGCTTTTGATTGAAGTAAATCCTCCTCTGCACACAACCTTCCAGCACTCCCAGGCTGCAAAGACTTCAATTGCTGAACCTGCTCACACTATGATACTTGTCCTCTTCAATATCCTTCTACATTTTATTTCTTTGTTCGTTTGTATTTTTCTACGAAGTTTTTTAGGCGGGAAAGGCATTCATGCCTCAGTACTACTATGTAAGCTGGTCAACCAGCCAATTATCAAAAAAAAAAAAAACTGTTGCTAAAAACAAAACCCTATTTTTTCTAGAACTCTCACTTCACTCGCGGTCATCTCTCTTGTCGTTCTGGTCCTCCCACTTCACCCTAGTCTTGCTGCTCGAATGACGCTCAGTGTATTGGTGCTCGAACGACGCTCTGTAGTCTTGCTACTTGAACGACGCTTACTCTGCTCCAACGATCTTGCTACTCCAAAGAACTCTCTGGTAGGCGTTCTCATCGCTCTCCACTGGTATCTCATCTATACAACTCTCCTTCACTAATAATTGTGAGGCGTGTCCCTATTATTCTCTTGTTGATGTTCATCAGGTGGTTTTTGCTGTGAGAGTTGGACTTATTGCTGATGCGGTTGTCTTCATCATTGTTGTTGTCGCTGTTGGTCTCTGTTGCCGATTTCTGCTCACTACTGTCTTGGCATGTATCTTCTAGCTTGTTTGTCGTGTCCTTATTATTGTCAAGGTCATTAATTTGAATTCTTCATCCTTATTTACCTGCTCCCTTTTCCCATTCCATTGCTGCAGGTACTTCTGTTTCTGATTTAGGTGAATCCCTTGAGTTTTTGTCGTTCAATTTACAATTGAGTAGAATAGAACAGTGCGAAGAAAGCTATTTCATGGAAATTAAAAAAAAAACTCTTATCTCAATGTGATAGCTATTATGAGGCAGAGAGTCTTTGTTTAAAGATTAATTCCGAACCTAACAGTTGGAAGAAATCACATTCTTCTTATTCTTCAGTCGCGTTTCATTAATTTATTGTCTTAATTTGGCATCTCAAGTCATCAGCAGTGAAACTCTTGCTTGCGTATTATTAGTACTACTATTAAACAAAGAATCCGTCGGTAATTATTTATATGTTAATTTTAAACTATATGTTGTTATCCTTGGTCCTACTGATCCTCCGCCATTTCTTGCTTCTTTGCTGAGTTAAACTTAAAGACTACTACTACTTTGGTTGGGGTATAGTTGCTGTTGTGGCTCACAATAATATGTATCCAATTTGTGGTCGAAATGTGATACTGATCTATTACAGTTGTTGTTTCTAATTTCAGGTGCGTGCAAAACCGGTAAATAAGAATTCTAATATAATATGGTCTCTAAACCACAAAATCTTTACTGACAAACTTTAGCTTGTTCTATTCACACACACAAAAGCAGACATAAGAAATCTTCGTTTTTTATTTGCCGAGAGATATGGCTAACTAGCTAGAAACATTGTTATACACCCATTTCCTAACATAGATGTAGCGGAAACAGATAGTTATGAGGATGTGCTATCCACCTGAATATTACATCAGTTGAACAAAGGGAATTGAATTGAATATATCCATTAGAGATCTCTGTATTCAGCTGCTGTTGTTGTTGTTTAAACTGTTGTTGTCTCATTTGCCTTGTCCTTCTCGTCTTTTTCAATAGTGCAACATCCTGTTTAAATTGTTCTTTTCTTGGTATCATATTTACTTGGAAATGTGGCTGGGGAATTTTATCATAGGCTCTCTGTTTGAGAGTTTCTCATAAAGTGTTTTTTTAAATGTATGTTAATTAGATCAATCTTTGTTTATAAATTGTTTTAGTTTTTGATTCTAGAGGACGATCCATTTGTATGATGGATAGGTCTTGGATGTACCATATCCCGAAATGGAGTGAGCAGTATATAAATGGGGTTAATCAATTTTTTTGATAGTGCATTTGACAAGTCTTCAGTAGAAGATAGAATCTTTTGCCCTTGTCACAACTGTAGAAATCACTTCTACCATTCAAGAGAGGATGTATATGATCACCTTATATGTGTAGGTTTTCGAAAAGGGTATCTACAATGGACTTATCATGGAGAAGGGCATGTTAGTTCATCAAGTACTAGTATGCCAAATGAAGGGCAAAGATTTAACCATGACATGCATGGGTTATTTAAGCTCGAATTGCTGTACTACTATGCAAACTTGAAAAAATGTTTCCTCCTTCTTTCTTCACTATCATGGTGCATTTGATGATTCATTTGGTTAAAGAGGTCAGACTTGGAGGTCCTGTAAATTTTCGGTGGATGTACTCGATTGAGAGGTAAACTCATTCAGTTATATCTAAAATTTTGAATCTTTCTTTGGTCTAATGACATTAATTTTCTATAATAGGGATCTTCTCACCCTTAAGTCCTATGTGCACAATAGAGCACACCCTGAAGGTTCTATAGCTGAGGGCTATACGGCTGAAGAGAGCATAACATTTTGCTGTCGGTATTTGCAGAGCGGAAAATGAGAGAGGTTGGAACTGGTGTATTTTAAACAATTGAGAAAGAAATTAATAACTCAAATATCCTTCGGGCTGCAAACAAAACCCGGTCGCAGTAGTATAGAAAACAGAAGCGGCCGGGGTCAAACCGTGGGGCTTATAGCGAAATAAATAGAACCTAAGCTTGTCACAAAAAGGGGGGGATAATTGACTCGTTTTTGTAAAGTAAAACAACAGATTAAATTAACTAAGTGGAAGATAATATTAAACGGGACTCCGGGTTCAGGTTTATATAATCTAACTAATTATGCTAACTCTACCGGTTAATTATAATAGTTTCGCAAAATTCCTGTTATTATCTTAAAAGACTAAATCCTAGACTTGAAAGATTCGTTTACCAGAAAATGCTCCATCTGCTCTAGATTTGAGCAAAACACATGTAAACAGATTAAGTGCGAGGAATTATATTTTGCATCTGAAATTACTAACTTATTTAATCAAATAAGTTTTCCACAGATTTATCGATTAATGAACCTGTCTATTTATCACTGCTCTGATCAAAATAGACTTTGTAAAACATTTTAATAAATTCATGAGATTTATAAAAAGGCGAGAGATAAGCTTTAATCGTAACAAACTTTATTTAATTAAACCGGTAAAAATATAGATTACATAATTATACAAACTATAATTACACCTTCACCCGGAGTAAATCCTCTTAGCCAACATAATTAAAAAGACAGAATAAGAAGTAAAAGAAATCATCTGGGAAAGACAATTAATTCAGCTCCTTTGAAACTGCTAATATTTGGACAGAGGTTGGACAGAACAACGGTATGGAAAATGGAATGTTTGTATGGGATGAGATGAAGTGAGGATTTATGTGGAGATTATGTAGATGAGATGTATGATTTTTGGAGAGAAAATGGAGATTTTATGGAGGAAAATGGCATTAGTTTGGGGGTGGAATGAGATATGATTTAATGGGGGTTATAGGTTTATTTATAGTGAAATGGGGTAGAAATGAAGGGGGTGTCGGTGTGAATTGGTACATATATTATTTAACCAATTCACACCCATCGACATGCTCTGTACGCTGGCAATTTAGACATGTCCGGACCACTGTCCGGACCAGACTGGTCCGGACCATGTTGAATTTCTTCTATGGCGCACTGGCATGTGTTGGTCCGGACCAGGTGATCCGGACACTGGTCCGGACCAAAGTTCAATTGCCTCTAAAATGTTCGTTATAGCTCCGATTTGATCCTCGTTTGTTGCGTTGGAATCCTCATGAGTAAATCTACTTTACATGGATTTTTCCTACATTGAACATAAAAAATGCATTAGTTCATATCAAAACATAAATCTTAGGAAAAAACGCATAATAAGTGGGAAACATGTGCTTCAGATATTGCAATTCATAAGGTATTTAAACCCTAAAAGTCTATATGTTTTACACTTATCAAACTTCCTCACAATTAGCTTTTGCTTGTCCTCAAGCAAAATACAGAATTAAGCTCCTGAGAAGGAATTCCAAAGAATTAAATCTTTGGGTAAAAACAAACGTAGAAGGAAATTAAACATAATAACAATCCTAAGATTAACCTTTGCTCATAACTGTATGTTCCTTTCTTTTTAGTAGAAACAAGCTCTTCAAACCAAAAATTTGGAGAAGTTAAATCATCAAGAATGAACACAGATTAACTCGGGATCTTTCCACCATTTCTTTCCTTAAATACCCAGAAATGACAAGGGGTGTGAGTATTGCCTTATTCGGCAGTACCTTTCAACACCACATACTCATGATCTAAATAACCTTAAGCACTTTTTTTTAACAAACTTTTAACAGCACTGTTTGCAAATTTATTTTAAACCCTACAACTTTTCTCTCCATTCTTGTAGCAGTTTTGGGTCTTTTATCCCAGATCAATGATCTTAGGTAAATGGGTGATGAAGCACCCCAAGGACTTAATAACTGAATGGAAGAGGCCCGTTTCATTTTAAACAAAAATATTAGATCAGAGGAGTACCTTGCCTTTTTCTTCCATTCCAAACTTTCCTTTCATTTCCAAAGGTACCGAGTTAAAACCAGTTCAGACTTAATAATTAGCTTGCACACAAAATAAATTTTATAATGAAACCATGAAAGCTAACAATTATGAGCAAAACTAATCTTAAAGTTGCTTACCATGTTTGATTTCTCTACAAAATATTTTTCACCCGTAAATCTAATGTCTATATGTATTAGATCAGCTGACACATTTTCAGGGAAAGGTCTCTACTTCCTCACACTTAAGAGGAACAATGTCCTCAATTGTTCAGTTTAAAATTTTCTAAGAAAGAAGACGTTTCAAAATGTGTTGTACTCATGGAGGATAGCGGTTATGTATAGCAATAGAGATAAATCAAATAAGAGAAGTAAAATGAACTTAACATTATTTAAATTTTGCAGAAATTAAAACAAACAACTCCCCTTATATCCTTAGATTTGAGGAAGTACCCTTCCTCACACTTAAGCTTTTGTCGGGGGAAACGTTCTTCACACTTGCGTTATGCAAGTGCTCAACTTTGGAGAAGGAATGTCTTATTGCAACATTAAAAAGGAAGCTGATATTAAATAATAAAGATAGTGCGTACACTGAAACAAACCAAAAAGGTAAACTGTCAAACGTTAGAAATACAGTAAATAAATAGTAAAGCAGGAATGGAAAAACACAATAGAGAAAATAACTGTCATAGAATCACTCCGGTGGTGGGTAGTAAGCCTGCCACTGCTGGAAGTCATTGAGCATAGCCTCGTAATTATCCTGAGATCGTCGTGCCTGCTCCCGAAGCTGAGTGATCTCAGCTTGGTATCTCTGCTCCATGCTGTTGTCTGCGCTCGATCTCAGCCTGGAAGGACTACTCCATCTGCTGCTGTCTCTGCTCGAACTCATCCCAGGTCACATACCCGCACCTGGGTGCTGGGAATGCAGCATACTGATGCTCCTCTGCTGTAGTGGAAGCAGGGACTGGCTCTGATGGTCTCTCTCCCACATCTCTCTGTCGCTTTTGAGTTCGCGGACCCGCTTGCTTAACCCACTCATTTCCATCATATTCAAATCGCATCCTCTTCATGGTGCTCATGTCAATGGGTGTCCTAGAAGTGGAACGACCCTCCTCAGCTAAGTTGACTCCCTACTGCTTGAGGAAATGGCATATCATAACAGGGAATCCAAGCCTGTGACGGTCCTTATGCTCGATGATGTAGCCCAGATGCTGATGTAAAACATTGGGTAGATATGTGAGTGCAGCAGCTCCAGCAAAAGAGGGTTCACGACTGCTTGGAGAAAATAGCAGTCGGTCTGGTTGAGGTCAGAAGAGCGGCGTGGCGTGACATTGGCCACCAGAAGCGCGAACATGACTCTCTCGCGAGGGTCCTGTAGAAGATCAGCTGGATGACCTGCTTAGTCTGGTCATCTCTTCGTCTGCGCGGTGCCTGACTGTAAAGCTCACTGTAATGATGATCTGCAGCATATAGAAAATCATTAAATAGCTGCGTCTGATCATCATCCTCACTCATAGGACCAGGGTAAGGAATCCCTAAATATGTGGCGATGTCCTCCATCCGAACAATGATGTCCCTCTCTTGGACCCTGGAATGGATGTTTCCCTCTTGGATACGGGAATTCGCATAGAAAACCCGTACCTCACGTGGGTAGAAGGAACCACCCATGTCTAAGTAGTTTTGCCCATCCATGCGCCCCTAGAAGCTGGGGTAACCCAAGCTGGCGCTGCAGGTCCGGTGCCACTGATCGTTCAGGATCAATTTCGCACCCCAGGTTGAACCATTCTGCTGCCTGTGTAGATATGAACTCTGGTGGTGGTGCCTGGCTGGAACTAGTAGCAGTGGTTTTACTCTTCTTTGAACGTCCAGTTATTTTCTTAAACATCCTACTTAATACATATTAGCAACAAGAAAGAAAGTAGAATAATAGTAGGAAATTCAAACAAAAGAAAACAAGTAGAAAAAATAATAAGAAATTCAAACATAAATAAACAAGTAGAAAAAATAATACGAAATTCAAACATAAATAAACAAGTTGAAAAATAATAAGAAATTCAAACATAAATAAACAAGTAGAAAAAATATAATGAAATTCAAACATAAATAAAACAAGTAGAAAAAATAATATGAAATTCAAACATAAATAAAACAAGTAGAAAAAATAATATGAAATTCAAACATAAATAAAACAAATACCACAAATTCTACCGAAATTTCGACAGAATCTCCCCTAAAAATCTTCAATTCTCCACAATTTAATTCAATCAATAATCAAGGTATAACAATACCGTTAGCCAATAAATCCACTCATAACATCATACAATCATATAACCAATAACTTATAACCACAAGGCAATATAGAATCCAAAAATCCAAATATAACAATGTTTTTTCGTAACTATCATACCTTAATTTGGAATTCAATCAAAACACCAAATTTGAGTATAATAAGTGTAGAATTTACCTTGTGGGGGTATAGGATGATTGTAGAAGAAGAAATTGATGTCAAAAACGCAAGAACGAGCTCAATAAAATCGAATTTGTCCTCCTAGGGTTCGAAACTTCAGCCACTGATTTCTCCTTGTGTGGTGATGGTTTGTGGATTTCTTGCTATAGAAACGTAGAGAATTGAAAACAAAGATTTCGGTACCAACCTTGCTCAATTTGGTGGAGAAATGAAGATTTTTGAGCCAAAAGAAGAGGGAGGCGATTTTGTGGCCTGTTCTGGCCGCGTTCGAATTTGGGAGAAGTTGTGGATTTCTGCACGCACTGATTCGGACAGTTAAATGATCCGGAAATCGTCCTGTCTGGACCAGAGTCCGACCAGCTGGTTCGGACATGCCAAATCTATTTTTTTTTATATTTTTCTCTTAATCTAACTAAAGAGAATATGGTAGAATAAATTCATAAAAATTAAGAACACAATAAAATAAATTAAAAATACTTATATTAAAATAATATTAAAAATACCTGATAAATACCGGGTTGCCTCCAAGTTAGCTGCTCTTTTTTAACGTCTTTAGCTAGACGCCCATAATTTCATTTTGTTTGTGAGGAGTTGTGGGTTGGGGTCCCACAACTTCCTATAGTGAAGCTGCGTAGCTGCTCGAGTTTATGTTGAACTCTCCACGGGAGAGACTTCTTCTTGGATATTGTCGGTTTCGAAACAGGAGTAAAAGTTTCATGTTGTTCCTGAACAAGAGAAATTCTAAACAAGGTTTTGAAATATCAGTAGGACTGGTATACCTCTTTAGACGTGCTCCATTAACTTTGAAAGTTTCGCCCTTGTTGTTTTGAAGTTCGAAAGCACCGTATGAGGTTACTTCAACAATACGGAAAGGACCTGCCCAATGAGATTTGAGCTTTCCAGGGAAGAGCTTCAATCTTGAATTATTAGGAGGACCATGTCACCCACTTTGAAGTCTCTCTTGAGGATCAGCTTGTCATGGAACTTCTTGGTTCGTTCCTTATAGATTTTGGCATTGTCGTAGGATTGATCCCTCAGCTCTTCTAACTCAGAGAGTTGCAACTTTCTTTTCTCACCCACCGCAGTCATATCAAAATTCAAGGACTTGATATCCCAATAAGCCTTGTGCTCAAGTTCCACGGGAAGATGACATGCCTTTCCATAAACCAATTTGAAAGGTGACATTCCAATGGGGGTTTTATATGCTGTGCGATAGGCCCAAAGAGCATCATCTAGTTTTAACGCCCAATCTTTTCTGGAGGAGTGCACCGTCTTTTGGAGTATCCACTTCAACTCCCTATTGGACACTTCTGCTTGCCCATTCGTTTGGGGATGGTAAGCAAGGGAAACTTTGTGATGTACGTACCCCATACTTGGCCATTAATGCGTCGATGCTTCGATTGCAGAAGTGTGTGCCTCCTCCATCACTTATTATGGCTCTAGGGACTCCAAAGCGGGTAAAGACATGTTTCTTTAAGAATTTTACCATCGTCTTTGAATCAGCATGTTGGCAAGGAATTGCTTCAACCCACTTGGATACGTAGTCCACTGCCACCAGAATAAATTGGAATCCTTGCGAAGAGGGGAATGAAATAACCCAAACTTAAATATGGTGATTAGAATATTTTAATATGGTATTTAAGGGCCTAATAGTGCCTAAGTAATTTTGGTAAAGAAAATAAATCCAAAAAGAAATGAGAAAACGCTTAGAAAGCGGAAAATGCTAAAGTAAGCGTTACATAACCATAGGAGGTACGAGACCTCGGGTCAAACGAACCCGCAAAAATTATAAATCATAAATAACTATTATTAAGCACTAACAGAAGCTTAATAACCGATAAAAATAAAGAAACGAGAAAATTCCGGAAAACGGGCCCGATTAGTGAATAGTATCAAACCGGGTAAAATAACGAGCGTTCTGTAAAAGACGAGAAACACTCCAGCTAGTATAACAGTGGGGGCCGATTTTTACTGGTGTAAACAGCCCTCTCTCTCACACACACAAGTAACAAATAAGTAAATCAAAAAGCAAAAGTAACTAAAGTACAAAAAGCAATCACATACTCTCTTTCCTCCCATTCCCTCATCTCTCTCCTACCCTTCTCCTTCCCACCGATTTCTCTCTCATTCTCCCCCTTGCTGGCGATTTTGAGAAGCTTCAACACCTCCCATGGCTTCTCTTCTTTCTCCTCATCTCTAGCTCCATTTGAGCTCCAAATGTAAAATAAATTGCATATTTGAACTCCCCTCTTCAAACTCTACATTCCTATCTTTTCAAAATCCGAAAATGAGCAAATTCATCTACATGGGTTTTCCCATTTGAAGAGAAAAGCACACCATTATGGAGCTTGGAGTATCCTCTTTCCAACAAGGTAAAAATCTCCATGAAAGACCTCACTTTTCTCCATCTCTTGAGTATGGCCGATTTTGCCTCTCTCTCTTACCTTGTTTTTTTTCTCTTGCTTGGAGCATTGTTTCAACCCTCCATGGTGGAGTAACCCCCTTCTTGATTCAAGGGTGAGAATCCCTCTCAAAGATCTCCAAAGGTAAAACCCTAACTTGTACTCTAAGCCCTTTTAATGAATTAGAATTCTCTAAGGATTTAGAAGGATATTAAAATGCATTTTTGTGTTTCTTGGGTGTTGGGATGGAGTTTGACAACTCCATACCCATTTGACCGATTGGTGCAGAAAGAGAGGAAGAGGAGGATTGGAAAAGAAAGAAGGAAATATAAGCTCAAGGTAAGAGCTCCTTCTTAATGCTTAATTTAATGCATTAGTGTAATGGGAATGGGTAAACAAATAAAAGAACCTAAACTATTGTACTAGTATTGTAGTTGTGAATATGTTTGAGTAATTATGAGCAAATGTGTGGATTTGTAGGCCTTAAAGCCAATGAATGGGGTATGTGTACTAGTATTGTTATTGGAGGAAGTAAAAATGTATTAGTATTGTTTGAAGAAGTAATTGGTGTATTAAGATGGGTATGTGTGCTGGTAGAACCCTTGTGGTTTGGCTAGAATAGGGATGAATTTGATAAGAAAGGAGATGTGTGGATAAGTAGGAAAATAGGTGAACTATGGTGAAATTTTAGTAGGAATTGGTGTATTAAGAGTGACTTGGTGAATGGGAGAATCAAGGTGTGTATTGGGTTTAGTAAAGAGGTTTAGAGACCATGGTTAGATGATTGTAGTATGTGAAGTTAAGATACAAAATATGTAGCAAGAGAGGTATCAAAATGCATTGTAGAACTAAGAGAAATTAGTGTGCAGGATTTTGTAAAAAGTGTTGGAACTTGGGGTGTAGGTAGTGCAATGGCTTGGTAATGAATTTGGCATGGTAAGGAGAAGTATTTGAATGCTAGGAATGACATTGGTTGAGGAAGTATTGGATGGAGAATCGAGTTTTAAAATCTGTAGCATAAGTGTAACAAAACTATTACATGAGTTGGAAAGGAAGTGAGGGAATTGTGTAAGTTCATTGATGGACTTAGTAATGGATTTGGTGGATGAATTGAGGTATTTTAGGAAGCCTAAGTGGCACTAAAACATGTGGGATTACATGTAGGAAGATTGGGGAAGCAATGGGTAAAGTAAGGAACCGAAAACAGATTTTAAACCTGAAGGTACTGGGCCGGACCGGACTTGCGACCGGACTTGCAAGTTCGGTCGAGCCAGAATCACAAAGACGGGAACCTTCTGGAATGGACCGGACTTGCGACCAGACTTGCAAGTTCGGTCGGACCAGAAAATTTTCCCGTCTGAAACCTTCTGGAATGGACCGGACTTGCAAGTTCGGTCGGACCAGAAAATTTTCCCGTCTAAAACCTTCTGAAATTGTAACACCCCTACTACGCACATAACATTACTTGAAATCGCAGCGGAATTTAAACAACTAAACAATAACTAAACGATTGGTGCTACAACCCCGTCAACCACCCACGTGGTTAACAAGGATGAATAATACAAGTGTATCGGTCTGATGATCAGACTCCCGAGCATAGAACTAATAACCACATATACATTAACATAATACCGAGTGTTTACTTACATCCTTTACTGTATACTGTCACTGTAAACTGTTCACAATCAAATATATAACGCCACGGGAGCACAGGCGCATCCCGGGCCCACACATCCAAAAGTAATCAAAAGTAAACCTGCATCCTAGAATCTAAAGCCATTCCGCTTCTTCGATCCTCATCCTGCAGCAAAAGAAATATAGAGCCCCCGAGGGGGTCAGCAACCCTTGGCTGGTATGGTTAACGCGCAGCCCATCGGCTACTGGGATGCGCGCAAGTAATTGTCATGATGACATGGCATTCATTTTAAAACACAACATATACATATATCATAACATGGGTATTGTACAACAACATCGCACATAACACACAAGAACAATTCCATTTAGGAAGTGAACCAACACAATTAGTTCCCATGGAGAGCCTAGAGAATGTTGCCATGCCCATGCTAAGCTCGTTACATAACTTGTTACCGTCCTGTTAGATTGAACGGATAACTTAACACAAGGTGCCTCGGATATAGTGATCCAAGCACACCGAAACAACACATAGTATATGCCCCTGTGGCCCGACGTGAGTCAGTAAAATAGCCTTGGTTAAGCTAAAGGGAAGGTTGGAAACCAAATTGGAAAACAACCATAACATACAAAGAGAATCGAACCGGTTATGACATCGACTCCCATACTCACACGCGTGGCCGGAACAGACCGGACTCCTCACTTCCCCCGTTAGCACTTGTTAGCAGTTCATTATTGAACTCAATACACAAATCACAATAATAGGTCAAGTCTTGTTAGACACACACAAGGAAGAGAGAGTCATACTTAACAACATAATAATATTTAACAACTGTAAACTCTTTACATGGTTTAATCTTACAAAGTCATAAACACACAGAAAACAAACAACACACAAGCGGTGTAAACCGGTAGGCAACAGACTGCAAGAAAACCATACCTTGGTCCTTGCTTCGACTGGTTTCCACCTTGAGAGAATCCTAAACACATTAGTAACGTCGGTTAATTAACGCACTAGTCCATTGTTAAC
This sequence comes from Limonium bicolor, assembly GCA_023374045.1. Taxonomy (NCBI): domain Eukaryota; kingdom Viridiplantae; phylum Streptophyta; class Magnoliopsida; order Caryophyllales; family Plumbaginaceae; genus Limonium; species Limonium bicolor. Next base: position 382,270,684 of record CM041777.1, read on the forward strand.
TTGTTATTTCACATATCTAGTTTTTTTATTTTCACACTTGTTATAACTCTTCACCATTTTAATTGTCATTATAACACTCCTAACATGTCTTAATTAACCTCATATCATCATTACTAACTAATCACCATTTTTAGACATCGTTTTCTATCTTAAAACAAAGTTTTTGGTCCATACAGTGGCCTGTCCGAACTTGTGTCCAGACTTCCCGAGTTCGGACACAAGTCGAGACTCAAACTGAAAACAGACGCCTGTCCGAACTTGTGTCCGGACTTCGGAAGTTCGGACATGGGTCGAGAGAATTTCAAAGTAGAAGCAGGCACGTCCGAACTTGTGTCCGGACTTCCCAAGGTCGGACACAAGTCGAGACTTTGAAAAAAATTTTACGCAACAGGCCTGTCCGAACGTCCATGTCCGGACGGATGTTCGGACAAGGCAAAACACTCATTTTCTAAGCCTTTAAACATTTAACCAATTTCCACCCAAACCTCTAACACTTATAGTATTTTCTCCTTAAGTTTCTAAATGGTTTTCATGCCTATTGTACCCATTATACCAAATATTTCCTCACCATTTAAACAACATCTCTTAAGTATCTTTTCTTACACCTAAATCCTTATGTCATCTTGTAGTTCCTCTTACAAGTTTGTTCCTTCTCTTTGTCTACCAAAGTTGCATGAGCCCTAGAACAACTCCAAAATGGCTTTGGTGTATTCCAAAACACCCACTGTATTCTAAAACCTTCAAGACAATGTCTAAGTCCTTTTTGCACTCTAAAACATCTTAATACATAGTTTCTTTCCTAGTAAAATACCTAGCCCTTCATAAGACTTCCTAGTTCCCCAAAATTCTCTTAAACACTTATAACCTCCTATACATTACCTAATTTTTGACATGGGTTCTCCTAGAACATTACTAAGCCAAAACACATTGTTTTCTCCATTAAGCACACAAGAACACCTAAATTCACCAAGAACACTCTCACACACAAAGTTTCACCCAAATCACACTACATTACAGTATAGTGCATAATTTAAATTGCATGGCACTTAGGCCTTAAAATTCTTAACCCTAAACACTGAATTTCCACAATATATATGCCTTTGACCTGCAAATACATACAACAACACATATGTCCTTTTACTAATCTCCTTGAGAACCTTTCACTAAGTCATTTACCATTTGCTATTTAGGTAATTTTGACAAGCATTATAAGCTCATTTCTCCTAAGGCATTAAACTACATTAGGTTAGCATATTTACCTCTTTTCCTCACAACTTCTTTCTTGTTTCCTTATAAAACCGAAGGATGTTTGATAGCTTGTCAACCTCTATACATTATACAAACAACATAATGAGCATTCACGCTTCAAGCTTAATCTCATTGTAAACCCTAGTTACATATATTGTTTTAAAGCATTAAGGTAGTTGTTTTACCTTGGTATTTGAAGAGAGTTTGAATATCTATCAAGAGAGGACTCCACCTAGTCCTTGAAAGGTTAAAATGAAGCTAGAACAAAGCAATATAATGAGCACCATCAATGGTGATTTTCGGTCATGATAAAAACGGAGGAAATGAAGTTTTTATTGAGATTCCTTACCTAGAAGCAAAGGAGAACAATAATATGTAGAATATAAGCTCAAGCTCCTTCAATGGTGGAACTCCATGGCACCGAAATGGTGGTCTTGAAGTTTTGAGAAGATAGGAATGAAGAGCTTGATGAGAGGAAGAGAATGATGGTGTTTGTTTTTGATTTGGTTAAGTGAGCTAGGAGTTACAAGAGATCAACGATGGAGTTTTGATGGTGGTGGTGTATTACCGTGAGAGAGAGCAAGGAGATGGAGAAGGTGAAGTGTTGGAGACGGTGGGAATGCAAGAAAGAATGAAGCAAATGAGATAAGTCTTGCTTTTAGAAGATATTTGTACTTAATAAAGTAAATAGTAACTAAGTAGTCATCTTTTATTTACTTAACATATTAACAAGGGTGGTGAGTCACCACACCTTAAAAACCGGCCCCCAATAGTACTTAGGGGTACTTTAGTCTTTATTTGTCAATTTAATTACTTATAATAACATATGTTACAAACTAGCTTATAAAAGTTACTATTCATAAAAACAAGGCACATAGAAGTGAAATTTTTGATTTCCCTTGATAGAGACTTCCAAATGTGATACTATATAGTACACATGTTAATTAAAGTGTAATGATGGACATTTAGCCATTCAAAACTCATTTACAACAATTTTTCAAAAATGTGCTTTAAGACTCCTTAAAGCACATTTTGTGTTTTAAACTTGTTTTCAAGCTTGTTTTCTTCTTTGCTAATTGGTTTAATATGTTCATTAGTATATAAATAAGGTCTTGGTAAGTCATTAGGTCTTAACCAAGCTTATCTATCCCAAGCTTAGAGCACATTTTGGTTTTTATTGACCTTAAAGCACATTTTGTGTTTTCTATTGTTTAAATTTGTTTACTAATGTTTCTAAGACTCTTTTTAGTCTTAATATACGATATTTAAATGTTTAAACAATATAACTAGGTTTGGGGTATTTCAATCTACCCCCCTTAAAAGAACTTTGTCCCCAAAGTTCATACTTCCACATATCCTAAATATTAGAACACGGGAACACATATCAACAACACTTCCATAACAACATTAACAACATCTTTACATAACATCGGACACAAGGTCCAAACAACCAAACATCACAACATCATTCAGACTCAGCGGTCGGTAACATAACAGGGTAACAATATAACAACACAACACAGACAATGTATCCAAATACATGTCGTACGCACATAACCGAAACGGCTCTACCCCCCTTAAATAGGGGTATGCCCCGTACCCTATACATACAAACACTAAGAAGTAAACAATGACGGGTACTTCGCCTTCATCTTATCTTCCAGCTCCAAGTGGCCTCCTCAACGTCCTGGTTAGACCAGAGAACCTTCACCAGTCTCACAGACTTATGGCGAGTGTCTCGAGTCTTAGCATCCAGAATGCGTACCGGAGTCTCCACTGAACGCATGGTCGGCTCTAAGGTTAGCCTTTCAGGCTGAAGTACATGAGACAGATAGACATATATTTCTTCAACTGGGACACATGAAAGACATCATGTACCTTGCCCAGCTCGGCGGGTAAATCTAATCTGTAAGCTACCGGGCCGATCCGCTCCGTCACAACATAAGGCCCCACATATTTTGGGCTAAACTTGCCTTTCTGGCCAAAACGAAACACTCCCTTCATGGGGGATACTCTCAAAAATACCTGATCGCCCACGGCGAACTCCAGCCACGTCTGCGCACATCTGCGTACGACTTCTGTCTATCCTGAGCTGCCTTCATGTTAGCCCGGATCTGGCGAACCTCTGCCTGAACTTGTTCCAGATACTCTGGTCCTATAATGACCGTCTCACTCGACTCATCCCAGCATAATGGCGTGCGGCATGGTCTACCGTATAATGCCTGGAAGGGAGACATCTTGACCGAAGCATGGTAACTGTTGTTGTAACTAAACTCGATCAGATGTAACTTGTCAATCCAGCTGGTCTGAAAGTCAAGTGCACATGCACGTAACATATCCTCAAGTGTCTGGATGGTGCGCTCACTCTGACCATCGGTCTATGGGTGAAACACTATACTCAATTTCAGTTCGGTACCCAGTGCTTCTCGTGTAGACTTCCATATCTCGATAGGAATCTGGTATCTCTGTCAGATACAATCGTTTTCGGTACCCCATGGTGCCGAAAGATCTCTCTATCAAAGAGCTCTGCTAGTTTTGCCACTTTCCAGGTGTCCTTCATCGGAATGAATCGGCCACCTTGGTCAGTCGGTCAACAATAACCCAAATCATATTCAGACCTCCCCTTGTAGGCGGAAGCCCTACTACGAAGTCCATAGAAATGTCATGGAACTTACACTCAGGCACTGGAATTGGTTGTACCATACCACCAGGCCTTCGGTGCTCAAACTTGACCTTCTGACAAGTGAGACACCTCAACACATAGTCATTCACATCCTTTTCCATTCCAGTCCACCAAAAAATATCTTTCTCATACCCTTATACATCTTTGAAGCTCCGGGGTGAATCGAAGTAGTAGAACAATGGGATTCACTCAATATGCGCTCCTTCAACTCAGCGCTACCCTCAGTATACACAATCGGCCACTAAGCCTAATCAGGTCATCATCGTGGAGTCTGAAGTCGTACTTCTGACCCTCGAATGTGCCATCAATAAGCTTCTGTCTAATCTCCATCATGTACTGATCCGTCATCTGAGCACTCCCACCCCTTCAACCAAGCTAGAATGAGAGACTAGCGAATGGAGAGAGTGTGCTCGGCGACTCAGTGCGTCAGCTACCACATTCGCCTTACCCTCCTTATATTGCAGATTAATGTCGTAGTCGTTTAGAAATTCAACCCACCTTCTTTGTCTCATTTCAACTCCTTCTGAGTGAACAAGTACTTTAAACTCTTGTGGTCAGAATAAATCGTCACACTTACCCCATACAAGTGATGTCGCCATATCTTCAATGCGAAGACAATGGCCCCCAATTCTAAGTCGTGGGTAGGGTAGTTCTCTCTTCATGCTTCTTCAGCTGTCGGGAGGCGTAAGCTATGACCTTCCCGTGTTGCATCAACACACAACCCATACCTACCTCTGCCTGATGCGTCGCAATAGACCTCAAAACCATCTGGACCATCTGGTAAAGTCAGGACTGGTGCAGATGTCATAGCATCCTTGAGACTCTGAAAAGAACTCTCACAGTCGACTGTCCACTCGAATGGTGCATCCTTTTTCATCAAGGAAGTCATCGGCTTCGAGACACTGGAGAAGTCCTTTACAAACCTCCTATAATAACCTGCCAGACCGGGAAGCTCCTGATATCGGTAACTGTCTTCGGCCTAGGCCAGGTGCGCACTGCATCTATCTTTGCCTGATCAACAACGATCCCGGCTTAGAAATCACATGACCAAGAAAGGATACTTGGTTCAACCAAAACTCACACTTTGAAAATTTCGCATACAACTGATTCTTTCTCAATGTTTGCAACACACTTCCAGGTGGCTTTCGTGCTCACCTCTCGATTTCGAGTACACAAGGATATCATCGATGAAGACTACCACTGATTGTCCAACTGATCTTGGAACAAGCGGTTCATTAAGTCCATGAACTTAGCTGGTGCATTGGATAAACCCAAACGGCATAACCGTAAACTCATAGTGTCCATACTTGTTCTGAATGCTGTCTTTTCAATATCACTGTCATGGATGGCAATCTGATGGTATCCGGATCGTAGATCTATCTTGGAGAATACTGATGCCGCCCCTCAACTGATCAAATAAATCGTCGATGCGTGGTAAAGGGTAACGGTTCTTCACCGTAACTGCATTCAGCTCTCGATAGTCAATACACAGGCGGAGGCTACCGTCCTTCTTCTTCACGAAGAGGACGGCGCTCTCCCATGGTGAAACGCTAGGGCGGATAAACACCTTGTCGAGTAAGTCTCTCAGCTGCTCCTTGAGCTCTGTCTTTCTGCTGGAGCCATACGATAGGGCGCCTTCGCAATTGGTCCGGTGCCCGGAACCAAGTCAATCTCAAACTCAACTTCTCGTGCTGGCAGCATGCCCGGCAGTTCCTTAGGAAATACATCAGGAAACTCCGACACTACCGGCACGTCAGGACTAAACTCAGGGTCTCTCTCTATGTCTTGGACATAGCAGAGGTATACATCACTCCCTCATCGTAGTTCACGATACATAGCCATGGCGGTGATGATCTGAGTCGAAGGCTCCCTGGGCCTCTGGCGGTAAGATATGGTAACCCCAGATGGACTCCGAAGAAGCAGACGATGCTCGGCACACAGGATTCTGCCCTTGTACCGCTCCAACCAGTTCATCCCGACAATCACATCAAAACCAAGTCCGTCGAACTCTATCAAGTCGATCGGAAACTCTTCACCTCTGATTCATACAACAACATCTCGGTGGTAGCGGGTACACCTGATCCGCTCTTTCGACGGGAGAGTGACTAGGAAGTCTGCCATCTCATCACCGTCTAACCCCAGCCTCTTCGCAAAGGATAGCGAAATAAATGTATGTGAGGCTCCAGAGTTGAACAAGATCGAAGCGTCCACGCCATTGACTGGAAAGGTACCGGTGAGGATTGTGCCGCTCTTGCCGGCTTCTGCCTCATTGCAGACACTCAGTATACCTCCCGTTCTGAGTGCACAGCCTAATTCATTGGCAAACTAATAAGTATTGGGTAATAACACGGTTTATATGCTTCAAACAACTCCACTTTATTCATTAACACACTCTTTTTACAACATTCGTTGGCTTATACTGTCGCCATAATAACACTTACAACATCCTTAACATACACTGGTTCAACACATCACATAATTATACAAAGCTTAAAACTGTCTGAAGGTCAAATTCAACGTCCGGGTTTCATGTGTGTGGCATTGATCACTGCCGACGGTGCGGTATTCAGTTTGATCTTCCTGATGCCATGGTATAGCATCCTTGACTGCCCACCCATGACTAACACATCTCCTGATTTCAACACTAGTTTCTTTGCGAGGTCAGCACGCTTCTGCTCGCCATACACAAACACTGCGGTATCACCAACCAATGACCAAGACACCACGGGTACTCCCTTACTTAGAGACTCGGGTGACTCGTCCTTATCTTGGTGTAAACCTAACCGTCCACCTTTCTGGTAGAAGTTCACAATGCATAGATCTGCCTTCACACTTGGAATTGAATCCATTTCAACTTGTTGAGCAATTCCCACGGCGTAGTTAACGACCGGAAGGAACTCCTCAGGTATACTTAGTACAGTTGCTCCATCTTCAGCTCGCACTTCTTGATATATCTTGGTGTAAGGGTTCCAGTCCTTACCCATGCACATCATCTTCAATTTCATTCTTGATCCGCTCGGGTATTCGGGTGTGTAGAAACCTCCAGGTGTTGCTCCAAGTTCATTGCATCGTCTGATGATGTGGATTTGTGCTTCCGGTGTCAGGTATCCATTTAAGAGTACCATACCTGGTTGGATGACCTGACATTGCTCCATTGGAAAGTCGGTGATGCCGACGGTAGTTTCTTCTTCAGGGTTTGGTGTGGGTGGGATTGGATAGCATATATTGAAGGTTCCTTCAAGTTTAGAGTTATCTAATTAGGTGACTTTCACACTATACTTTAATTGTTTATTCACATGGTTGTTTACTTAAACTCGCTAACACACATGCATAAAATACGGTATGCAATTACTTATTTCACTCAATAGTTTAGGCGGTACCTGGTCTAGAAGAGGCCCTGGTGCCTCAGACTGGTCCACCACATTCAGGGCGGCCTTGCCGGACCCCGACCCCTTCCCCTTCTGGGGGTGGCTGATTCACCATCTTCGGGCCATCGGTGGTCGCAGTGGCCTTACCCTTCCATTGCCCCTTGGGCCTGTAGTTTCTACTGTTCGAGTTCTGCCAGCACTCATAGTCGCTCTGATACCACTTTTTGTAACACCCCTACTACGCACATAACATTACTTAAAATCGCAGCGGAATTTAAACAACTAAACAATAACTAAACGATTGGTGCTACAACGCCGTCAACCACCCACGTGGTTAACAAGGCTAAATAAATATAAGTGTATCGGTCTGATGATCAGACTCCCGAGCATAGAACTAATAACCACATATACATTAACATAATACCGAGTGTTTACTTACATCCTTTACTGTATACTGTCATTGTAAACTGTTCACAACCAAAATATATAACGCCACGGGAGCATAGGCGCATCCCGGGCCCAACATCCAAAAGTAATCAAAAGTAAACCTGCATCCTAGAATCTAAAGCCATTCCGCTTCTTCGATCCTCATCCTGCAGTAAAAGAAATATGGAGCCCCCGAGGGGGTCAGCAACCCTTGGCTGGTATGGTTAACGCGCAGCCCATCGGCTACTGGGATGCGCGCAAGTAATTGTCATGATGACATGGCATTCATTTTAAAACACTCAACATATACATATATCATAACATGGGTATTGTACACAACATCGCACATAACACACAAGAACAATTCCATTTAGGAAGTGAACCAACACAATTAGTTCCCATGGAGAGCCTAGAGAATGTTGCCATGCCCATGCTAAGCTCGTTACATAACTCGTTACCGTCCTGTTAGATTGAACGGATAACTTAACACAAGGTGCCTCGGATATAGTGATCCAAGCACACCGAAACAACACATAGTATGCCCCTGTGGCCCGACGTGAGTCAGTAAAATAGCCTTGGTTAAGGTAAAGGGAAGGTTGGAAACCAAATTGGAAAACAACCATAACATACAAAGAGAATCGAACCGGTTATGACATCGACTCCCATACTCACACGCGTGGCCGGAACAGACCGGACTCCTCACTTCCCCCCCCGTTAGCACTTGTTAGCAGTTCATTATTGAACTCAATACACAAATCACAATAATAGGTCAAGTCTTGTTAGACACACACAAGGGAAGAGAGAGTCATACTTAACAACATAATAATATTTAACAACTGTAAACTCTTTACATGGTTTAATCTTACAAAGTCATAAACACACAGAAAAACAAACAACACACAAGCCGGTGTAAACCGGTAGGCAACAGACTGCAAGAAAACCATACCTTGGTCCTTGCTTCGACTGGTTTCCACCTTGAGAGAATCCTAAACACATTAGTAACGTCGGTTAATTAACGCACTAGTCCATTGTTAACTTGTTATTTCACATATCTAGTTTATTTTATTTTCACACTTGTTATAACTCTTCACCATTTTAATTGTCATTATAACACTCCTAACATGTCTTAATTAACCTCATATCATCATTACTAACTAATCACCATTTTTTTGACATCGTTTTCTATCTTAAAACAAAGTTTTTGGTCCATACAGTGGCCTGTCCGAACTTGTGTCCGGACTTCCCGAGTTCGGACACAAGTCGAGACTCAAAACTGAAAACAGACGCTTGTCCGAATTTGTGTCCGGACTTCGGAAGTTCGGACATGGGTCGAGAGAATTTCAAAGTAGAAGTAGGCACGTCCGAACTTGTGTCCGGACTTCCCAAGGTCGGACACAAGTCGAGACTCTGAAAAAAATTTTACGCAACAGGCCTGTCCGAACGTCCATGTCCGGACGGATGTTCGGACAAGGCAAAACACTCATTTTCTAAGCCTTTAAAACACTTAACCAATTTCCACCCAAACCTCTAACACTTATAGTATTTTCTCCTTAAGTTTCTAAATGGTGTTTCATGCCTATTGTAGCCATTATACCAAAATATTTCCTCACCATTTAAACAACATCTCTTAAGCATCTTTTCTTACACCTAAATCCTTATGTCATTCTTGTAGTTCCTCTTACAAGTTTGTTCCTTCTCTTTGTCTACCAAAGTTGCATGAGCCCTAGAACAACTCCAAAATGGCTTTGGTGTATTCCTAAACACCCACTGTATTCTAAAACCTTCAAGACAATGTCTAAGTCCTTTTTGCACTCTAAAACATCTTAATACATAGTTTCTTTCCTAGTAAAATACCTAGCCCTTCACAAGACTTCCTAGTTCCCCAAAATTCTCTTAAACATTTATAACCTCCTATACATTACCTAATTTTTGACATGGGTTCTCCTAGAACATTACTAAGCCAAAACACATTGTTTTCTCCATTAAGCACACAAGAACACCTAAACTCACCAAGAACACTCTCACACACAAAGTTTCACCCAAATCACACTACATTACAATATAGTGCATAATTTAAATTGCATGGCACTTAGGCCCTTAAAATGCTTAAACCTTAAACACTGAATTTCCACAATATATATGCCTTTGACCTGCAAATACATACAACAACACATATGTCCTTTTACTAATCTCCTTGAGAACCTTTCACTAAGTCATTTACCATTTGCTCTTTAGGTAATTTTGACAAGCATTATAAGCTCATTTCTCCTAAGGCATTAAACTACATTAGGTTAGCATATTTACCTCTTTTCCTCACAACTTCTTTCTTGTTTCCTTATAAAACCGGTAAGGATGTTTGATAGCTTGTCAACCTCTATACATTATACAAACAACATAATGAGCATTCAAGCTTCAAGCTTAATCTCATTGTAAACCCTAGTTACATATATTGTTTTAAAGCATTAAGGTAGTTGTTTTACCTTGGTATTTGAAGAGAGTTTGAATATCTATCAAGAGAGGACTCCACCTAGTCCTTGAAAGGTTGGAATGAAGCTAGAACAAAGCAATATAATGAGCACCATCAATGGTGATTTTCGGTCATGATAAAAACATGGAAGAAATGAAGTTTTTATTTGAGATTCCTTACCTAGAAGCAAAGGAGAACAATAATATGTAGAAATATAAGCTCAAGCTCCTTCAATGGTGGAACTCCATGGCACCGAAATGGTGGTCTTGAAGTTTTGAGAAGATAGGAATGAAGAGCTTGATGAGAGGAAGAGAATGGTGTGTGTTTGTTTTTGATTTGGTTAAGTGAGCTAGGAGTTACAAGAGATCAAAGATGGAGTTTTGATGGTGGTGGTGTATTACCGTGAGAGAGAGCAAGGAGATGGAGAAGGTGAAGTGTTGGAGATGGTGGGAATGCAAGAAAGAATGAAGCAAATGAGATAAGTCTTGCTTTTAGAAGATATTTGTACTTAATAAAGTAAATAGTAACTAAGTAGTCATCTTTTATTTACTTAACATATTAACAAGGGTGGTGAGTCACCACACCTTAAAAACCGGCCCCCAATAGTACTTAGCGGTACTTTAGTCTTTATTTGTCAATTTAATTACTTATAATAACATATGTTACAAACTAGCTTATAAAGTTACTATTCATAAAACAAGGCACATAGAAGTGAAATTTTTGATTTCCCATTGATATAGACTTCCAAATGTGATACTATATAGTACACATGTTAAGTAAAGAGTAATGATGGACATTTAGCCATTCAAAACTCATTTACAAGACAAATTTTCAAAAATGTGCTTTAAGACTCCTTAAAGCACATTTTGTGTTTTAACTTGTTTTCAAGCTTGGTTTTCTTTTCTAATTGGTTTAATATGTTCATTAGTATATAAATAAGGTCTTGGTAAGTTCATTAGGTCTTAACCAAGCTTATCCCAAGCTTAGAGCACATTTTGGCCTTTATTGACCTTAAAGCACATTTTGTGTTTTCTATGTTTTAAATTTGTTTACTAATGTTTCTAAGACTCTTTTTAGTCTTAATATACTATATTTAAATGTTTAAACAACATAACTAGGTTTGGGGTATTTCAGAAATGGACCGGACTTGCGACCAGACATGCAAGTTCGGTCGGACCAGAAAATTCTCCCGTAATGAGAGCTACTGGAATGGACCGGACTTGCAAGTTCGGTCGAGTCAAAAAAAAATTTATTATATGATTATAATAATCATATGTATATATATATGCCTATATACATATGTGCATATATATGTAGTAGTACGCTATAAATGAAGTAGTAAAGGTAAGAAAGTAAGTATATGAGTAGGAAAACAAGTATAAAAAGTAACCAAGTAAGTTGAGAATATGAGAACATTAAGTACACTGGGATAACGGGTAAGTACGGGGGTAGTAATTATTTGTGTATCGTAAGAGTATATTATTAATAATAATGTTGGAACATTATCAGTGGAACGAGTGTGAACCAAGGGACAAGGGAACACACGGTAGAGCTAACTCCGGTGAAAGATATGAATTTCTCATGCCCCGTATGCTAACCGAGTTACGTTGATTTGTATGCTGTATGCTGGCTAATCAAGACTAAAGCATGGAAACAGTTTATTGCCTTTCATTGAATGTCTTGTTGTACGTTGTATGAGCTAACCCTTCTTGATTGATTGTGTGGCTTCACTTAGTGCGTATACCGACTCATAGATGAGTCTTGTTGTGTATTGACTCGTAGTAAGAGTCATGTGTGAACTAATGGAACCGTAGCAACACACTAAACCAACGAATCAATAAACGATAACTTAAACCAATGACTCACTAGAATGTGAGAGAGTGTACGGGAGTAATAACCTTCCGATAACAGTAGGAGAACCGAAATGATTCAACCACAAACAATAAGTAGTGGGAGTATATGAGTAACCTCTATTAGAGGAATTAATCTTGGTGCAAGACATGAACCATGAGAGTAGTAAAGAATAACGAGGGATCTCCAAACCCCTTAGTAATTAGTCGACCCATTATGAGAGGACCCGACTGATGTAAGTAATGTCCCGAACATGAGAGTATTCGATACGTTGGGGAAACCCTTAAATCTGAGGATACTAGTCGGTTGTAATTCCCTAAGCTAGTGGAGGTTATCAAGAGAGATACTTCTAGGCTAATCCACGAGATTGTATTATACTCTGAGAGAAAAGTGTTGGGAATTTGAGTAGTCCGGTAAAAACGGCATTTGAGTATTTGAGGAGCTAAGCGTATAGCCCTCGTATTGTAGGTCCGGCGGCGAGTCTTGTGTATGACTCTGCCCAGAGGCCAAGTAACGAGTATTGAGTATTGCGTATGTATGAGTAAAGTAATGAGTACTGAGTATGAAGTGAGTATAAGTATGTAATGAGTACCGAGTATTAAGTATGCATGAGTAAGTATTGAGCATTGAGTACGTATGAGTAAGTATGGAGTATTGAGTGTGCACAAGTATAGCAACGAGTACGAAGTAAGGGTCATGTGCGAGTAAGGTATTGAACATGGAGTGATGAGTATGCAAGAGCAAGGAGTGAGTATGAGTGGAGTAGCGAATATCGAACACAGTACGAACAGAGTAGTGAATAACGCAACGAAAGAGTAATGAATAAATAACTAATACGAACAGTTAACTATCGAATGGTCTTCCTCAGTAAGTATTGAACCTTGTATGTGTATGTAGGTATTGTTGATTGTATTGTTGTAGCATGAGTATGTATGTATGTATGCATGTAAAATGAACTCCATGTATATCCGACCCAAAGTAGTCGGCGTACCGCGGTTAGCACGCGGTATATGCGAAATTCATATTCAGCGTAAGCTGACCCCCTAGGGGAAACGTTTTTAGTGTGCAGGTACTCGAAGCTGACCACCGTTCGAGAGAGTAGGACGGGGACTGCTACGTAAGCATGGGTAGTTGTATAATAGGGATTGTAATTGTAATGTATTGCGAAAATTGGAAGTTCCAAACTGTATCGGTAATTTAAGGATTGTAGTAGACTCGGTATAATAATGTATTAGAAGTTGTAATTGAATTATGGTTGAGTATGCAAGGGAAAGTATTGTATTGTGTAGAGTACTCGGTATGTTCAATTCATTAGACCGATAGTATGTAGTATTGTAACTCGCCTTGTTAGTCACATGGGTGACTAACGGCATTGTACACCCGCCGTTGTGTATGGAGTATCTGCTGCGAAGGTAAGTATTGTACAGTAATGATGGTATTAGCGGTAGGGGTGTTACATGAATGGTCCCATGAAATCCATTCCCCAGCAGTCAAAAAGTTCGACCTCTAAATTCCTTGTAGGGGCATCTCATGTCGCCTGGAAGTATTTCCCATGCGTTGACAACCGTCGCAACTGGCCACAAAGGCTTGGTAATCTTTATCTAATGTGGGCCAATAAAATCTTGATTCCAAGACTTTGGCTGCCATCCTATGAGATCCATGATGGCCTCCAGCTTCCCTTGAATGACAGAACTCAAGAACACTGGGTACTTCGTTATCCGCTGGGAGACACATGCGAATTATACTATCTACACAAACTCGAAAGAGAAAAGGGTCATCCCAGATATAATGCTTAGCGTTAGATAAAAATTTCTTCTTTTGAGCATAGGAAAAGTCACGAGGTATAACTCCAGAAACAAGATAATTGGCCAGATCAGCAAACCAAGGCTCGTGTACCGTATTTAAAACAAAAACAGTCTCATCCGGAAAAAATTCATGAATAGGTACACCATCATCAGGAACTACCAACCGAGAAAGATGGTCAGCCATAACATTTAATTTACCACTTTTATCCCTTACTTCTATGTCAAATTCCTGTAACAAGAGAATCCAACGAAGCAAACGTGGTTTGGCCTCTTTTAGTAAACAAGTATTTAAGAGCAGAAAGGTCAGTGTGAATAATCACTTTACTTCCCCATAAATATGATCTGAATTTGTCTAGGGAGAAAACCACTGGTAGGAGCTCTTTCTCGGTGGTTGTGTAATTCCTTTGTGTGTTGTCCAGAGTTTTGCTCGCGTAAGCAATAACTCGTAGAATCTTTTCTTTTCTTTGGCACAGAGCCGCCCCTACTGCAAAATCACTGGCATCACACATAATCTCAAAGGGTAATGACCAGTCAGGTGAAACAACAATGGGAGCTTCTACCAATTTTTGTTTAATTAAATCAAAAGCAGATACACAATCATCAGAAACAATAAATGGGGCTTCTTTCAGAAGCAAATCAGTTAATGGTTTTGCAATTTTAGAGAAATCCTGAATAAACCGTCTATAAAATCCTGCATGTCCTAAGAAAGCTCTTACTTCTTTCACATAAGTAGGTTTTGGCAATTTCTCAATTACCTCCACCTTGGCTTGATCTACCTCAATCCCCTTAGCAGATATTATGTGACCGAGCACAATCCCATCCTTGACCATGAAGTGACACTTCTCCCAGTTGAGAACCAGATTTATCTCCTCACATCGGCCAAGAATTAGATCAAGCTGCGCCAAATAAACATCAAAACTAGATCCATAGACAAAAAAATCATACATGAATACCTCAATGCTTTGCTCGATGAAGTCTGCGAAGATTGCCTGCATACAACGCTGAAAGGTGGCAGGAGCATTGCACAGTCCGAAGGGCATTCTTCTATACGCAAAGGTACCATAGGGACAAGTGAAAGTTGTCTTGTCTTGGTCCTCTAGCGCTATAGGAATCTGGAAGTACCCCGAGAAACCATCTAAGAAGCAATAGTACTCCTGTCCTGCCAATCTTTCTAGCATCTGATCGATGAAAGGTAGAGGGAAATGATCCTTCCTGGTTGTAGTGTTCAAGCGCCTATAATCTATGCACATGCGCCAACCCGTGATTTTTTCTTTGAGGAACAGCCTCTCCTTTGTCATTAACCACCGCTTCGATGCCTCCCTTCTTTGGAACTACCTGTACAGGACTTACCCATGGACTGTCGGAGATAGGATAAATGATGTCTGCGTCCAGGAGTTTCAGAAATTCCTTCTTAACCACCTCCTTCAGATTCGGGTTAAGACGACGCTGGGGCTGCCTGATAGACTTATAGTTGTCCTCCATATAGATGTGGTGTGTGCAGTAGGAGGGGTCAATTCCTTTTATGTCAGCAATAGTCCACCCGATCGCTGTTTTATGTTGTCTCAGAACCTTTAATAGCTTGTCTTCTTGCCCTGTAGTTAAAGAAGATGAAACAATAACTGGCAAATTTTTATTAGCTGCTAAGAATGCGTATTTAAGGTTTGGAGGTAACTCTTTAAGCTCGAGTTCGGGTGGTTGCTCGATGGAAGGGATCGGTTTCTTAATTTCTCTGTCAAGTCGCTCCATTGGAGGGCGATAGGCTTGATATCCTGCCTTCCCTCTTTCCACTTGGGCTAACGTGGCATTGACCAATGGATCTTCAGTTTCTTTTTCCAGAGAAGCAACGAGAATATGCTCCAATGGTTCAGTTTGAGCCTTCATGCAGAAGGAAAGAGAATATACGTCTTCATCAGTGGGAGAATCACAATCTTCCTCATCATCATCAGTTAAATTGGCCATCATCAAGGGGTGAGCTTCGTTGGAGGATTTCTTCATCATTTTCCTCTTGTCAAACTCAATCTTCTCATCCTCATACCGCAAGGTGATTTTACCATCATGGACATCGATGACGGCCTTGGCAGTACTCAAGAAGGGTCGACCTAGAATGAGGGTTATGTCAACATCGTCATCCATATCCAGAATGACGAAGTTGGCTGGGAAAATGAAACGTTCAATTCTGACAACTAGATCTTTGACCATCCCCATCGGTTTGACTTCCGACCTATCGGCCAACTGAAGTTTGAACGGTACAGGTTGCATCTCTCCTTCTCGAACTTTTACGAAGGTAGTGTATGGCATTATGTTGATGCTGGCCCCTAAATCGCACAAACCACTTCCACAATCTATTCCTCCGATAAAGCATGGGACAACAGGGTATCCTGGATCTGTCTGTTTAGGAGGAAGTGCTCGAAGGAGGGCAGCAGAGCACTCCTCTGTGAGATGGACAGTCTCCTTATCGGTCTTCTTCTTTCTTTTTGTTAGGAGATCCTTTAGAAATTTTGCATAGTTGGGCATCTCCGGCAGGGCATCAATTAACGGAATGTCTAATGTCAGTTTCTTAAAAATACTAAGAATTTTGCAAATTGTTCGTCAAGATGCTTTTTTTTCATCCTGTTAGGAAATGGAAGCTCCGTATTTTTTATGAGAAGAAGAAGAAGGAACATCAATAGTAATTCGAGACGCAGGAGAGGGAGTAGGAAGGATAGGAGCCTGTGTCTCAGACGAAGGTGGTGGTGGAGGAGTTATGTCGTCCTCTACACGATCTTCGTTGCTCGTTTCTGTGTTCAGTTTCCTTCCACTTCGTAAGGTGACAGCATTTACCTCTGGGGTTTCTTGGAATGTGTTGCTGTCATCTCCTTCATCTATGTGAATTGCTTTTGCATGTTCACGTGGATTTGGATTGGTTTGTGAGGGAAGTTGGCCAGATGGCCTTTGTTGGGTTAGGAGTTGTTGAATCTGTGATTGTAACGCCTTCTGATCTTTCCTAGAGTTTGAGACCTCCTCTTTGAGTGTCTTGAGATTTGTTCATCATGACTCTAAACATCTCTTGTATCTGACCTCTAAACATCTCTTGTATCTGACCCATCTCAGACTCTGGATTAGTTTGAGGTTGAGGTGGTCGGCTAGAAGATGCAAGGTCACCGTATGGAGGTTGTTGAAATTGCCTCTGGCCTCCTTGGAAGTTCGATTGAGGCCTGTAGTTTGGGGAAGGCTGGAGTGTTCGTGGATTCTGGATGTTGTTGGTATTACCGTATCGAAGATTAGGATGTACATTCTGCTGCCAAGGTTGTCGGAAACCTTGATTATTACTCACAAAATTTGCTTCCTCGGCTGCCTTCAACTCTTGTAACTCGGGGCATTGCTCGTAGTCGTGTGGCCCGCCGCATTGCGTGCAAGAAGCATCAGGAGTTGATAGGGATAGAGGAGCATAACCTGGAGGGGTTGTAGATGATAGAGAAATCAACGACTTTGCTTGGTGGGAGTAGGAATTCATGCTCATCTGCTCAACTACTTTCTGCAGAGTGCTTACTTTTGTTGCCTGCTGGGCATTGCTCTCCATGAGTAGCTCATGGCTTTTCATTAGCTGGTCAAATTTGTTGTCACTTTCCCCTACTTGGTATAAACCTGGAGTGCCGTCTCTTGATCCGCCCGAGGCCCAGTCTCTGATCTCTTCACAGAGAGACTCTATGCTATTCAGAAACTGTTTTCCAGGCTTTTTCAGAATGTCAGCCCCTAAAGAGGATAGTACCATTGTTCTGCACGGACCGATTAAGCCTTTGTAGAACAATTGTGATACTTGTTCTTTCGTCAGACCATGGTGGGGACAAGTAAGTAGTAGTCCTTTGAAACGGTCCCAAGTTTCACAGATGTTTTCCGACCCTGGCTGTCTGAAATTGTAGATTTCAGCAATCATTTCCAACGTTCGGCTCGGGGGCAGGAATTTGTCGTAGAACTTGGTTGCCATTTCATCCCAAGTACCAATGGTACTTGGTGTAAGGCTGTGATACCATTTACTTGCGTTTCCCGTCAGACTGTGAGGAATAATGGCAGCCATGCGTACTGGAGTACTGCGTCGGTTGCCGTAAGACTGTTGGCATGCTGCAGAAACTTAGTGACATGCAACAGGGCTTCGTCAGGATTGGAGCCATCGAACATACCCAACTCCTTTACACATCGGATCTAATGATATGGCTTAAGCTTCTGCCACTCGTCGTATTCGGATGAAGTAAGGTGGGGAAGGATGATGGCGGGCTGTTGACCTTGGTTAGACGGCCTGTTGATGTTTCGGACTGTAGCTGGAGTAGATGACATATCTGCTTCCTGGTTTGATTCTATCTCTGTGGTGGTTATGTTTTGTTGAGATCGTCTCTGCCTCAGAGTGCGTAGAAAGGTTCTCTCGATCTCAGGGATGTAGCTACCTGAATGATTGTTAAAATCGTCAGGAAGGCTGTGTGATCGAGTAACTGGCATTCACCACTCAAAACAGAAAGAGAAACTTGTGATGTGAATAAAATAAAAAATGGAAAGAAATAACGAGGGGGAATCTAAACAACTTAAAAGAAACAATTCAATAGAATAAAATAAAGAACTTTTTTTTTACTTGAGAAAATAAACCGAAAATAATAACATAAAATAAATAAAAATAAAAGCAGTTAAAGTAAATAATAAAATTAAAATAAAGAAAAGGACATAATTTAAATTGTAGTAAATTAATTATAGAAATTAAAGAACTGGAATTTAAATGACAGAATTTAAATGTTAGAAATTAGATGACAAAATTTAAATGTTAGTAATTAGTTGACAGAAATTAAATTACTGAATTAAACGACGTAATTTAAATGACAAGGGAAATTAAATAACTGGAATTTAAATGACAAGAAATTTAAATGTTCGTAATTAGTATGACAGTATTTAAATGACAGAAAATTAAATGTTAGAAATTAGTGTACTGAAATTAAATAACTGGAAAGTAAATGACAGAAAATTTAAATGACTGAAAATAAATAACTATAATAATACGGTATTTAAATTGCTGGAATTTAAATGATAGAAATTAATAGAAATAAAATAACACAAACAAAATATTAACAGAATAAAGAAAACATAATATTATAGAAACAAAATATTATAATATAACTGTGAATTATCCGGGGCTTAGGGACTAGAATAAATCAAGTCCCCGCAACGGCGCCATTTTGCAGAGCGGAAAATGAGAGAGGTTGGAATTGGTGTATTTTAAACAATTGAGAAAGAAATTAATAACTCAAATATCCTTCGGGCTGCAAACAAACCCGGTCGCAGTAGTATAGAAAACAGAAGCGGCGGGGTCAAACCGTGGGACTTATAGCGAAATAAAATAGAACTTAAGCTTGTCACAAAAAGGAGGGATAATTGCTGAAATACCCCAAACCTTGATATGTGGTTTAAATATCAAACTATGGTATGTAAAGGCTAAAAAGTGCCTTAGTAACATCAGTGGACAATTTAGACCATAGTAAATGCAATAAAACATTAAGACACAGTTTGAGCAAAAACATGCTCTAAGCTATGAGTGAACTTGGTTAGGACCCAAAGAGCCTACCAAGCCTTAATAATATTCAATTATGATTTAATAAGGCTAAATAAGTCCTTAGGAAACCTTGGTGGGCAGTTAAACCAAATAAAACACAAGAAAATGCCTTAAAGTCAATATGAGCAAAAATGTGCTCTAAGCTTGGGATAAATTTGTATAAGACCTAATGGTCATACCTATACCTTATAAATATGTTAATGAACATATTAAATCAATTACCAAAGAAAACCAAGCTTGAAAACAAGTTAAAACACAAAATGTGCTTTAAGGAGTCTTAAAGCACGTTTTTGAAAAATTGTCTTGTAAATGAGTTTTGAATGGCTAAATGCCCATCATTACTCTTTAATTAACATGTGTACTATATAGTATCACATTTGGGTGGCTATATTAATGGGAAATCAAAAATTTCACTTCTATGTGCCTTGTTTTAGTGAATAGTGATTTTTATAAGCTAGTTTGTAACATATGATGTTATAAGTAATTAAATGAGTCAATAAAGACTATATTACCCCTAGGCTTAAAAGGGGGCCGGTTTTTGTAGTAGTGAGTCACCAAACATGTTACCTTATTAAGTAAATAAGGATGACTCATAAGTTACTATTTGCTTTAAGTCATAAATATCTTCAAAACAAAACCAAACTCACTTCTCTCATTTCTCCTTTCATTTCACACGGTTCTTCTTCTTCCTCTCTCTTCTCTCTTCTGTTCTCACGGTGAAGCTACAGCACCAGCACCATTCACCATCTTCCATTGTCAATATCTCATGACTCACTTAACCAAATCAAAAACAAACATCACCATTCTCTTCCTCTCATCAAGCTCTTCATTCCTATCTTCTCAAAACTTCAAGAGCCCCATTTCGGTGCCATGGAGTTCCACCATTGATGGAGCTTGAGCTTGTCTTTCCACATATTATTGATCTCCTTTGCTCCTAGGTAAGGAATCTCAAAGAAAAATGACATTTCCTCCATGTTTTGTTGTTGTCCGAAAATTCACCATTAATGGTGCTCTTATATTGGCTTGTTCTAGCTTCATTCCAAGCTTTCATGGACTAGGTGGAGTCCTCTCTTGATACTCATTCAAGCTCTCTTTCCATTCCAAGGTAAAACAATCATTTTAATACCTTAAAACAATATATGTAACTAGGGTTTACAATGAGATGAAGCATAATGCTTGAATACTCATTCTATTGTTTGTATAATGTTTAATAGTTGAAAAGGAACCAAATGCCTTACCGGTTTTACAAGGAACAAGAAAGAAATTTGTGAGGAAAAGAGGTAAACAAGCTATCTCAATGTAGTTTAAATGCCTTAGGAAAAATGAGCTTGATTTGCTTAATAAAATACCTAAAGAGCCAATGGCAAATGAGCTAGTAAAATGCTCTCAAGGAGTTTATTAAAGGAATATGTATTGTTGGGTGTATTTGCAGGTCAAAGGCATTAGTATGTGGGAAATTCAGTGTTTATGGTTTATGTTATTTAAGGGCCTAAGAGCCATGTTATTTAAGGGCCTAAGTGCCAAGCAATTTAAGTGATGCACTATATTGTGATGTAGTGCTTAATGTGTGAAGTTTGTGTATAAAAATGTGTTTGATGGATTTTAGGTGTTTTGAATGAAATAAGGTAAAAACCTAAGTGTTTGGATGTGAGTATATACAAGAGGAGCTATGGCCAAATTTGGGAAAATGTGTGAGAAGTTCTAAGTGTTTTAAATGGTCTTGGTGAACTAGGAAGTATTAAAGGTGAACAAATGTTTCACTAAGGAAGAAAACGTGCATTAAGGTGTTACAAGGATTTAGGTGCTATCTTGGAAGTTCTAGGAATTCAATGAGTGTTTTAGGATGAAATAAAGTCTTGGAGAAGTTTGTTTAAAGTTGGGTAAAGTTGATGTATAAGGAGGGAATGAGGTTTAGGTAAGGTTTTGAGAAAGGAATCCAAGAAGTTGTGAAAAGAGGATTTGGCTAGTAAGAGAGATGCTTGGAGATGATGTTATGAAGGTGAAGAAGCATTTTAGTGTAGTGGTCATTATAGGTGAAATACCACCTAGAAATCTTAAGGAGAAAACATTCCAAGTGCTAGGAACTTTGTAAGAAGTTTGTGAATGATAAAATGGTTTTGGTGAGTGATTATAAGAGTTTAGCACATGGATAAGGGTGTGTTTGAAGTGCCCAAATGAGGTTAGGGTATACTAGGATATGTGGGGTGAAGTTTGGAGTTGAATGTAAAAGGAAAACAAAGATCTGGGGCAGACCGGACTTGCGACCGGACTTGCAAGTTCGGTCGGGCCCAGTTTACCCTGTGGGAATTAGTTTCTGGAATGGACCGGACATAGGACCGGACTTACAAGTCCGGTCGGAGTAGAAAAATTCTGACGGAAATGTGTTCTGGAATCGACCGGACATGGACAAGTCCGGTCGGCAAGTCCGGTCGGACCAAAAACATGGTTTAAGGTTATGAAATGATATGTAATGATGGGGATTGATAGGTAATGATGTTATAAGGTTGTTAAGGACATGTTAGGTGAGTTTTAAATGGCAATTAAGTGGGTGAAAAAAGTTGTATCAAAATGTAAAAGTAAAACAAGTTTAAATGTAAAGTTATGTAACTAAGTTAACGGGGAAAGTTAAGCATTAGACATTAAATAATCAAGCAACCCCGATGTTAAAAAACACATGTGATGTTAACAGTTGTTCGAGAATCGCTCGAGGAACATAAGTGGATGTGGTGAAGTGGACTCCGGTGACAGGTATGGTTTTCTTGCAACCTGTGTCCTACCGGATTACACCGGCTTGTATGCCAATGTGTTTTTCTGTATGTTTACCACGTTATGAGATAAATCATGAAACGAGTTTACAGTCGTTATTGTTATTGTATGTTTACGTGCCGATACCGGTAACCTCGAATGCGCTTGAAGGGCTAGTTAACCACTAATAGGTAAACGTAAGAGAACGGTATCCGGTAACAACGTTTCCGACTTAAGGAACGTTCTAACCACGGCTATGCGTGAGTTGGTTATGTGATGTTTGTGTGTGATGTTTGTATGTGAATGTATGACACTCTTCCCTTGTGTATGTCTAACAAGACTTAACCCAATGTTTGTGATTGTTTAATAAAGTTCAAAGTTGAACTTCTAATAAGTGCTAACGGGGGGAGTGAGGAGTCCGGTCTGTTCCGGCCACGCGTGTGAGTATGGGGGTCGTTGTCATAGCAGGTTCGATCCTCTCTGTATGTTATGGTTGTTTTCCAATTTGGTTCCCAACCTTCCCTTTAGCTTAACCAAGGCTATTACTGACTCACGTCGGGCCACAGGGGCATACTATTGTTATGTTTGTTTCGGTGTGCTTGGATCACTATATCCGAGACACCTTGTGTTAAGTTAACCGTTCATTTAACGAGACGGTAACGGGTTATGTAACGAGCTTATCATGAGACTGGCAACATTCTCTAGGCTCACCAGTGTATTAGTAATGTTTGGGTCGGTTCCTAAGAGAACCATTCCCGTTATGTTATGCGTTTTGTTGTGATGCAATATCTATTGCGGTGTTATGTTGTGCACGTGGAAACGTGCAAAAGTGTTGTGTAGTGTATGTTATATGTTGTAAAATGTGGAGTATGTGGATCATGGATATGAATCCCAGTTTGAGAAAAGAGGCGTTTACGGATAACCCGATTTAAGGGTAAGTGTCGTCTGTTAAGGAAGTAGCTTCATTAGAGGAGGAACACTCTAGGGATATTGAATACCTTGAGTGACTTATTAAGTAAGGATATGTTATCCGTTTGTTGAGCCCGTTGAGGCGAAATGATTATGTGTTGGGTGTTTACAGTTGCATGTATGATTTAAAAATAATCAACCGCATGTTAAGATGACAAGTAGTTGTGCGTGGCCCGGTAGCATGTGGGCTGCGGGATTACCATACCAGCAAAGGTGCTGAGCCCCTTGGGGGCCACCCTTTCTCTTCTTTTCCTATTTCAGGTACGAAGTGCTGGAAGCCGTTCGAGAGTAGGACGGGTAGTCGTTGTACATGGGTATTCATTTAAGTATATATATTCAGTAGGTGTAGTAAGACCGATATTGTTGTCGGCACCAGTTTATAAATACTCGGTATAGTTGATAAGGTGTATGTTGTTGTTGTTGTTGATGGAAAGGGATAACAATGTATAGTTGCTCGGGAATTTAGCCCATCAGACCGGTACAATGTATATGGATTAGCCTTGTTAGCCACGTGGGTGGCTAACGGCGTGTAACACCAACGAGTTAAGTAATGTGAAGAGGTTTGTATTTCCGCTGCAGTTTATTGTAAGTATGTAAAGGTTGAATGGGGTGTTACAAAAAGTGGTATCAGAGCGAAGTATCGCTCTGATGACTGAATTACCGAGCTTAGGAAGTACCGAGTTAGGATTTAAGTACTTTGGGTTAAGGGTTGAGTGATAGCGTGAGAGATACGCTAGATAGGAATTACCAGTGTGTACTGGAAACCTACAATATCCATCCCACCCTCCACAATCCCTATTTTATAACTTGGGAAAGAATGCCAGAGAGATGGAAGTCCACTCTTACTCGGGAATACCCGATCTGGCTGTTATTAAATACCTTTAGGGTACGGAGAACCTGTCATACGGTAGATCCCAGAAATTGGGAATCCCGGAGACGGTCTCCATCTGAATAATGTTAATCACATTTCATAGCAAAGAATGAAGGATCTTGTGTATAGAGGAATAGAATTTCCGGCAACCTGGGTCGACATGCTAAGCAGTCGAGAAAAACCAACTTGCAACGCACTAACCGTGCAACAGGCAAGAATTGGATTACTGGAAACCGAGACAAGTGTCTACGGAACCACAGTTGATAAACAATACACCAATGGTATACCAACCGACAAGGGAACTACAACGTAGTGCCCAAACAAGAGACAAGTCTCAGCAACCACGACAAATACGTGGAACGGGCTACAAAGTGAATACAATACTAAGAAAAAAAAGGGGTCTCCCAGAATGGGAAACACCCTAGTTGATGATCGTCATGTGGAGACAGTGAGAAGTCACCTAGAAGGGTTATTGACACGGCAGTAAGATCAGTGAGGGCCAACAAGGCCACTGATGACAGTATGGGTAAAAACAATACCACAACCGGTATGTGTTAAACCGATAGCCAGTTAGCATGGCGCACTTGCCATAGCAAGTGCTGCTATAACAGGGCTGTTCGGGAAATTTATAACCACTACAAGTACTTAGTAAAGTACCACGAAGTTAAGTGTGAACATTATAACCATGGAAGGGCTTAACAGCCTGACTTTGTAATTGGAAATACACCAGTCAGCAAAAGCTAGACTTGGCTAAGGTAAGAAGATGTTGTGAAACCATGAAAATTTTCTTTCAAACCCTTTTTCCTTCAAAACCAGATTTTCTTTCAAACCAACACTTCTTTCCAACCTTCTTTTAAACCAAACCAGTAAAACCAAGGACAGTTGACAAGGATACAACAATGGATAAACTTTCCCTCGATTAAGTTCGGGAAGCAGGGAATGAATATTGTCGCGGGACAATATAAGGGAGTTGGCAACAGAATACTTCACCTAGGCGTGTGACGGACACTACAAGTGTACCAACTGTGTTGTGGGACGACCGCACTCCGATAGGAGCTTGTGGGCCTGACAGACCTACTTATGGGTAAGTTGGGTAAGTAGTAATGTATCAGTATGATACCCCATATATGTATACGAGTAGAGTCCGAAACACGGGAAGTAGTCGACTCCGTTCTACGGTCAGCAGTATAAATCAGACAAGAGCTAAAGATTACAACGAATGGTTGAAGTTAAGGAACTCAGTTGAGATAACTAGACTAAAGGAGTCAGTGAATTCATTTCAAGGATATGTTTAAGAGTCAAGAGGTGCGAAGTGCACTAACTGTTATATAAAGACATCACACATGTCTTAAGAATTCCGAGGAATAAACATTATAGCTGGAATGGTGACCCAGCCTGTACATGGCAAAGCAGATGCCTAATGTGGACACATTAGTGTGCAATGAACGGGATAAGACTCCCAGAATGAGTATCTACATATCAGGAAATGTTGATCTTCACAGAAGAAGATAATGATAATAACCAGTTAAGAACGCAAAAAGGCGTGGCTAACGGAATGTACCAATAAGTGTGAACTAAATGTAAAAGCATAACTTAGCAACACCCAGGAGCAATCCTTGAAGGGTGTTCGCATCAACAAGTGTTGCACGAAATGCATGACAGAAACACAAGGGTTGAAACTAACATCCAGTTTAGACATAAGTTGTCAGGAGACGGACTGACAACCTAAGGGGCATCCCATGAAAGGAAACGGAATACAACGACCTGTCATGGAGCTCAATAAATATCCAAAGCATGTAATGTTGTACAGAGAAGTACATGTGTGTGACCGCCTACAACGAGCGCAGCTCAAGGCAGTAAGGCTTATAAGCCACAAATAAAATGCGTTATGAAAGATTAGATTGATTGCAGAAGTTTTGTGATATAAGCGAATAGAGTGGTAAACAAACCACTGCATTAAGAGTGGGGATACCTCTCGATATTCTGAAACCGCAGAAGCGGTAGTTATGTGGATCAAGTTCAAGAAATATTTAAGGATGGACGACGTTATTACTGAAAAAGAGCAGTTAGCTTATAGTATGTGTGTATAAAGTGAAGCACCGAGCTGAATAATGCCGGCTTGTGACTCGAATGATTAATGCTCAAGGAGCATTCAGTAGTCATCCAAATGAGTGATGAACCATAATACGAATGATGTAAGTATAGTGTGGAAGTTAATGTGACAGTAAATACGATGTGAGTTAGTGTTATACAATAAGTACGGTGCGCAGTAAGCGACCGTTGTATAAGTGTTGTTAAATAATGATGTGGCGGATAAGGCCAGTTATGAGTTAAACTCAGTGGAGATGCAAGATAATGATGTTAAACAAACTGGGCAATAAGCCAGTGGTAGGTACTATGTGATGAGGAACTCAGTGTGAATTCCATGGCGAATCGCATAAGAGATTTACTGTCGAGAGTTTACACCTCTGCACTCTGTATGACTGAGTGTTTTGGTATTGCATTGCACAGTAATGATCGAGTGGGATAGCTAGGAATTGGAAACATGTTAGTCATGGAGGAATAATGTTATAATGGCCGATGCATAGGAAATGCAGACCACACCAATAAAAAAGTACTTGTACAAAACCAAATGTGGAGATATGATTAACAGTAAGTGACTACAGTAGCACCAACTGCCAAATATCGGTATGGAATATACCCCAAATGTTGTAAATAGCTGAGAGAGCACTACACACTAGGTAGTAGCTCAATCTCAACCGACAGTAAGTCGGAAGGGAACAAGTCAATCATTGTGAAATACATAGCTGTATACACAGTAAATTGTTATGGAAGTGGATAGAAAGTTTATAACTCACCGAATTCGCTAACGGTAAGAGATACCACGCGTCGGTTGAGAAACCATTGTTACCAAGATGAAGGTGACAATTGGGAATGTACAATACAGTATGAATAACAAATGGGGCAATTAAGCTCTACAGTTATTAGAGTTTCGCAGCAGAAACTAGTGAGCCAGTGATTCAACTGTTGAATGTACATGGTGAACATGAGTGAATGGCTAATTATTAACGCCTAGAAGCCTAACAGACCAGAATCGAAACCAACTAAGAGTTTCAACAAACTCCAATGAGAATTCTTGGTTTAGGAACTAGACCGCCAATATGGTTAAGATCCTCGAATCAGAATCCATTGTGTAATAGACCGCGTGGAAGTTAAGATACTTCACGACGGCAAAACATTTTAAGCCAATGTTTAGCGAATGATTACGTGGGCGTAATCCCTTTCAAGGGGGGTAGAGCGCGAAACCACTTAGTGTATATTACCGTACAAGTGTACGTAGTGTATGTGACTTATATTGTGCATAGCACAAATTATATTATTGTTTTGATGATTGGTGTGTGTGTTACGTAAACATACACATTCATTCATGGTTTAATGGTGGTAATTGCGCACAGAAGATGCGAATACCATTGTGATAAGTGTGTGTGTTTGTTAACAGTTGTGTGTGATAGTACAAGTGTGGGGAGTAGAGAAACTCCCGGGGGAACAAAAGCCCCGACAGTGTATAAATGTGAAGTGGTGTGTTGTATTTTGATAAATATATATGTATATATATACTATAAGTGATGCATGAAAGGGTATGAAACCGACATAGAACCTAGTGAGAATAAGATTCCCTAGGCAACATGATTAAAGCGAATGGAGGTAACTGATAGACGGAGTTCTATCCTTTGGAGATGTTATGATCATGATTAGAATGATTTAAAAGATAGAAAATTGGAAATGAGTGATTTAATTGATGCTTGAAAATGAAGTGGGAGGTGGAACTTGATTTGCATGTGATCAAGGGAAGCCGAACACAAATTGGAGTGGAAGGATAGTTCTACACTGATGCTGATCACATCAGGGTTGGATGATTCTTGAAGCTCCCTATAAGTGGTCACAAATAACCACGCTAAGAAAAGAAGCAAAGAGCTTAAGTTGGACTTGGAGTTGTGTGTGTTTTCAAAAGGATTTTCAATTGGTATTTATAAAACGTTGATGGATACTTTACGTAATTAAAGTCTTCTTACTTAACCTCACAAGGAAATTTTAAATTTAAGTGATTGTTTTAATCTCCCAAAGGCACGGGGACGGAAGGTGTCCATCGTGACCGTTCTGCGGGATCACAGTGTGTATGTAAAAGATATTTTTGATTGCTATACTGCTCTGACATGTTGTGTGGTATGTGTAATGAATGTTGTTTTGACTTGGATTTCCTAAAGTGTATGCTATCAAGACCTATGAGTCTAAATGTGTTGTGTTGCATAGACCTATGTGTCTAAAGACTGTTATGTTATCGGGACCTATGTGTCTAATGTTGTTATGTTACCCAAGACCAGTGAGTCAAAGGGGTTGTTATGTATGTGTAAGTGTTGTTAAGATACCTGGACCATAGAGTCCGAGGTTATCATGTGGATATGTTATGTTATGTGTGGATGTGAATGTGTTGCCCGGACCATTAAGTCCGAGGTTGTGATGTAAAGTGTGTTTGGTTATGGAAGTTTATTTCCAAGTGATTCCTGTGTTCAAATCTAATGTTGTGTGGAAAGTGTGAACTTCGAGGACGAAGTTCTTTTAAGGGGGGTAGATTGAAATACCCCAAACCTTGATATGTGGTTTAAATATCAAACTATGGTATGTAAAGGCTAAAAGTGCCTTAGTAACATCAGTGGACAATTTAGACCATAGTAAATGCAATAAAACATTAAGACACAGTTTGAGCAAAAACATGCTCTAAGCTATGAGTGAACTTGGTTAGGACCCAAAGAGCCTACCAAGCCTTAATAATATTCAATTATGATTTAATAAGGCTAAATAAGTCCTTAGGAAACCTTGGTGGGCAGTTAAACCAAATAAAACACAAGAAAATGCCTTAAAGTCAATATGAGCAAAAATGTGCTCTAAGCTTGGGATAAATTTGTATAAGACCTAATGGTCATACCTATACCTTATAATATGTTAATGAACATATTAAATCAATTACCAAAAAAACCAAGCTTGAAAACAAGTTAAAACACAAAATGTGCTTTAAGGAGTCTTAAAGCACGTTTTTGAAAAATTGTCTTGTAAATGAGTTTTGAATGGCTAAATGCCCATCATTACTCTTTAATTAACATGTGTACTATATGTATCACATTTGGGTGGCTATATTAATGGGAAATCAAAAATTTCACTTCTATGTGCCTTGTTTTAGTGAATAGTGATTTTATAAGCTAGTTTGTAACATATGATGTTATAAGTAATTAAATGAGTCAATAAAGACTATATTACCCCTAGGCTTAAAAGGGGGCCGGTTTTTGTAGTAGTGAGTCACCAAACATGTTACCTTATTAAGTAAATAAGGATGACTCATAAGTTACTATTTGCTTTAAGTCATAAATATCTTCAAAAACAAAACCAAACTCACTTCTCTCATTTCTCCTTTCATTTCACACGGTTCTCTTCTTCTTCTCTTCTCTTCTCTTCTGTTCTCACGGTGAAGCTACAGCACCAGTACCATTTCACCATCTTCCATTGTCAATATCTCATGACTCACTTAACCAAATCAAAAACAAACATCACCATTCTCTTCCTCTCATCAAGCTCTTCATTCCTATCTTCTCAAAACTTCAAGAGCCCCATTTCGGTGCCATGGAGTTCCACCATTGATGGAGCTTGAGCTTGTCTTTCCACATATTATTGATCTCCTTTGCTCCTAGGTAAGGAATCTCAAAGAAAAATGACATTTCCTCCATGTTTTGTTGTTGTCCGAAAATTCACCATTAATGGTGCTCTTATATTGGCTTGTTCTAGCTTCATTCCAAGCTTTCATGGACTAGGTGGAGTCCTCTCTTGATACTCATTCAAGCTCTCTTTCCATTCCAAGGTAAAACAATCATTTTAATACCTTAAAACAATATATGTAACTAGGGTTTACAATGAGATGAAGCATAATGCTTGAATACTCATTCTATTGTTTGTATAATGTTTAATAGTTGAAAAGGAACCAAATGCCTTACCGGTTTTACAAGGAACAAGAAAGAAATTTGTGAGGAAAGAGGTAAACAAGCTATCTCAATGTAGTTTAAATGCCTTAGGAAAAATGAGCTTGATTTGCTTAATAAAAACCTAAAGAGCCAATGGCAAATGAGCTAGTAAAACTCTCAAGGAGTTTATTAAAGGAATATGTATTGTTGGGGTATTTGCAGGTCAAAGGCATTAGTATGTGGGAAATTCAGTGTTTATGGTTTATGTTATTTAAGGGACTAAGAGCCATGTTATTTAAGGGCCTAAGTGCCAAGCAATTTAAGTGATGCACTATATTGTGATGTAGTGCTTAATGTGTGAAGTTTGTGTATAAAAATGTGTTTGATGGATTTTAGGTGTTTTGAATGAAATAAGGTAAAAACCTAAGTGTTTGGATGTGAGTATATACAAGAGGAGCTATGGCCAAATTTGGGAAAATGTGTGAGAAGTTCTAAGTGTTTTAAATGGTCTTGGTGAACTAGGAAGTATTAAAGGTGAACAAATGTTTCACTAAGGAAGAAAACGTGCATTAAGGTGTTACAAGGATTTAGGTGCTATCTTGGAAGTTCTAGGAATTCAATGAGTGTTTTAGGATGAAATAAAGTCTTGGAGAAGTTTGTTTAAAGTTGGGTAAAGTTGATGTATAAGGAGGGAATGAGGTTTAGGTAAGGTTTTGAGAAAGGAATCCAAGAAGTTGTGAAAAGAGGATTTGGCTAGTAAGAGTAGATGCTTGGGAGATGATGTTATGAAGGTGAAGAAGCATTTTAGTGTAGTGGTCATTATAGGTGAAATACCACCTAGAAATCTTAAGGAGAAAACATTCCAAGTGCTAGGAACTTTGTAAGAAGTTTGTGAATGATAAAATGGTTTTGGTGAGTGATTATAAGAGTTTAGCACATGGATAAGGGTGTGTTTGAAGTGCCCAAATGAGGTTAGGGTATACTAGGATATGTGGGGTGAAGTTTGGAGTTGAATGTAAAAAGGAAAACAAAGATCTAGGGCAGACCGGACTTGCGACCGGACTTGCAAGTTCGGTCGGGCCCAGTTTACCCTGTGGGAATTAGTTTCTGGAATGGACCGGACATAGGACCGGACTTACAAGTCCGGTCGGAGTAGAAAAATTCTGACGGAAATGTGTTCTGGAATCGACCGGACATGGACAAGTCCGGTCGGCAAGTCCGGTCGGACCAAAAACATGGTTTAAGGTTATGAAATGATATGTAATGATGGGGATTGATAGGTAATGATGTTATAAGGTTGTTAAGGACATGTTAGGTGAGTTTTAAATGGCAATTAAGTGGGTGAAAAGTTGTATCAAAATGTAAAAGTAAAACAAGTTTAAATGTAAAGTTATGTAACTAAGTTAACGGGGAAAGTTAAGCATTAGACATTAAATAATCAAGCAACCCCGATGTTAATAAAAACACATGTGATGTTAACAGTTGTTCGAGAATCGCTCGAGGAACATAAGTGGATGTGGTGAAGTGGACTCCGGTGACAGGTATGGTTTTCTTGCAACCTGTGTCCTACCGGATTACACCGGCTTGTATGCCAATGTGTTTTTCTGTATGTTTACCACGTTATGAGATAAATCATGAAACGAGTTTACAGTCGTTATTGTTATTGTATGTTTACGTGCCGATACCGGTAACCTCGAATGCGCTTGAAGGGCTAGTTAACCACTAATAGGTAAACGTAAGAGAACGGTATCCGGTAACAACGTTTCCGACTTAAGGAACGTTCTAACCACGGCTATGCGTGAGTTGGTTATGTGATGTTTGTGTGTGATGTTTGTATGTGAATGTATGACACTCTCTTCCCTTGTGTATGTCTAACAAGACTTAACCCAATGTTTGTGATTGTTTAATAAAGTTCAAAGTTGAACTTCTAATAAGTGCTAACGGGGGGAGTGAGGAGTCCGGTCTGTTCCGGCCACGCGTGTGAGTATGGGGGTCGTTGTCATAGCAGGTTCGATCCTCTCTGTATGTTATGGTTGTTTTCCAATTTGGTTCCCAACCTTCCCTTTAGCTTAACCAAGGCTATTACTGACTCACGTCGGGCCACAGGGGCATACTATTGTTATGTTTGTTTCGGTGTGCTTGGATCACTATATCCGAGACACCTTGTGTTAAGTTAACCGTTCATTTAACGAGACGGTAACGGGTTATGTAACGAGCTTATCATGAGACTGGCAACATTCTCTAGGCTCACCAGTGTATTAGTAACGTTTGGGTCGGTTCCTAAGAGAACCATTCCCGTTATGTTATGCGTTTTGTTGTGATGCAATATCTATTGCGGTGTTATGTTGTGCACGTGGAAACGTGCAAAGTGTTGTTAAGTGTTGTTATGTAGTGTATGTTATATGTTGTAAAATGTGGAGTATGTGGATCATGGATATGAATCCCAGTTTGAGAAAAGAGGCGTTTACGGATAACCCGATTTAAGGGTAAGTGTCGTCTGTTAAGGAAGTAGCTTCATTAGAGGAGGAACACTCTAGGGATATTGAATACCTTGAGTGACTTATTAAGTAAGGATATGTTATCCGTTTGTTGAGCCCGTTGAGGCGAAATGATTATGTGTTGGGTGTTTACAGTTGCATGTATGATTTAAAAATAATCAACCGCATGTTAAGACGACAAGTAGTTGTGCGTGGCCCGGTAGCATGTGGGCTGCGGGATTACCATACCAGCAAAGGTGCTGAGCCCCTTGGGGGCCACCCTTTCTCTTCTTTTCCTATTTCAGGTACGAAGTGCTGGAAGCCGTTCGAGAGTAGGACGGGTAGTCGTTGTACATGGGTATTCATTTAAGTATATATATTCAGTAGGTGTAGTAAGACCGATATTGTTGTCGGCACCAGTTTATAAATACTCGGTATAGTTGATAAGGTGTATGTTGTTGTTGTTGTTGATGGAAAGGGATAACAATGTATAGTTGCTCGGGAATTTAGCCCATCAGACCGGTACAATGTATATGGATTAGCCTTGTTAGCCACGTGGGTGGCTAACGGCGTGTAACACCAACGAGTTAAGTAATGTGAAGAGGTTTGTATTTCCGCTGCAGTTTATTGTAAGTATGTAAAGGTTGAATGGGGTGTTACATTGACTCGTTTTTGTAAAGTAAAACAACAGATTAAATTAACTGAGTGGAAGATAATATTAAACGAGACTCCGGGTTCAGGTTTATATAATCTAACTAATTATGCTAACTCTACCGGTTAATTATAATAGTTTGGCAAAATTCCTGTTATTATCTTAAAAGACTAAATCCTAGACTTGAAAGATTCGTTTACCAGAAAATGCTCAATCTGCTCTAGATTTGAGCAAAACACATGTAAACAGATTAAGTGCGAGGAATTATATTTTGCATCTGAAATTACTAACTTATTTAATCAAAATAAGTTTTCCACAGATTTATCGATTAATGAACCTGTCTATTTATCACTGCTCTGATCAAAATAGACTTTGTAAAGCATTTTAATAAATTCATGAGATTTATTAAAAAGGCGAGAGATAAGCTTTAATCGTAACAAACTTTATTTAATTAAACCGGTAAAAATATAGATTACATAATTATACAAACTATAATTACACCTTCACCCGGAGTAAATCCTCTTAGCCCAACATAATTAAAAAGACAGAATAAGAAGTAAAAGAAATCATCTGGGAAAGACAATTAATTCAGCTCCTTTGAAACTGTTAATATTTGGACAGAGGTTGGACAGAACAACGGTATGGAAAATGGAATGTTTTTATGGGATGAGATGAAGTGAGGATTTATGTGGAGATTATGTAGATGAGATGTATGATTTTTGGAGAGAAAATGGAGATTTTATGGAGGAAAAATGGCATTAGTTTGGGGGTGGAATGAGATATGATTTAATGGGGGGTTATAGGTTTATTTATAGTGAAAATGGGGTAGAAATGAAGGGGGTGTCGGTGTGAATTGGTAAATATATTATTTAACCAATTCACACCCATCGACATGCTCTGTACGCTGGCAATTTAGACATGTCCGGACCACTTTCTGGACCAGACTGGTCCGGACCACGTCGATTTTCTTCTACGGCGCGTTGGCATGTGTTGGTCCGGACCAGGTGATCCGGACACTGGTCCAGACCAAAGTTCAATTGCCTCTAAAATGTTCGTTTTAGCTCCGATTTGATCCCCGTTTGTTGCGTTGGAATCCTCATGAGTAAATCTACTTAATTACATGGATTTTTCCTACATTGAACATAAAAAATGTATTAGTTCATATCAAAACATAAATCTTAGGAAAAACGCATAATAAGTGGGAAACATGTGCTTCAGATATTGCAATTCATAAGGTATTTAAACCTTAAAAGTCTATATGTTTTGCACTTATCAGTATTTTACCGGAGTTGAAACTCGTTTCACTAGAACATTAAGAAATAATGATGTAAGTGATCAAAATCAAATTGAGGAGCTCGATTTCTTTTGTCCTGGGAGGCCACTAGGAGTTAAGTGCTCGAAGATACCAACTAGAAAGAGAAAAAGGCGGTCAAGTTCTAAGATTGATGAGCAATCCCTCAAGCAAGCACATCGCTATGTCTTGTTTAATGTTGACTCAATTGGGGCCTTTCGAGAGTAAGATAATATTATTTCAAATCTCTTTGATCATAATGAATTCTTCTAATTTTGTACTTTAAATTTCAAAGTTAAATAATGCTTGTAGGGAACATCAAAGGATAATTAGGGCAAAAAACCGTTCTCGGCGTCGACGTGAGCATGAAATTGAGAAAGCTCATTCAACACTCTTTAGTGATTGGTTTCAACAACGGGTATTTTTTAGTATTTTGTTACAAATTGTAAATAATATTTCATTATACACGAAAGTGATTATTTTGATAATGTACTATAGGTAGCACGTTTAGATGAACAAGGGGATCCAAGGGTCACCGAAGAAATAAAGTGGCTTGCCCGCGATCCAAATCGTTTAGTAAAACAATTTTCAGGTTACCTTGTCAAAGGTTACCGCTTTCATACAAAAGAACATGAGAATCTTCTAAAAACTCAAAACTCAGGGGTGGTTGTAAATGTAAAGGGTGAGAGTTCATCTAGTTCTCAAGATAGGAGATTGGATGATGCATTCATAAGTACTATGGATCCCTAAAGGACGTCATTTAATTAAACTATTCAGGGAAGCTCAGAGTAGTTTTATTTAAATGTGACTGGGTTGACATTGACAGAGGGTGTAAGCAAGATGAATTCGGCGCAACACTAGTCAACTTTTCATACTTGACACACACTGGATCTGATTTATTAGATGATCCTTTTGTGCTAGCCTCACAAGTTGAAAAGGTTTTTTATGCTCCTGAAGCTACATGTGAGAGTTGGATGGTTGCCAAACATGTAAAAGTTAGAGATGTCTATGACATGGGTCATCAACAAGAGTACTATAGGGACTGTAATGCAAATGATGACACTTTCAATGAATTATATCTACACCGTGTTGGAATTGAGGAGGAGGAGGAATACCTAACTCAAACAATGGAGTTAGAAGATAATGAACAAGAAGCAGAACACCAAGAAGAAGATTAGTTGATGGGTTAGTTTCTTTTTTGTTTTAGAATAAACAAACTTTGTTGTCGCAGATTATTTATAAACTTGGACTGTGTTGTTTTCTTGGTTTCTGTGTTTTTTTCTATATAATTACTCTTTGCATTCCTCATAGAGACTAACTATGTGTTTATGATTAAATTAGGATGGCTAAGCGTAAGCGGTTGAGAATAATTTCAGTTAGACACCAAGTTCAAGAGGGGCAACCTGCTGGAGAAGAAGCACCCAACATTCAAAATGGATCATCAGAAACTGGTGCTGCTAGTACTAATTCAAATGGCATTACTGAAGTTGAATCCTCTCATACTACAGCTGATAATGAACCAGGTTATTAGCTTTGTTTCTCTCTTGTATCTTTTCCTATTTCTTTGTTTTTATCCACTTTTCTTCGATATAAACACATTGCTAACGACTTTAATATATTGTCATCTATAAAAAAGGATCTACGAGTGTAACACCCCATCCAACAACAAACACACTTAACAACAAACTGCAGCGGAATACAAACTTCAACACGTTACTTAACTTCTTGGTGTTACACGCCGTTAACCACCCACGTGGCTAACAAGGCTAATACATATACATTGTACCGGTCTGATGGGCTAAATTCCCAAGCGACTACACATTACTATCCCTTTCCATTAACAACAACGACAACATCCACCTTTCAACTATACCGAGTATTTATAAACTGATGCCGATAACAATTTCGGTCTTACTACACCTACTGTATATATACACTTAAATGATTACCCATGTACAATGTCTACCCCCTCCTACTCTCGAACGGCTTCCAGCTCTCTGTACCTGAAACAGGAAAAGAAGAGAAAGGGTGGCCCCCAAGGGGCTCAGCACCTTTGCTGGTATGGTAATCCCGCAGCCCACATGCTACCGGGCCACGCACAACTAATTGTCGTCTTAACATGCAGTTGATTATATTTAAATCATGCATGTAACAATAAACACACAACACTTAACATTTCGCCTCAATGGGCTCAACAATCGGATAATACATCCTACTTAATAAGTCACCCATGGTATTCATCATCCCTAGAGTGTTTCTCCTCCAATGGAGCTACTTTCTTAGACGACACATACCCTTAAATCGGGTTATCCTTAAACGCCTCCTATCACAACTGGGATTCATATCCATGACCCACACAATCTACATTATACAACATATAACATACACTACATACAACACCTAACAACACTTTGCACGTTTCCACGTACACAACATAATACCGCAATGGATATGCATCAACAAAAACACATAACACAACGGAATGGTTCGCTTAGGAACCGACCCAAACATTGTTTACACACTGGTGAGCCTAGAGAATGTTGCCAGTCTCATGATAAGCTCGTTATACAATAACAACAACACTCATTACCGTCCTAATAGTTGGACGAGTAACTTAAGTTAAGGCGGTTCGGGTTTGGAGGCCCGAACACACCACACAACACATGTTTCCCCCTAAACCGATCATAAGTCAGAATAGCTAAGCTTTGGAGTAAGCTAATGGGAGATCATAACCCGTGAGGGAAACAACCATAACAAAGAGAAGGGTAAGGCTAGGAAGGATACCCTCTCCCAAACAACGCGCGACCGGCCAAACCGGATTCCTCACTACTGTTAGTACATACTTACTTTAGATAATAGTTAGAACCCCACTATGGAGTCTATCACACCTACACTACAGTATTACAACTGGGTTAACACACAAGGGAGATCCCTACATTCACAAACACATAACACACAATTAACACACGCATAGCCGTGGTTAGTACGTCCCATGGTTCGGGTCGTTTACCCGAATACCGAACTCTCATGTGATCCTAGACTCAGTTAACTAAGGTTAACACTGCCGAGGTTAAATGGTATCGGAGTTGAACACGCCACATATATGAATTACTGTAAACTCATTACATGTTTTATCTTACAACGTGGCAAACATACAGAAAGACACATTGGCATACAAGCCGTGTAATCCGGTAGGACACAGGTTGCAAGAAAACCATACCTTTCACCACGGTCCACTATATTGTGTCCTTCTAGGTTCCTCGAACAAATCCCGTACAACTGGTAACATCACAATTACTGTCATTAACATCGGGGTGACATGATTGTTTAATATCTAATGCCCATAGTTAACCCCATCATCCCGTTGTACTTAATTTATTTATGTGATCTTAAGTTCACAACTTACACATTCACTCTCACACCTGTTTATACTTCCAATGGCCTTTAAAACTCACCAAACAAGGCCTAACATCATCTAAAACCATTACCATTCAATCCCCCATCATTAGGAGCCTTAAACAAATTTTTTTCTTCATTTCTGGTCTGGACCGCCCCTCTGGGGCGGTCCCAGGGGCGGTCCACAACAGATGCTACACGTTTCTTTTTTTTTTTCACTTCTCTGCACTGGACCTCCCCACAGGGGCGGTCCGTAGGGCGGTCCACTACAGAACCAATTTTCTAATGTGCTTTTCTCCTCTTTCTGAACTCCAAATTCATCCCAATTTTTTCCTATGCTTTACACATGTTCTCCCACATGTTTTAACATCTTTTGGGCACACTTAAACCCTCTCGAAACATCCCAAAAATTCCTTAAACTTTTACTCAACTTTTACTAAGTCCTTAACACTTAGAACATTTTTTTCTTACACTTGTAACTTGTATTCTTGCCTAAAACTTCACCTAACCAAAGTACTCCCTCACTACCTTATAACCACCCTTTTAAACATCATTTGCACTACACTCATCCCCTTTACACACACTCCTCAAGTCTTTCCCACAAGTTCATAAAT
Organism: Limonium bicolor; assembly: GCA_023374045.1. Lineage (NCBI taxonomy): Eukaryota > Viridiplantae > Streptophyta > Magnoliopsida > Caryophyllales > Plumbaginaceae > Limonium > Limonium bicolor. Next base: position 382,309,124 of record CM041777.1, read on the forward strand.
AAACCTTCACAAGGCGTTACACTTCCATTGTTCACCAAACTTTGCACAAGACTTTACGACACCTCCACCATCACCTTGGTGTATCAAGAAATCATCCATTAGTTCCCTAAATTTCCAAGACTATGCCTAAGGCATCTTAACACCTAAGAACACCTTAATTCACTTTCTTTCACCATCTTAACACTTAAAAATTCCTAGTACCTTCTAGGTCATAAAATCTCATTACAACACATAAACTCTTTTGTTTATCAACTAAATTTCGCCATAGCTTCTCTTGTATCACCTTACACCAAAACACATTGTTTTTCACCTTTAGACAATCAAGAACATTCAATCTCTTAATACACGCTCTTATACACAAACATATGGTTTTTCATCCTTTAACCATCAAACACATTCACCTTCACAAGAGATGTTCTTTACACACAACTAAACCTTTAAACTACACTACATCACAATATAGTGCATAAACTTAAATTGCTTGGCACTTAGGCCCTTAAATAACATGGCTCTTAGGCCCTTAAATTGCATTAAACTTAAACACTGAATCTCCACATTTAAATGCCTTCAACCTGCGAATACACACAACAATGCTCCCATGTCTTTTTAGTCCACCTTGTGGATAGTTTTCTAGCTCATTTCCCATTGGCTCTTTAGGTTAATTATTAAGCAAGTATAGCTCAATTTCCTAGTACATAAAACTACATTATGAGAGGTCATTTACCTCTTTGTTTTCCAAGTTTTCTCACTTGTTTTCTCTTGTTCTTTCTTGATTGAAAATCGGCAAGGAGCTTTTATCACTTGTCAATCTTCTAACCATTACACATATAAGGGTAATGAGCATTAAGTTTAATACCCAAACTCATAGTTAAACCCTAGGTTTACATATGTGTCTTAAAACACCAAAATTTGATGATTACCTTTGGAATTAGGAAGAGAGCTTGGTTAAGTAGCAAGATAGGACTCCTCCTAGTCCTTTGAAGTTTGAATTAAGCTATGAAGAGAGCAAGAAAAAGCACCATTGTGAGGTGAATTTTCGGACACATACAAAAATGAGAGGAAACTTAGATTTTCTTTGGTTTTTGTTACCTTGAAACAAGGGAGAATGACAATATGAAAGAAGATGAGCTTTTCCCCCTTCAATGGAGATTCTTCATGGCACCAAAATGGAGTTCTTGAAGATTTGAAAAGATAGATGTGAAGAGCTTGGTCTAACTAAGACAAATATGGTCTTAGAATTTGATTTGGAGCATTAATGAACATTTGGTGAGCAATTGAAGTTAGAGAAGAGATGGGCTGTAGCAAGCTCGGTTCTGGTTGGGAGAATAGAGAAGAACACGGTGGGAAGGCAAGGAAGAAGAGGAGGGAGAGAGAGGTCTCACTTTTGTAAGATATTTAAGCTTAAAAGCAAATAGTAACTTTACTTTATTTCTTTTTCTTTTCTTTAGTTGGACTAGGTTGGTGACTCCCCACCTTAAAAACCGTGGCCCCTTCAATATATAACATATATATGGCCTTTGTTGACCAATTAAACAACTTATGTTGACTTATAACTTAAACTAGCACTATTTGAGCACTATTCACAAAACAAGGCACATATTTGTGAAATTTTTGATTTCCCATTGATATAGACTTCCAAATGTGATACTATATAGTACACATGTTAATTAAAGAGTAATGATGGACATTTAGCCACTCAAAACTCATTTACAAGACAATTTTTCAAAAACGTGCTTTAAGACTCCTTAAAGCACTTTTTGTGTTTTAACTTGTTTTCAAGCTTGGTATTCTTTAGTAATTGATTTAATATGTTCATTAACATATTTATAAGGTATAGGTATGACCATTAGGTCTTATACAAATTTATCCCAAGCTTAGAGCACATTTTGCTCGTATTGACTTTAAGGTATATTCTTGTGTTTTGTTTGGTTTCATTGTCTACCAAGGTTTCATAAGGACTTAATTAGCCTTATTAAATCATACTTGAATATTATTAAGCCTTGGTAGGCTCTTTGGGTCCTAACCAAGTTCGCTCATAGCTTAGAGCATGTTTTTGCTTAAACTGTGTCTTAATGCTTTATTGCATTTTACTATGGTTTAAATTGTACACTGATGTTCCTAAGGCACTTTTTAGCCTTTACATACCATAGTTTAATATTTAAACCACATATCAAGGTTTGGGGTATTTCAATCTACCCCCCTTAAAAGAACTTCGTCCTCGAAGTTCACATTTCCCACACATCATTAGATTAGAATACAGGGATTACTTATAGTCATAAAACTTCCATAACCAAACACACTTTACATCACAACCTCGGACTTAATGGTCCGGGCAACACATTCACATCCACACATAACACAACATATTCACATGATAACCTCGGACTCAATGGTCCGGGTATCTTAACAACACTTACACATACATAACAACCCCTTTGACTCACTGGTCTTGGGTAACATAACAACATTAGACACATAGGTCCCGATAACATAACAGTCTTTAGACACATAGGTCTATGCAACACAACACATTTGGACTCATAGGTCTTGATAGCATACACTTTAGGAAATCCAAGTCAAAACAACATTTATTACACATACCACACAACATGTCATAGCATGTATAGCAATCAAAAATATTTTTGATATACACTGTGATCCCGCAGAACCCGGTCGCGATGGACACCTTCCGTCCCCGTGCCTTTGGGAGATCAAAACAATCACTTAAATTTGAAATTTTTCCTTGTGAGGTTAAGTAAGAAGACTTTAAGTATATAAAGTATCTATCAACGTTTTATAAATACCAATTGAAAATCCTTTTGAAAACACACACAACTCCAAGTCTAACTTAAGCTCTTTGCTTCTTTTCTTAGCGTGGTTATTTGTGACCACTTATAGGGAGTTTCAAGAGTCATCCAACCCTGATGTGATCAGCATCAGTGTGAACTATCCTTCCACCCCAATTTGTGTTCGGCTTCCCTTGATCGCATGCAAATCAAGTTCCACTTCCCCACTTCATTTTCAAGCACCAAATAAATCACTCATTTCCAATTTTCTATCTTTTAAATCATTCTAGACATGATCATAACATCTCCAAGGGATAGAACTTCGTCTATCAGTTATTTCCATTCACTTTAATGTTGTTACCTAGGGAATCTTATTCTCACTAGGTTCTATGTCGGTTTCATACCCTTTTCATGCATCACTATATAGTATATATATATACACATATATTTTATCAAAATACAACACCTGGTTTTACATTTATACACTGTCGGGGCTTTTGTTCCCCGGGAGTTTCTCTACTCCCACACTTGTACTATCACACACAATTGTCAACAAATACACACACTTATCACAATGGTATTCGCATCTTCTGTGCGCAATTACCACAATTAAACCCTGAATGAACGCGTATGTTTACATAACACACACACCAATCATTAAAACAAATTATTTTGTGCTATGCACAATATAAGTCACATACACTACGTACACTTGTACGGTAATATACACTAAGTGGTTTTGCGCTCTACCCCCCTTAAAAGGGATTACGCCCACGTAATCAATCACTAAACATTGGTTTAAAATGTTCTGCCGTCGTGAAGTGTTTTAACTTCCACGCGGTCTATTACACAATGGATTCTGATTAGAGGATCTTAACCATATTGGCGGTTTAGTTCCTAAACCAAGAATTCTCATTGGAGTTTGTCTAAACTCTTAGTTGGTTTCGATTCTGGCCTGTTAGGCTTCTAGGCGTTAATAATTTGCCATCCACTCATGTTCACCATGTACATTCAACACTTGAATCACTGGCTCACTAGTTTCTGCTGCGAAACTCTAGTAACTGTAGCGCTTAATTGCCCCATTTGTTATTCTTTCTGTATTACACATCCCCAATTGTGACCTTCATCTTGGTAACAATGGTTCCTCAACCGATGCGTGGTATCTCTTACCGTTAGCGAATTCGGTGAGTTATAAACTTTCTATCCACTTCCATAACAACTTACTGTGTATACAGCTATGTATTTCACAATGATTGACTTGCTTCCTTCCGACTTATTGTCGGTTGAGATTGAGCTACTACCTAGTATGTAGTGCTCTCTCAGCTATTTAGAACATTTGCGGTATATTCCATACCGCTATTTGGCAGTTAGTGCTACTGTAGTCACTTACTGTTAATCATGTCTCCAAATTTGGTTTCGTACAAGCACTCTTTATTGGTGCGGCCTTGCATTCCTATGCATCGGCCATTATAACATTATTGCTCCACAATTAACATGTTTCCAATTCCTAGCTATCCCACTCAATCATTACTGCACAAGTGCAATACCAAAACACTCAGTCATACAGAGTGCAGAGGCGTAAACTCTTGACAGTAAATCTCTATGCGATTCGCCATGGAATTCACACTGAGTTCCTCATCACACAGTACCTACCACTGGCTTATTGCTCAGTTTGTTTAACATCACTTATCTTGCATCTCCACTGAGTTTAACTCATAACTGGTCTTATCTGTTACATTATCGTTTAACAAATTTATACAACGGTCGCTTGTTGCGCACCGTGCTCTTACTCCTGTATAACACTAACTTACATGGTATTTACTGTCACACTAACTTCCACACATATACTTACATCATTCGTATTATGGTTCATCACTCATTTGGATGACTACTGAATGCTCCTTGAGCATTAATCATTCGAGTCACAAGCCGGCATTATTCAGCCGGTGCTTCACTTTATACACATACTACTAAGCTAATTGCTCTCTTTCAATAATAACATCGTCCATCCTTAACATATTTCTTGAACTTGATTCACATAACTACCGCTCCTGCGGTCTCACAATATCGAGAGGTATCCCCACTCTTAATGCAGTGGTTTGTTTACCACTCTATTTACTTATACCATCCATCGAATTTATATAACATATCTTGCTTATGGCTTATAAGCCTTATTTGCCTTGAGCTGGGCTCATTGTAGGCTGTCCACATACATGTACTTCTCTGTCCAATATTACATGGTTTGGATATTATATTGGGCTCCATGACAAGTCGTTGCATCACGTTTCCTTTCATGGGATTCCCCTTAGGTTTGTCAGTCCGTCTCCTGACAACTCATGTCTAAACTGGGTGTTAGTTTCAACCCTTGTGTTTCTGTCACGTTATTTCGTGCAACAATTGTTGATGCAAACACCCTTTAAGGATTTCTCCTGGGTGTTGCTAAGTTATGTCATTACATTTGTTTCACACTTATTGGTACATTCCATTAGCCACGCCATTTACGTTCTTAACTGACTTATTATCTCTGTGAAGATCAACACTTCCTGATAGTGTAGGTACTCATTCTGGGAATTTTCATCCCGTTCATTGCACATAATGTGTCCACATTAGGTCATCTACTTGCCATGTACAGGCTAGGTCACCGTTCCAGCTAACATTTTTATCCCTAAGGATTCTTAAGACATATGTGATGTCTTTACATAACAGTTGTGCCTTCGCACTCCTAACTCTTAAACTTCCTTGAGAGGAATTCACTAATCCTTTTAGTCTCGTTAACTTAACTGAGTTCCTTAGCTTCAACTATTCCTTGTAATCCTTAGCTCTTGTTTGATTTTATGCTGACCGTAGACGGAGTCGACTACTTCCCGTGTTTTGGACTCCACTTGTATACATATATGGGGTATCATACTGATACATTACTACTTACCCAACTAACCCATAAGTAGGTCTGTCAGGCCCACAAGCTCCTATCGGAGTGCGGTCGTCCCACAATTCATTTGGTACACTCGTAGTGTCCATCACACGCCTAGGTGAAGTATTCTGTTGTCAACTCCCTTATATGTCCCGTGACAATATTCATTCCATGCTTCCCGAACTTAATCGAGGAAAGTTTATCCATTGTTGTATCCTTGTCAACTGTCCTTGGTTTTACTGGCTTGGTTTAAAAGAAGGTTGGAAAGAAGTGTTGGTTTGAAAAAAATCTGGTTTGAAAAGAAAAGGGTTTGTATAAATCTGGGTTTAAAGAAAATTTTCATGGTTTCACAACATCTTCTTACCTTAACCAAGTCTAGCTTCTTGCTGACTGGTGTATTTCCAATTACAAAGGTCAGGCTGTTAAGCCCTTCCATGGTTATAATGTTCACTTAACTTTGTGGTACTTTACTAAGTACTTGTAGTGGTTATAAATTTCCCGAACAGCCCTGTTATAGCAGCACTTGCTATGGCAAGTGCGCCATGCTAACTGGCTATCGGTTTAACACATACCGGTTGTGGTATTGTTTTTACCCATACTGTCATCAGTGGCCTTGTTGGCCCTCACTGATCTTGCTGCCTTGAATAACTCTTCTAGGTGACTTCTCACTGTCTTCACACGAGATCATCAACTAGGGTGTTTCCCATTCTGGGAGACCCCTTTGTCTTAGTATTGTATTCTCTTTGTAGTCCGTTCCACGTATTTGTCGTGGTTACTGAGACTTGTCTCTTATTTGGGCACTACATTGTAGTTCCTTTGTCGGTTGGTATACCGTTGGTGTTTCATTTAACAACTGCGGTCCCGTAGACACTCGTCTCGGGTTTCACTAATCCACTTCTTGCCTGTTGCACGGTTGGTGCGTTGCAAACTGGTTATTCTCGACTGCTTTGCATGTCGACCCAGGTTGCCGGAAATTCTATTTTCTTATACACAAAATCCTTCATTCTTCACTATCAAATGCGGTTAACACTGTTCAGATGGAAACCGTCTCCGGGATTCCCAGTTTTTGGGATCTACCGCATGACAGGTTCTCCGTACCCTAAAGGTATTTAATAACAGCCAGATCGGGTATTCCCGAGTAAGAGTGGACTTCCATCTCTCTGGCGTTCTTGCCCAAGTTATAAAACAGGGATTGTGGAGGGTGGGATGGATATTGTAGGTTTCCAGTACACGCTGGAAATTCCTATCTAGCGTATCTCTCACGCTATCACTCAACCCTTAACCCAAAGTACTTAAATCCTAACTCGGTACTTCCTAAGCTCGGTAATTCAGTCATCAGAGCGATACTTCGCTCTGATACCACTTTTTGTAACACCCATCCCAACAAACACTTAACAACAAACTGCAGCGGAATACAAACTTCAACACGTTACTTAACTTCTTGGTGTTACACGCCGTTAACCACCCACGTGGCTAACAAGGCTAATACATATACATTGTACCGGTCTGATGGGCTAAATTCCCAAGCGACTACACATTACTATCCCTTTCCATTAACAACAACGACAACATCCACCTTTCAACTATACCGAGTATTTATAAACTGATGCCGATAACAATTTCGGTCTTACTACACCTACTGTATATATACACTTAAATGATTACCCATGTACAATGTCTACCCCGTCCTACTCTCGAACGGCTTCCAGCTCTCTGTACCTGAAACAGGAAAAGAAGAGAAAGGGTGGCCCCCAAGGGGCTCAGCACCTTTGCTGGTATGGTAATCCCGCAGCCCACATGCTACCGGGCCACGCACAACTAATTGTCGTCTTAACATGCAGTTGATTATATTTAAATCATGCATGTAACATAAACACACAACACTTAACATTTCGCCTCAATGGGCTCAACAATCGGATAATACATCCTACTTAATAAGTCACCCATGGTATTCATCATCCCTAGAGTGTTTCTCCTCCAATGGAGCTACTTCCTTAATAGACGACACATACCCTTAAATCGGGTTATCCTTAAACGCCTCCTATCACAACTGGGATTCATATCCATGACCCACACAATCTACATTATACAACATATAACATACACTACATACAACACCTAACAACACTTTGCACGTTTCCACGTACACAACATAATACCGCAATGGATATTGCATCACAACAAAACACATAACACAACGGGAATGGTTCGCTTAGGAACCGACCCAAACATTGTTTACACACTGGTGAGCCTAGAGAATGTTGCCAGTCTCATGATAAGCTCGTTATACAATAACAACAACACTCATTACCGTCCTAATAGTTGGACGAGTAACTTAAGTTAAGGCGGTTCGGGTTTGGAGGCCCGAACACACCACACAAACACATGTTTCCCCCTAAACCGATCATAAGTCAGAATAGCTAAGCTTTGGAGTAAGCTAATGGGAGATCATAACCCGTGAGGGAACAACCATAACAAAGAGAAGGGTAAGGCTAGGAAGGATACCCTCTCCCAAACAACGCGCGACCGGCCAAACCGGATTCCTCACTACTGTTAGTACATACTTACTTTAGATAATAGTTAGAACCCCACTATGGAGTCTATCACACCTACACACATACAGTATTACAACTGGGTTAAACACACAAGGGAGATCCCTACATTCACAAACACATAACACACAATTAACACACGCATAGCCGTGGTTAGTACGTCCCATGGTTCGGGTCGTTTACTCCGAATACCGAACTCTCATGTGATCCTAGACTCAGTTAACTAAGGTTAACACTGCCGAGGTTAAATGGTATCGGAGTTGAACACGCCACATATATGAATTACTGTAAACTCATTACATGTTTTATCTTACAACGTGGCAAACATACAGAAAGACACATTGGCATACAAGCCGGTGTAATCCGGTAGGACACAGGTTGCAAGAAAACCATACCTTTCACCACGGTCCACTATATTGTGTCCTTCTAGGTTCCTCGAACAAATCCCGTACAACTGGTAACATCACAATTACTGTCATTAACATCGGGGTGACATGATTGTTTAATATCTAATGCCCATAGTTAACCCCATCATCCCGTTGTACTTAATTTATTTATGTGATCTTAAGTTCACAACTTACACATTCACTCTCACACCTGTTTATACTTCCAATGGCCTTTAAAACTCACCAAACAAGGCCTAAACATCATCTAAAACCATTACCATTCAATCCCCCATCATTAGGAGCCTTAAACAAATTTTTTTCTTCATTTCTGGTCTGGACCGCCCCTCTGGGGCGGTCCCAGGGGCGGTCCACAACAGATGCTACACGTTTCTTTTTTTTTCACTTCTCTGCACTGGACCTCCCCACAGGGGCGGTCCGTAGGGGCGGTCCACTACAGAACCAATTTTCTAATGTGCTTTTCTCCTCTTTCTGAACTCCAAATTCATCCCAATTTTTTCCTATGCTTTACACATGTTCTCCCACATGTTTTAACATCTTTTGGGCACACTTAAACCCTCTCGAAACATCCCAAAAATTCCTTAAACTTTTACTCAACTTTTACTAAGTCCTTAACACTTAGAACATTTTTTTCTTACACTTGTAACTTGTATTCTTGCCTAAAACTTCACCTAACCAAAGTACTCCCTCACTACCTTATAACCACCCTTTTAAACATCATTTGCACTACACTCATCCCCTTTACACACACTCCTCAAGTCTTTCCCACAAGTTCATAAATAAACCTTCACAAGGCGTTACACTTCCATTGTTCACCAAACTTTGCACAAGACTTTACGACACCTCCACCATCACCTTGGTGTATCAAGAAATCATCCATTAGTTCCCTAAATTTCCAAGACTATGCCTAAGGCATCTTAACACCTAAGAACACCTTAATTCACTTTCTTTCACCATCTTAACACTTAAAAATTCCTAGTACCTTCTAGGTCATAAAATCTCATTACAACACATAAACTCTTTTGTTTATCAACTAAATTTCGCCATAGCTTCTCTTGTATCACCTTACACCAAAACACATTGTTTTTCACCTTTAGACAATCAAGAACATTCAATCTCTTAATACACGCTCTTATACACAAACATATGGTTTTTCATCCTTTAACCATCAAACACATTCACCTTCACAAGAGATGTTCTTTACACACAACTAAACCTTTAAACTACACTACATCACAATATAGTGCATAAACTTAAATTGCTTGGCACTTAGGCCCTTAAATAACATGGCTCTTAGGCCCTTAAATTGCATTAAACTTAAACACTGAATCTCCACATTTAAATGCCTTCAACCTGCGAATACACACAACAATGCTCCCATGTCTTTTTAGTCCACCTTGTGGATAGTTTTCTAGCTCATTTCCCATTGGCTCTTTAGGTTAATTATTAAGCAAGTATAGCTCAATTTCCTAGTACATAAAACTACATTATGAGAGGTCATTTACCTCTTTGTTTTCCAAGTTTTCTCACTTGTTTTCTCTTGTTCTTTCTTGATTGAAAATCGGCAAGGAGCTTTTATCACTTGTCAATCTTCTAACCATTACACATATAAGGGTAATGAGCATTAAGTTAATACCCAAACTCATAGTTAAACCCTAGGTTTACATATGTGTCTTAAAACACCAAAATTTGATGATTACCTTTGGAATTAGGAAGAGAGCTTGGTTAAGTAGCAAGATAGGACTCCTCCTAGTCCTTTGAAGTTTGAATTAAGCTATGAAGAGAGCAAGAAAAAGCACCATTGTGAGGTGAATTTTCGGACACATACAAAAATGAGAGGAAACTTAGATTTTCTTTGGTTTTTGTTTCCTTGAAACAAGGGAGAATGACAATATGAAAGAAGATGAGCTTTTCCCCCTTCAATGGAGATTCTTCATGGCACCAAAATGGAGTTCTTGAAGATTTGAAAAGATAGATGTGAAGAGCTTGGTCTAACTAAGACAAATATGGTCTTAGAATTTGATTTGGAGCATTAATGAACATTTGGTGAGCAATTGAAGTTAGAGAAGAGATGGGCTGTAGCAAGCTCGGTTCTGGTTGGGAGAATAGAGGAAGAACACGGTGGGAAGGCAAGGAAATGAAGAGGAGAGGTGAGAGGTCTCACTTTTGTAAGATATTTAAGCTTAAAAGCAAATAGTAACTTTACTTTATTTCTTTTTCTTTTCTTTAGTTGGATGACTAGGTTGGTGACTCCCCACCTTAAAAACCGTGGCCCCTTCAATATATAACATATATATGGCCTTTGTTGACCAATTAAACAACTTATGTTGACTTATAACTTAAACTAGCACTATTTGAGCACTATTCACAAAACAAGGCACATATTTGTGAAATTTTTGATTTCCCATTGATATAGACTTCCAAATGTGATACTATATAGTACACATGTTAATTAAAGAGTAATGATGGACATTTAGCCACTCAAAACTCATTTACAAGACAATTTTTCAAAAACGTGCTTTAAGACTCCTTAAAGCACTTTTGTGTTTTAACTTGTTTTCAAGCTTGGTATTCTTTAGTAATTGATTTAATATGTTCATTAACATATTTATAAGGTATAGGTATGACCATTAGGTCTTATACAAATTTATCCCAAGCTTAGAGCACATTTTGCTCGTATTGACTTTAAGGTATATTCTTGTGTTTTGTTTGGTTTCATTGTCTACCAAGGTTTCATAAGGACTTAATTAGCCTTATTAAATCATACTTGAATATTATTAAGCCTTGGTAGGCTCTTTGGGTCCTAACCAAGTTCGCTCATAGCTTAGAGCATGTTTTTGCTTAAACTGTGTCTTAATGCTTTATTGCATTTTACTATGGTTTAAATTGTACACTGATGTTCCTAAGGCACTTTTTAGCCTTTACATACCATAGTTTAATATTTAAACCACATATCAAGGTTTGGGGTATTTCAACGAGAAATGTTTGAGGTCCCGCACTAATGCCAAATGTGTAGGATTTAGAAAGTGATGAAAGAATTGAGGTTTGCTTGGATGACAATAACATGCCAATCGGTGAGGAAGGCTGCACACTAACCAGATTCCTAGGCACCCTTGTTAAAATGTCGTATCATGTTTCGATAAACTATTCAGACTGGAGAGAAATTTCTAAGTCGGTTAAAGAAGACTTATGGAGTATTGTAAAGGTAATTATGTTCTAATAAAACTTCTCTTAGTTCTGTGTAATAATATGTTCAATATAAAATTGATTCTTTATCTTTAATAATTATGTTTCCTTTTTCAGGAAAAATTTACATTTTGTCCCACTGAAACAGAAGATACTAAGGATTGGGTCATATCTAATATGGGAATGAAGTGGAGGTCTTGGAAAGCTGAGCTAAAATCAAAGTTCTTTGATTCTAGCAAAACAGTTGATGAAGTTGTGGAAATGTTATCTGATGACAGAGTTGACAAGCAACAATTCAGAGCCCTTGTAAATCTTTGGTCCAAACCTGAATATCAGGTTCAATTTACATTTGTTAAAATTTTAGTAACGTGTAAGGTGAATCTTTAATTCTGTTTTATTACTTATTTTACTTTTTTAATTCATGTAGATGATGTGTGAGTAAAAGAGAGTGAACCACACAAAGTCAGATGAGCCACATTGCATTGGAACCAAATCTTTTGCTAGATTCAGCCATGAAGAGGTAATAATTTGGTTTGGTCTCTCATATCCTTTATGTTTTGTAGTGTGTTGTGCATTTTTCTGGATTGGGTTGTTTAAGTTACGAGTAGTGAGATGTTTGCAAGTGTAGGCGAAGAAGAACAATGGTAATCGACTATCACGTGCTGAACTCTACATAAGGAGTAGAACTCGAAGGAATGGAAGACTTATGAATTCTAAAGCTGCTAGTGTTGTGGTAATTGTGCATCCAATGTTTTTTCTAATATTTATAATTTCAAACTGAATATATTAACTCATTAAGCATGCTCTTTAGGATAACTTGAAAGATGCAATGAACTCATCCGACGATCAACAATCTTTAATGGACAAAGATTGGAGCCATGACATCTTCTCCAAAGTTAAAGGTCCTGAACGAAGAGGCTATATTCGTTGTACTGGAAAGATTCCAAAGACTAAATGAAACTCAACTTCTTCTTCTAGTCTACAAGTCCCTCATCTGCAAGCAAAAATTGATCAACTTGAAGCAAATCTTGCAAATACACATTCTGTCTTGAGCAGCTTGTTGGGGATTATGAAAGAGCATGTGTCAAATGCTGATTTGGCTAGGGTGGTCTCTCAACTCAACATGCAAGTAAGTGTCATTTGGCTCTGAACATTCTGTCTACATGTCATTTGAAATTTATCAGTCTACCTATCATTTGAAATTTGTTTATCTACTTATCATTTGAAATCTGTCTGCCGGTCATTTGAAATATGTTTTTCTGTTTTGTGCTGTTTCCATGGTAGTGTTTAATTCCTCACAATTGACTAAACACTCGCACCTAATTCTATTAGCCAACACGGTTTAGACAAGGGACTAAGAAGATGCTCTATATAGATCACAAACTATCAGTTTGTATGTGCTTATCTCTGGTTCGAGACAAAGAGGAAGTTCTGTCTGATATCCTGATGAAATTAGCATTATGTACTTTTTTCAGGGCAGCTTTTTATTGAAGTTTCTATAAATGTGAATCAGTGTGTGTTGTTTAGATGAATCATTGTGCTGTTTAGATGAATCAGTGTGTGCTGTTTTGCATTATGAACTATTTTCAGGGCAGCTTTTTTTTTTGAAGTTTCAATAAATGTGAATCAGTGTGTCCTAAAAAAGAAAAGGGTAGGTTGTTTGATTGGTCAAGTGATTTTGATAAAGATGCAAGGACCAGATTCTCTATTGTGAAGTGGTCAGCTACAAGTAGATATTGTCAAGTTTAAACATTCATTACTCAAGTTACATCAATTGATAAAGAAGGAAGGAATTCGCTCAGTGAACATGTAAGTCATGTTCTATTCTTGATTCTGAACAGAAGAGAACAAGAATTACATTATTTACATGCGGCATATCCCATATCCCAATATGGAGATTCTTGCATATCTAGTTGTGGTATCAAGTTGAAGGGTTCTTACCATTTCTTAATTGTATATTTTTCTTAATCTCTTCTCTATCAAATCTCTTAGTTGTTTTTGCATTGTCAGGAAGGGGCCCCAATCTCTTTTGGTTTCTATAGCGTTTGCTTTAGATTATGCTGGGAATCTATACGTGAAAGTTCATGCCGGTTTGTTATTTTAGTGGAGTTTGTGTGTGGACCCTAAATGTTGGAAACTGTACTCTGTAGGGGAAAACAACGGCTGAAGTTGTTCCTAACATGAATAATACTATTGTTAATTTCTTAAAATGTTCTTGCTTTTGTGCTCTACTGATTGTCTTGATAGCTATAGTTACTGCTGTGGTGTGCTGTATATACTTTGTGAGTTTTCTTTCATGGTGCGTGTGTAGCAATTTTTATGAGTTTTCTTTCATGGTGTGTGTAGCATTTTTTATGTTTTGTTATACCATTCTTAGTTAACGAGTCATCTCAAACACTAGACTTAAGATTTAGTAGAACGTTTTCATCTCCAGCCTAGAAAGTTGGTCAAATTCTTTAAACTTTTCGTGGTGCTGCTAGTGCGATGCTTTGTCTACAGTCGGTATTATTTCCATCACTATTGCCTCTCATTCTCATTTATTTGCTTAAACTTTTATGTAGATTCCAACTGATACAAATAGTACAGCAAGCCATTGATGAGGAAAACTGTGCAGAATTCACTCATGAAACAAATTGGCTCATCTTTTTCTGATAGTTCTCTCCTCCTCGGTGAATATAGAACTTTACTAAAGTTTACGTTTGCAATAAGCTTTTGATGACAATGCTGTCTTTAGAATTGAATAATTGGTTACTCAGATTGTAAAGATGTACATTTGGATTACAATCTGCTGATTTGTAGCTGATTTCAGTGTATTGTATTTGAGTTAGCATTTGAAGTACATTTGGATTATAAAATACCACATGAACTGGTATCATACAGGCATTTGAGCCATTATATGGGACAATTGTAATTCATGTCTTGGAAATAAGATGGATGTTCCATATGGGTTGCTACTTTTAGTAGCAAATCCATCATTTTTTTTATTTTGTGTTTTGTTTTTGGTAACACATTTTTTATATGTTAGTATAGATGATCTTTACTTACAATAAAATTTGTTACTAAATCTTTTACAAACACATTATATAAGTGTTGGTATAGACTAAAGGATGTACACATTGTCTTTAGCAACATACAATTATTTGTTAGTATATGACCATAAGTTTTACTAACACATAATAAAGTAATACTAAAACTTATAGCGACACCATCTATACTAACATAAAAATTATATGATGGAATAAGTCTTAAGGTTTTTACCGACACATAATTCATTTTTACTAACACTTAGTGTGTGTTAGTAAAACTGAGTTTGTTTGTAGTGAAATATGGTACTATCTGGACAATGTTCGACAAATACGGACAGATAGTTGGTCTTCGACTTTCAAGAACACCCAGATTTTATACCAAAGACCCGCTACGGGTTCGTGGGATATAAGTCTAAGTAGAAGCAGACCAAGTCATCTTGGAGACCAATGGCATGGTAGTTGATGGAAACACAATTCAAACCCAAACGGTTTTGAGTAGGAGATTCACTACTGGCCATACAAATAATGTCAGATGGACTCCAAGAAACAAAGGCCAAGGAGAACAGAGTTATCGCCAGGAACATGTCCAAAATCATCCGTCTCCACCACATGCTCCTCCCCCCCCCCCCCTTCGAGGGTAAACCTCCGAACAGAAGGACACCTAAACCTTGAACCTTCTATCTTCATGCAAACAAGTCTAGCAAAAGGCGTTGTACTATCCACACCCTCCCAGGTTAACCGGAGATACATTAAGGGGAAGTTGCTTGAGTGGCAAGAAGACCTAGAAGAAATCATCTACCTATCAAGGTAAAAATACTGCCTCATCTTCAAAACGCCCGAAGCATCGGAACAATTTAGCTCTTCAACTTACGGTGAAGAGTTTGGATGGGAAAAGAATGCATGGAAACCCACGGATCAGAACTCTACGAGAGTCACCAATATTGCAATCAGAGGAGTCCCTCTCCAAGCGTGGTCTGAGAACTCCATATATGCCATCACTAGACACTTGGGACGCGTATGTACTCTCCATTGATGCAGATATGCAAAAGCTACCCCGATACCTAGAGGCTCACGCTCAGTTGGAAACCCATAAATTGGCTATCATTTACAAAGAGATTAGTGTTGATATTAATGGCACAACAAGTTCAGTGGGAATCATAGAATTTAGGTCGAAAGATATTGGTCAACACAGAGAGGAGGAGAACCTAGACACACCAAGTCTGCCAGTTTCCCAGGCAAAGGCAACACCAAACACTCGGGGTGAAGAAACGCCAACCAGACGCGAAACACTCAGTAAGGAAAAACACCGAATTCCCAGCTTGAAGCACAAACGACGTCGCATCCTAAGGTTATGTCGCTCCCAAACAAAACTAGAAAATACCCAAGGCGAAACGACAACATTTCCTCGGTAATCTTCCCTGAATTCATTATCTGCGCTGGAGACAGGCATGGGGGAAGCACATTCATTATGGTGCAAGGCCAATCGCTACTCGACACGTCATTTGGAATCCCAAGACAAAGCAACGCCCTTGCTCTGTTCGAAGTTCTACAAGATTACAATATTACGGCGGTTTTCTACTCATCTCAGCGGGTCTGAGAAATTCCAAGGAATATAAAACGTCAGGCGTTCCAAATCATGCTTGTCTCGATACTATTTCAGGCTTTGGGGGCCTTTCCCTATGATCGAGGAAACATCTTCTGACAAGCCTCTCTCCCCACTCACCTCACTTATCCCTCTCACCCAAATATCTCTAACTGTTAGCCAACTACCTACCATCCCCGCCCCTCTACATACAAATGATTGCCTCTCTCCTCCTCTTTCATTACCCCCCAATTCAATGACTCTCAGCCGGTTCCAGAAACCGTAGATTCCTCTCTTACGATAACCGAATTCCACTCTCCAACTCCCACACAAAACTTCTCTCTCTCACCCTCCCAAACCATTGGCTCCTCTCAACCCATGTCAAGTAAGACAAATCATCATACCTGCCTCTCCTCACTTCCAGGAATAAACCTAGAAGTTGTGCTTACCCTGTTACCCAAGAATAACTCCACTTCCATCCCGGTCAACACAATCTCCCCTCACCCAAGCCCAACTCTAGCCGCAGCCAAGAAATTCCTAGATTTTGGAAGAAGTCAAAACTATCACCACCCAAATCCTGAAGCTTCGATCCAAAATTTTGCCTAAATATTAAGAAAAAGCAAAAGAGTTGAGGAGAGACGTTCCTCTCAGCATGATGACAAACCTGATTTGCTTTCAAAACATCATAGGAATAAACAAGCGAGAGTAATGAGGACTACTTCGGCAAGAGGTAAGAGAATCTGACACAAACATAATAGGAATCCTCAGGGACACATCGGTCTACAACCACTAGTTAGACGAAGCAGCACCTGGGGACAGAGCGACAATTCTAACATGATTAAGGTCCTCACAACTGGACAATCCAGAGGTATTGTTGTTATGTGGAACCCTATTGGCCTCACCATTCAAAACTCTCGCCGGAGTAGTAGATGGATCGCAATTGAAGTAACCAGGCCAGTCATCCCATTCGAAAGTGGTATAATCTTCCTCTATGCCCCGACACAAGCTGGAGCAAGAAGACCAGTATATGCTGAATTACTTAGCCACAACTTCACCAAGCCCATCCTTGTGACCGGTGACATGAACGAAGTTATCGAGGGCTCCGGTCAAAAGAGAGGAAATAATCCTATACGCAGAAGAGGAAATGCACAAAGACTTCCGAGAATTCTTCAAATCAAAATTAGAAAGCTGGGTAATATGCCGCTCACTTCAAAGCTAAAGGAGATAAAAAAACCATTGAAGAAATGGAACATAGAGGTATACAGCCATATTAACTTGAAGATCAAAAAGCCATGTACGAACTAAAGAACCTGGACAAACTGGCTGAGAACCGTTTTACCTTCTATTCTATAAGTAGTCTAGGTGTATGCGATTTTTCAATTTATTCAGGCAAGAAAGGCTTTGGCCATAGTATTGCCATTGTAACTGGGTTTTCCCAGCATTTATCAAATAAAAGAAGTAAAATCAAGCAAAACAATTGCAGACAGAAATTCCGTCTGTAACATGTTACAAAAAACGACACCCTAATAGGTTTACGACCTACTTTTCCCATTGATAAATATCGACGGACAATACCGTTGGTAAATCTCATACTTTCTCGATGAAAACTGTAACACCTTGAATTTTAAGTCAACTAAACTTGATAATCTAATTTATATTCATTCTGCAGAAGTCTTACAAAACTATCTAGGATGCTACCATCATAATCACCTGTTAAGTCAAGATCCTTTAGTTTTGATGATAGCAAACCTATGTTGCTTATCTAATATGTTTGTTGAGCTTATAATTCAGATAAACAGGTAGAGGAGTGGCTTAGCATGCAAGGTTGCAGGCGCACTCTATTCATGACATGTGCCCATCCAGTCAGACACCTATCTGGGAGAGCTCCAATAGAACTTCTAGTATACACAAGAAGTCAAATGCTACACAACCATATCTCTCACGCATCAGACGCAGTAAAAAGACAAAAGACATCAAGTGTGCCGACAACTCATGCACACTCATGCATCCACACAAGCAACTAGCTCTTGATAAAAGTCTTGCTCATTCATGAGCAAGATAACAAGACAAGGCCAGAGCTATTACGAGGCACTCATTACACAACATTAATGAAGCCTTAGAGAGCATTTATGAAGCCGTCAAAGCTTTGAGTTGATAATGCAAGTGGAGGGTGCAAGTGGTGACCGACCACCTAAGCACACACCTCCAACGTGTCCAACCATAGGGCGACACGTGTCCTGATGGTTCTAAAGCAAGTTGAAGATTATCCAATACTCGAGCGAGGCTACTTTGCTGTGGATAGAGAAGCAAACGACACCTAGAGTCAAGGAGATCATAGGCTGTTTGTTACAGATCTAAACGTACTTGTATAAATACGATGTATAACGTCTTATGTAAATGAACTTGGTCATACATGAAAAAGAGAGATAACTAGAACAAGTGTGAATCAGACTGAGTGTGTGTAAGTACCAGGAAGTTGGTGAGCTGGACAGGACTGGGTTTATGAGTTAATACTTTATGTATTTGGTAGACTGATCAGTCGGGGAACGGTTAGGGAACTGTAGGCCTACTGTCAGGAGAGGGTAGAGGACTTAGGGATAAAGTCCTAAAATGTCCCAGAGTTCGTAGGTAGGGCGGAGGGAGAATGAGTGAAATTCTGTGTGAATTCTCAATCAAAAAGGAGTTTCTAGTTGGAGTTTATCAAGTACGCCCCTAAAATATCAAGTAGTTCACATAGGAGAAAGACGTATTAGAAGGACGAGCCAGTTTCAATTGGTATTAGAGCAGGTCTCTTCTAGGAAGATTACTTGTTTGGAAGACGATCAAAATGTCTCGTTCAAACCTACTAGCGTCAGAAAAAGGTTCTTCACCAAATCGACCATCACTTTTCAATGGAGACAACTACACTCACTAGAAGAACAAGATCGAGTTCCATATCAAGTCTGGTGATTCAAGGATGTGGAAGGTAGTATCACGTGGTGAATACACCTTCCAAGACGCTCAAGGACAAGACATATCTGTCGATAACTTGACTGATGATCAAGTCAAGAAGTTAATATTCAATGTACGAGCAATAAAAATCCTACATTGTGCATTACTATATGAGCTGTACTCCAAGGTAACCTTAGCTAAAACAGCCAAGGAAATCTAGGAAACTCTTGAATTTACCTATGAAGGAAATGGCAAGTTCAAAAAGACTCGTATTGAACTATTGCTTACTCATTGGGAGCTACTCAAGAAGGAAGAAAAGGAGAGCATTTCCGAAATGCACAGTAGGTTCACTAAGCTGATCAACAAAATGCTTGTGCTCTGAAGAACTATCTCAAATAAGGATCAAATTCGAAAATTCCTCAGATCACTTCCAGCATCCTTTGATAACAAAGTCAATGCCATGCAAGATGTCTCTAACGGACATTCTAGGATCATTAATGGTGTTTGAGCTAAAGCTACAACAAAGAAGTTCAGAAAGCTCAATAAGAGAGAAAGGAAAAGGCATAGTCCTTCAGGTAGCTAAAACTAAAAAATCTGATTCAGGAGAAGATGACGATAAGACGATACTCTATGCCAAAAGGTATTTTTGAAAATATCTCAAGAATAATATGAGAAGAGGAAAGGATTCCAAGGAATCTAACAAGCACTAAAAGAAGAGCAATGACAAGTGCTTTGGATGCTCAAAACATGGGCATCATATTAAAGACTGCTCGCAACGACCTCGAGAGGACAATGACATGATCAGGAAACCTGCCAGGAGATCATTCAAAGAGACAAGCCTTCGTTGCTGCATGAGGAGACTCAGAACTCAATGATTATAGTCAAACCACGGATAGCGATCTCTCCGGGGAAGAAAAGGCTCACCTTTGCCTTAAAGATGTTTTCTTGATGACCAAAGACAGGGAAACATTAGAATCAGAGGAGAAAGAGGAATAAACCAAGGTAAATTACTCCAACTTAGAAGGAAAGTTCAAATAGCTTAACTACTAGGACTTAGAAAGTTTTCCCTTATATTGGCTGATCAACTAGAGACACTAGAAAATCAAAACAACGAGATTTTAGAAGAAAATAAAATGCTAGGGAAAAATTCAGATAATGATAAGGTAGTGAAACTCATGAATGCACTCAAAAAATTACAAACTAACTATAGTGAAATTTTTGTTGTCCATGAGAAAATAAAGCAAGGAAAACAATCTAAAATCGATGAATTGATTTCTGCACTTGACAAGAAAGAAAAAGAACTAGCGTCCATTAAAGAAAGACATGCCAAACTAGAAAATGATGCTAGGACACCCATGTGGAAGAACAAATGACCGGTCGGGCACCCATCATGGACCTGTTGAAGAGGTATCTGCCAGCTATGCAGCTAACCTGGTAATCACATAGATAAATGCCGTAGGATTAGATTTATGAGGCGTTGGCAAATAAAGAAAATCGGGCTAATATGGGTAGTCAAGGATAATGATAGAACGATGTCACTTGGTGGAAATGGGTCTAAACATTCTGGGGACTCTAGCCCCAAATTACTAACTTGTTAAGCATAGAATCGAGTGGGAAGAGACCCCTACTGGTACATGCATAGTGGGTGCTCTAAACATATGACAGGAGATAAGTGGAAATTCTTCTCACTTGAACCAGGAAGCCATGGAACTGTTTCCTTTGACGACAACAAAAAGAAAAAAATCATCAGTGTAGGTAAGCTTGGTTTTACTTCAGATTATGTCATTGATAATGTCAATTTAGTTGATGGTCTAAAAATTCAATTTTCTCAGTGTATCTCAAATTTGTGACAAAGGTAACTCAGTCCACTTCTATTCTACACGTTAACGATTTATTTGGTGTATTAAATACTAAGAAATTATCCTAGAATTCAACAAATCAATAAATCGCCGGGTTGCAAAAATCCCGGTCGAAATAGTATAGTAATTAAAGAAGCGACCGGGGTGTCAATCCACGGGACTCGATGAGTAAGTCTAGCCTTAGGTATTGGTTAACTTAAAAGGGGGTTTTGTTTTGGTTTTGGGTTGCAAATAAATAACAGGAAAGTAAATAGCAGATAAAGTAAAGTGATAGTTTTGGGAGTGTGAACGGTACTCTAGGTTCAGGGAGTTGTTTCTCTAGCTAGGTTCTGCACATTCTACTGCTTAAGTGGAGACTTGGATCGGCTTGTAATTCTCACTTATCTATTCTGTATTAAGTCTTAATTCCAGATAGCTCATCTAGACAGGGCATGTAGTTCTAGTCTAGACCTAGCAAGTATATCTAGATGGCTTTAATGCACAGAATTACTAGTCTGGTTGGTTCAATCCGGACTAAAGCTCCTAGTGACTAAAGTAATCTATCCGATTGCAATTATCACAGGTAACAGGTTAATAGGACCGTCAATGCTAATCACCTTGTCTGATCATAACATGATTCGAGGGCTTATAATAACTTAGCAACGTTTATTAAAAGCACTTAAAAGCATTAACCTGAACAATCCAAATTGTCTTAACAAGCAGCAAAATAATGCAGAGTTTAACTAATTACAACATCCCTTCCCCTAGAGTAAATCCTTTTAGCTAGACATAGCAATTATAATCATAAATGAGAGAGAGTTAGAAGAAATCATCTGTTACGAAGATCTTCTTGCTCGCTCCGTCCTTTGTCCTTGCTCCGTGCTAGCTTGAAGGTTGATCTCGGTGATAATGGAGTGGATTGGGTGAAATGGGGCGAAAGTGGAAGTTTTTGGTGAGGTTGTGAGGCGTCCGGCTAAGTAGGGTCGGACACGACCCGGACGTGAGTAAAATGTACGTGTCCGGCTAACTCAGATCGGACGCGATCCGGACGTGAATGAATTGAGCGTGTCCGGATCCAGACAAGAGCCGGACGCGGGTAATTTCTGTGAATGGATGCGGAGTGTGTGCGTGGTGAAAGCGGGGGTTTATGGAGAAGGTTTGGCGAATGAAAGATGGGAGGTGAGTGACAGATGCAGAGGAGGAGATTGATGCGTGGGTGAGAGAGATGCAGATTGTGGAGGGGTTGGATGGAGATGATGTACGTGAGTGAGGGTTAGAGAGGAGAGGACTGTGAAGTCCGGTGCGAATTTAAATGGAAGGAGGAGGAGAGTTTATATAGGATTAGAATTGAAACCTCCGTAGTGGTGTGGTGAGTTATTGAGCATGGGCACTGCTTAAATTAGGGAGGTATGGTCTCTGATAATTGCGCCGCTCCCCTGTCTGCTTATTGCGCCGTCTGATAATTAGTGCGTGCCTTTTTATTTTTCAATTCTGTGTGACGTCCGGATCGTGTCCGGATCCGGACGTGACACAGAGTTTTAGATCTGAAAAACGAACTCTCGGATCTGGAAATTAAGTCATGTCCGGCTTGCGTCCGGCCCATTCAGATCCGGACAAGTGATGTCCGGCTTTGTGTCCGGCCAAACTGATCTGGACAAGACCAGTTTTTGTCTCTTCTCCTGATTTGTTCCCCGTTTGTTGTGTTGTAATCCTTATGATGTTTAATCTTTATTTCCTGGGTTTTTCCTGCATTTAACATATATAACACATCAATTCTTATCAAAGCATCAATTTTAGGAAAAACACATAATAAGTGGGAAACATTGTCTGAATTGTTACAAATTATAAGGTATTTAAACCCTAAAAAGTCAATATGTTTCACACTTATCAGGGGGAAAAGATGGAAAAATGTATATGTAACCAGTTTGGAGGATATTGATAGTCTAAACATTTCATGCTTGACTGCATCAATAGATGACTCCACATTATGGCACAAAAGACTAGGGTATGTAAGTATATCCTTGGTTAATAAACTAGTCAAAATCAATTGGTTAAAGGTCCCCCTGAGGATAAGAAATATGAGACTAATCTTTGTGATACTTGTGTGAGAAGCAAACAAGCTAAAACTTCTTTCAAATCAAAGAACATGGTAAGTATATCTAAGTCACTCGAACTATGCAGACCAATGAGAGTTTGAAGTGTTGGAGGAAATTGGTTTGTGTTTGTTATTGTTAATGATTACTCACAATTTCTATGGACAATATTTATTGCTTCCAAAGACAAAATCTTTGAGAAATTTCAGGCATTTACAGGACAAATCCAAGTACAACTCAACCTCAAAATCAAGGCCTTTTGGTCTGATCATGGATCAGAGTTTGAGAATCAACAATTCATGAAAATGTGTGACCAACATGGAATAAACCACACTTATTCAGCACTAAGAACACCTCGGCAAAATTGGATATTTGAGAGCAAGAACAGAACATTACAGGAAGTAACTAAAGTCATGCTACTGGGGAGTAATCTTCCCCAAGTCTTTTGGATTGAAGTTGTAGCGACTGCATGTTACATCACTAATGGAACACTCATACGACCAATCCTGAACAAAACACCCTATGAGATGCTCAAAGGTAGAAAACCAAGCATAAGACATCCCAGAATCTATGGTTGTAAGTGTTATGTCCATGGTAATGGAAATAATTCTTTAGGAAAGTTCGATGCCAGGAGTGATTTGGCTATCTTCCTTTGGTACTCAGAAAGGAGTAGGGCATACAAAATCTACAACAAAAGGACTCTAAAAGTGGAAGAGAGTGCACATGTGGTCTTTGATGAGGCTGAAACCTTTGAGATCAAAGAGACTGAAGAAGATACAACTCTCGGATTTGATCCAGCTAGACAAGATCACATAGAAAATGCCAAAGATAAGTCATCAACTAAGGAATACCTACCCGACAGGTCAGCGACTAGTCAGTAACATGACAACGAATGTAACACCCCATCTCATAAATCCATTCTCAAGTCATAAGTGTAACACCCCTCACTACAATCACGTAATAATCCCTCACGTAGCAATAAATAAAACGTCTCGCAGCGGTAAATAAATAACTATTACAAAACTCACTGGGGTGTCACCGGCCATTACTCGCCCATGCGAGCAACGAAGCCAAACTACATCCAACTTCCAACATAAACAAATCACTAACCGCAGTGATAACGAGAAACTCCTACACATCATACTAAATCCATAAATCATAAACATCGACAAGTGAGCGTCTACCCAATCCTAAAAAATACATAACCTTACCATAAGACCATACACCATCTTCATTGCTATACAACATCTCCATGTGTAGTAACAAAAGCAAAACTCCAATTACCCTGTTCCTGCTCTTCAGCTCCGACAATGATCAACAACCTGTAATGGTGTAGTATCAGCGATAGACGCTGAGTATGCCGGGCCTGGACCTAATGGTCACTTGTCATTTAACCATCTTATTATTAGATCAGTTTCATGCTTTACCATTTTACAGTTATAAACAATACTGAAACATAAATGTATAATATACATAATCATCCATCCAAATATCCTTAAACATTCACAGAATATTTCAAACAACAATTATATATCGAACGTATCGAATAATAACAATTTATTGTACAATGTACAATCGCCGTAGCGTTCACCATCCACTGTCAATTTATTTTAGTTTGGCTTTCAAGCCCCATCCATATGTACAATGTACATTCGCCGTAGCGTATAGTTTTCATATTTAATTTACCTTAGCCTTGTAGGCTCCATCCAACCATGTTTAATTATTAATATCAGCTGGGCGTCATGTTAGGACAACCCGATAACCTCACCATGGACAGTAGTCCCCCGTACACACAAAGGTGCTCATTTCGCCAGAGGTCCGGAGGCCCCTGACTCTCTTATGTCTCGTAAGACGTCCATAAAAAGGCCGTAGCCACCTGATCCACGATCCAGATTGGGCTCGTTGGATATAACCTCGAGCGGAATCCAATTAGGAAACCCCTCAGTGATCACAAATGCGCAACCAAGTAGTTCGTAAACTACCGGGATTCCTCACCTCATCTCATACCATCTCTCTCATAATGTTTAAGATCTGCTCTTAGTCTTATGGAGAATAATTATTAATTAGCGGCCCAATGGGTCACGCATACCTAGAAATAATCTAGGTTATATTCATGTTCGAGATCAATGCTCTAGAGACCGACAATGTCGTGACTCATCCCTAAGTGTTTTACTTAGGTTACCATATACTTAATATTAATATCATGGTATTATATCAAGTAACCGTCATGTCATCACAACGCATATGTATGTTTATATAAGTCGATCTATAGTCGACGTGGTGTTAGTCCCGTAGGACGCTCGTGCATAAATAATTAATGCAGTAACACTTAATCACATACATGTAACCACACACATAACACACAAGTTATATCAACCAAATCCGAGCCCAAGGAGCAACCTTAGGACAACTCGGATCAAACCCCTTTACATACCGTTCACCCTGACTGTATTACGGTGGAGTATGAATCAGCAAGATCCTATGCTCCGTGTAGTCCGCTAGCTCGTCAAGCGTCCTTGTCAGAAGTATTCTCTAAACGGTAATAAAACTATAAGTCAGTCTCCATGACTAACTACATCCGGTATTTCCGAATAATAAGTAACCCCGACAGTTCGCCCCTGTTTTCTACAGTTGTTTGTTACGGGTCTCTTTAAAACAGTCGGTTTTGTTACTTAAACGCGTACGTCAAAACATTTCGACTGTTAAGTTTAATTCCTTATATTTCTTTTTAATCTTATCCACCATCTAGTTTAGGTACGTAACCCATAGTTGCATGTATGCATGCATGATTATATTATATTATATTTTTTTTCGTATTGTATCATTTTTTTCCCACCATCCATTATAATACAATGTATTATGTAATCCATTTTTTCCTTAGCAAATAATATTTGCATCCAAAATTCATAACTTATAGTTCGTAACTATATATTTTTTTTATAACCACCACCATTAAATCATATGGTTTCCCACCAAAATATATATCCACCTTATATACATTATCCTTGTGTAAGTATATATTTACCACGTAGGTAATTCCCATGAGTTTAATAAACTCTTATATTTTATGTTGTTTTTTTATCATCTCATATTAGATGATTATTCCCATTAGTTGTATTATGTTATACAACTATATTAAGATTATTATCCTAATATTATGTAACATTTTATGTTGTATATTCACAACTCCTAAGGTTTATTCCATAAACACCTTAGTTTATAAATCTCATTTATTTATAGTTCGTCACATTATTTTATGTGAATATCCTTAATTATCTTAATCCCATTAAACCATATAATTGTTATAACTTTTATAACATTATAGACCTTAGTCTAAAATTCATTTTCCAACTCTTGTTAATTCGGTATAGCCCTTAACTTCATTTAAATCCCACTTTGACCATATAACATTATGTAATGTTATACCATATACTAATATCATACTATGTGATATTTTTATCCCCTTTAACTTATAACCTATAGTTTTTATACAAAACTATTTTATATTGCCTCTTAGGCATATATATTAAACCTTATATTTTTCCATAAACCATAGTCTCCTTAATTTACAAAATCACCCCTTTCTTTTCACTATGTTATATATACCATTTAATATAACATTTCTAACTTATAAAAGAGTATAACCTATGGTTATTTTTTGTAAATTCCGAACAGCCCTTGTGCTATTCTATAATTGCCATTTGGCCCTATTTATAACATATAGTTTACCATATCATTAAAACCATGTATTATGCATATATCTTAATAGATACTCTTATATAATTCTAAAAATCTCCAAATTCCACCAAAGGGTTATAAATATCCTTATTAACCCATATACTTACGGTATTTACCATTCCACCATCTATATTTCTCCAAAGTGTCATAATGACATAATAACTATATATTATACATATATAGTTCATTTTAATTCCAAAATCCATCAAATAAATTCCTAATAGCCCATGGGTTTAAAATACCATTGTACACCCTTTATTTTGGTAATAACATATTTACCACATATGTTATAAAAATATTACCTTAAGATACTTATCTTATTATAAAACCTTAAATAAGTTATCTAACTTATTTATTTTGGTCAAAACCTAGCATATGGTCAAGGTTGACCTCCTTAATATTTCCTTGACCATCAATTCCTAATAATTACGGTTTTAACCCTTAAGTTTCCAAAACTCGCCATTTAACCACAAAACTTTATAAAATCTTATAAACTTTATTTTAACTCCTTTTAACCTCTAATTTTCGGCCTTATTATTCTAAAGCCCCTAAATTTAATTTATTTACACTTAAGACCCCATTTCTTTTCGGTAATAATTATATATCACCTAAACTTAAATAAAAGCTTGTAAATGCAGAAATAAAATGGCCTAAAATACATGGCCTTATTACAAACATTTGCTTGCAAAATAAATTACACATAAATGTCCCAAAAATACTTATAAATCTCGGCCTCACCATAGAATTTTCATTTAATTACCAAACTTCCACATAATGTCTTAAATTTGACATTTATGTTACTTAATCACTTAGATAAATTTACTAAGCCATTTCTTTAAACATTTTAAGGTCAAAAATGACCTTACTACCATGTTCTCTCACGGCAATTAATATAGAAATAGCTTAGAACATTTTAAATTAGCAAAGTTAACGTTTAAGTGATTTATACCTTGATTTAGCTTAGGTAATTCCTTGTTTGAATTCGCCACCTTAAGGAGAAATTCTCCACAGCTTGATTTACTTGTCCTCATGTAGAAAACAAGACATGATTAAACTCCAAACATGAGCTAACCATGAGAAGTAATTTTAGTCATGAAAATCAAGGATTTATACCTTAAATCTCCAAGTTTGTTGGAGTAAGATCTCGGCCCTATTTTTCCAGAAAGAAAGAGTATCAAAACACTCTCAAGAACAAGGTATAAAACCGTGGGTAGTTAGCTTGGAAGATAGCTAAGTTTTACCTTGTTTAAGATGCCAAAAATGGTGTTTTTGGCTTGGATCTAGCTACTCCTTGTAGATCTTGGTATACCAACTGAATCCACATGAAAAGGAGAAGAAAATAAGGCTAGGGAACCAAGGTTTTAACCGAAATTCACAAGGAAGAAGAGGTGTGTGCTTAGAGCACATTTTTACCTTAAATGGTCAAGACTTGAACTTTCCTCCTTAGATCTTGATATGGCCGAAATTTATTCTTCCTTTAACCTCCAAATCACTCTACATAGATGTATAGAAAAGGTTGGAGTGTAGATCAATGGAAAAAGGAAAGAAAGATGAAGAAAATGGGCATTTTTATGCCTTAAGAGCTTACCTAGAGCTTGAGCTCTCTTCAATGGAGCTTGGTATTCTTACCTTTGGTCAAGAGGAGCCAAAGGGAGATTTTGGCAATGAGTTCCATGGTTGGAATGGAACTAATGAGGCAAATGACCTAATTTTGGCTTAAAACACATTTTTGCATTTTTTTATGATTTTAGTGACTAGATGACTCACACCAATTGATTGTAGTTGATTATTGGAGACATAATCGTTGGAGACAAGGAGGAGACAGCCGGCCATCATAGAAGAAAGGTGGTGAATTATTTGTGCTTATTTGATTCAATAATGTAGTTATAATGTTACTTTAATCCATTAATGAATAAGTGACTCACCATATTTGTCTTGTTCTTGCTTGGAGCCTTGGAGCACCGTGTAACAAGGGAAAGGAGAGGCTCCAATCGGCTGGCTTCACATGGGTAAGCAAGTGGTGAGACAACTTTTGTTTTTATTAGGTAAAGCTTACTTTTTCCTTATTTTATGTAAAAGTAAGGTAGAATAAATAATTGTCACATGGGTTTTGTCTCTTGGTCTATTAAGAGACTTATTCCACCAATTTTATGCAGTCCATTTCGTGGTCAATGGTCAACATTGACCAACTTAGTCAATGTTGACCCAAACGGGCCCCACTTTAGGGTTTTATTAATATTTTAATATTAAACTTGTAAAAATTTGTAAATTTCTGGAATTAAATTCCTAATATGATATATTATCATATTTAAAGGTAATTATAACCTTTTAGCCCATTTAAAACCAATTTAGAAGGCGATTACACAAAAACGTGCTTTAAGGAGTTTTTGTGCACATTTTGTGTCGCAAGGTGTTTCTGAGCTCTGTTTTCTTTGACAACGGTTGTGTTGTGTTCCTTACATGATATTTGATCATGGTATCCAATTTTATATCATTTAGAGGTCATTAGACCTTTAAGGTATTCTTAGAGCACATTTTTGCCCTTTTTGACCTTGAAGCATGTAAATGCTTTTTCTTTGTGTTGGAGTGTTGTCCAACGGTTATAATATGTTTAGTAATGTGTTAATACTCTTAGGACAAATTTTTAGGTCCTAAGTAGTTCATTTGGGTATTTGTTTACCCTAAACAGTTAAAGGGTGCAACATCTTGTTTTGTGTTGACCACTGTTGTTCTCAGTTGACTTTTAAGGCATGTTTAGGCCTTAACTAATGTGATTTGATATTTAATCCATGTTTTATAATTTTAGGGTATTTCAATAAGCCTCCAACCAATTATATTATCAACACAGCGAAATTCTTACAACATTTGGTGTTACCGCCATTAGTCACCCACGTGACTAACTAGGCATACTAAAATCTCCAAGATCTAGCTACGGTCTGATGGACCCGAATATACCGAACATTAGTACTTACAAGCCTTAATCAAATACATACACGATCTCAAGTCCCTTTCCTCCTATACTAGTACTACCATAGACTACCTTACGAGTGTACATGCACAACTCGTAGGTCATAGTTAAACCCGTGTATGTCTACCCTCGCCTACTCTCTAGCCGGCTCATCTGCTGCTTCTTACCTGTAAAATTTAAATAATTGCCCCCGAAGGGGTCAGCACCTTTGCTGTTACAATTCTCTTATAGCCCCCAAGCTAACGGGGCTACGACGACTACTTGTCGATATCACGCGGTTGATTAATAACACAACATAAATAAGAAGTACAATAAATACCACACCACATATGAACAATTCTAGTTCAAACACAATGAATGACTTAAAAGCGTTCCTTAAGTAAGTGAGTTAATCTTTTAACTCCTTAGGTTATAATTTTCTTATTCTCAAACCAAGTCTTATTTCATCTCATGTCTTATCTCAGTTTGAAGTCTTCTCTCAGTCTCATTATACCAACCTTTCTTTAATTAGAATTGGTTGTATCTTAACATAATGTTTATCCTTGTCGGGTCAAAAGTAACCCTAGCCAATGAGCTATTAACTCCTTTGGTTAAATAAACAATTTATCTTAAATTTAGGATTTATGTGATCCCACCACACCATCTTAATCTTGCCTCCCACCTTGAGCCGTAATCCAAGGTGGCTGAGTCGATTGTCGAATCTAGGTAACAAGTCCGAAGACAAGTCTCAAGGGAAGTTGGACCAACTATAGGTACCAACAACCTACCAATAACGTGCATGCCCGGCACCATTCCGGATTCCTCACCCCCAAGTCCAAGTTAGTAGAAGTCTCGAAGACAATGTATATGTTAGTTAAACCTCTTTCGGTTATTGACAAACGAGTATTAGGGAGTGTTTCTTATTCTCACACAATTCTTTACTAAACATTGTTAGTAAGTTCTCAAGGTAAGTTGTGTTAGTTTCAAACAACACACAACAATACAATAAACCGGTTGCATGCTTTATCTTGTTTAGTCGAAACACATAAAAAAATAGCACACAAGCCGAGGGACACCTCGTTAGCAAGCAGGTTACAAGAAAACCATACCGTTCACCGTTGGCGGTCGTTTGTTTATTCTCCCTTTGAGTCCCAGTTCACTAGTCCTAAAACATTCATTCAATTTTAGGGTTTTAATTACTTTCCAATCAACCTAACTTACTTAACCACTAATGTTCCCCAACCATTAACCATTAAGTCCTTATAACTTAACCTTAAACACTTAATTCATTTTACTTAGCTCAACTTCTTAGGTCCTTATATGAAATACCCCAAACCTAAGTATGATAAGTAAACATCAATTTATTATGTAATAAGGCTAAAACATGCCTTAGAAACATTAGTAGACAATTTAAACCAAAGAAAACACAAGGAAACACCTTAAGAGCAATTTAAGCAAAAACATGCTCTAAGCTTGGAGTAACTTGCATTAGCACCCAAATATCATTCTAAGACCTTATTAACATGCTAATGGATGTGTTAAATCAATTATCAAAGAAAATCAAGCTCAAAAACAAGTTTAAACACAAATTGTACTTTATGGACTCTTAAAGCACATTTTAAACAAAATTGTCTTAGAAGGAGGTTTTGAGTGGCTAAATTCCCATGATTACACCTTAATCAACTTGTGTACTACTTAGTATCACATTAGGATGACTAAATCAATAGGAACCCAAAAATTTCACAAATATGTGCACTAACTCTGAATAGTAACTAAATAGTGCCCAAATTAAGCTTAGGTCACTACTGGAAAAAAAAGAATAATAAATGGGCTGTAAAAAATGCTTTGTGTATGAAGTTTTATTTTTACAGTGGCCAGAACACATAAAAAACGCTTTGTGTACGAAGCGTTCTTTAAAGTGTATGGCCGGAGCACATAAAAAACACTTATATTAGGAAGCGTTCTTTATAGCTCTTAGTAAGACACTATAAAGAACGCTTCTTAATAATAAGCGTTCTTTATAGTCGACTATAACTTATTATTAAGAAGCATTCTTTATAGTGTACTAAGAGCTATAAAGAATGCTTCCTATATAAGCATTTTTTATAAGTCAAGTATAATGGACGCGGATTTTTTGGCTCAAATTTGAACATGCCGTTCTTCTCTCTTCTTAATCTTCCATATATTCTCTTCTGGACATGAATTTTTTGGCTCAAATTTGAACATGCCGCTCTTCTCTCTTCTTAATATTCCATATATATTCCCTTCACACTCGTTAATTTTGCAACCTGCGCTGATCCTTTTCAATTCTCTTCTCATGGTAATTTTGCAACCATAACTGGCAACCAAGGAATATGGATTGCGCCTCTTCCATACTCTTCGATCATAGAAATTTTGCAACCGGCCATAACTGGCGAACAATGAACATGCTCTGCACCTCTTCCATTCTTTTCACTCATGGTAATTTTGCAACCCTAACTAGTGAGCAAGTAATATAATGCTCTGCACCTCTAGTTTCCATTCTCTTCACTCACGTACTCTTGTGCTTGCGAACAAGTAACATACTACTCTACCTCTATCTTCTCATGGTAATTTGCAACCCTAATTAATTGGCCAATAAGGAACATGCATGCTCTGTGCCTCTTCCATTCTCTACTCACGATTTTGCAACCCCTGGCGAACAAGGAACATGGTCTACACCTCTTTAATTCTCTATTAACAATAATTTTACAGGTTTTTGTGTGTCGAATATGTGAAAATGCACAGGGAAAGGGAAAATATAAAAAAATAAAAAAATAATAATGAAGAACGCTTCCTTAAAAAAGTGTTCTTTATTCTATCAAAAATATGGCACCAAGACATTATAAAGAACGCTTCTTAATAATAAGTGTTCTTTATAGTCGATTATAAAGAACGCTTATTATTAAGAAGCGTTCTTTATAGTTTCTTACTAAGAGCTATAAAGAACGCTTCCTAATATAAGCATTTTTTATAAGACAAGTATAAAGAACGCTACTTAAGCGTTCTTTATAACTCTTACTTTTTGCGTCGTTGGCATATAAAACGCTTTATAAAAGTTCTTTTAAAGCCGAAATAAGCATTTTTTATTCTTTTTTTCCAGCAGTGGGTCAACTTAGCTCAATTAATGGGTCAGCAAAGACCATAAATATCTACATTTAGAGGAGGGGGCCGGTTTTAAGTAGGTGAGTCATCACCTTATGCCAGCCAAGTTAGAAGAATAAGAAGGAAAAAAAACTACTTGTTTTTAAAAAGGAAAATATCAAATCTAAGCCCTACCTCTCTCCTCTCTTCTTTATTCCTTCTTCTTCCACCGTATACTTCTTCTTCTTCTTCTTCCTCTCAAGAAAACCGTGAGTTACAGCTCCATTCATACTCCACCTTGTCTTGCTCACCAAATCTTCATTTTAGCTCCAAATCCAAAACTAAGCATAGATAACTCTTAGTTTGAGCAAGCCCTTCCTTTCTATCTTTTCAAATCTCCAAAATATCAAGTTTGGTGCCATGGGAAAACTCCATTGATGGAGGAAAATCAAGTTTGAAGAGCTCCTTTGCTTCTTCATTCATTCAAGGTAAGGAAACTTAAAGAAAAATCAACTTTCCATCCATTTTTGTCATTACCGAAAATTGTCTTCTCATGGAGTCTTGTTTTACTCCTTGAACTAGCTTGTTTTCATTCTCCAAGGACTAGTGGAGGTCCTCCTTGATTCATACCCAAGTCTATCTTAAGACTTCAAAGGTAATTATCCATTTTAATACCTTAAAACACATTTTAACCTAAGATTGAGTTCTATGACTTTAGGCATGTTGCTTAAATACTCATTAGATTATTTGGATGTGTATTAGAACATTGGCAAGAGAATTAAAGCCCTTGTCTGATTTTCCATCAAGAAAACCAAAGGAGGAAATTGAGAGAAAATCTTGAAAATAAGGTAAATGTTTTACCTCAAGGTGGTTTATTGTTTAAGGGGGGGGGGTATTGAGATAAATATTAAATGCAGCTTAAAGCTTACATTATTTAAGGGGTTATAAAACCTAGGAAAAAGAATTTAAACAAGCTTGTGAACTTTTGACTAAGGAGCCAATGGAGATGAGTTAGTAAGATAAGCATAAGGTGAATTATGAGAACACTTATATTGCACTATGTTGATTTATTATGGATGGTTTGATTTGAGTGTGAAATGATTGAATAAGGAAAATCTATGCTTTGGTATAATAACATAGTAGGGAAGCTATGTCAAAATTTGGTTGAGAAATTAAGTGTTAGGAGTGTTTTAGGGAGATATTAGGACCTAGAAAGTACTGGGAACCACTAAGGAGATTTTGGTAGAAATGGCTGAACTAAAGTGTTCTTGAGGATTAGAATGACCAGATTTATCTAGGTGGAATTAGAGGTTAGGGGGTGTATTAAACACACCAAAATCATGTTAAGAGGAATTTTAAGACTAGTGCAAAATACAGAGGAAATGAGGTATAATGTCTTGTGAGAGTGTAAGTATGAACTAGAGTATATAACCTTGAGAAGGTTTGATGAAGTTTGAGTAAATTGAGTAAAGGAGATGGAAAGGGCTAGTAGGAATCTAAAATGGTCAAGTTGAAGGAGTAAAGGTGTGTAAGGCTAAGTGACTGTGTAGTTGGATGAGGAACAATGTTGAGGTGTTAAAAGGATGGCCCGAAATGTATAGGTAGGTACAAGTTTAGGAATGATGAGTAGTAAGTGTAAAGGAGAGGAAATTATGCTTGGAGATGCAATATAGCTTTGGGAACTTTGAGAAGTTTGAGTAAAGGAAATGGGTATGCATAATGGTGCTTGAGGAGTAGTTAAGATGGTTGTGAAGAAACATTTTGGTTAGTTGAAGTCTTAGACAAAATTACAAGTTGGAAGAGTAAGGGGTTAAGTGCTAAGTGTTAAGGATTTAGAGAGAATTTGAGTAAATGGTTAAAGAGTTTGATTGTGAGTGGATTAAGGTGTTTGGTGGATGGTTTAAGAGTGGGTTAAAGTGCTAAAATGATGTTAGAACACATTAGGACACTTGTGGTAAGGATTGGAGTGAATTAAACACTTAGAAACAAGTTTCAGGAGTCGACCTACCTTAGGACCGACCTTAGCAGGGTCGGTCGAGCATAAAATACTGTAACACCCCTTCTCCAGTCCAATCATGGTTATCGCAAACTTAAAATCATATCATAAACATCACAGTGGAATATATTATTTACCAGGACCTTGCTACAGTCTAAACGCAAGGATAACCGAACTTTAATACTTACAACCATCTAACCAAAACATTTGCCAACCGAGTTTACAAGTATCTCAACAACCGACATAATCCGTCATAAGTTTAAATACTAACAGATGGGTGCACAGACGCAACCCGTACTCAAAATTAAACCCGACCTAGGTCTAACCGCCCCTACTCTCAAGGTGAGTCTTCATAGGACGCTTACCTGCAAAATGTAAACAATTGCCCCCGAGGGGGTCAGCACCTTTGCTGGTACGATCCTCTCATAGCCCCCAAGCCAACGGGGCAACGACTACTAATTGTCGATAGCATGGAGTTGATTAGATACACAACATAATAAGAAGTGCAATAAACATCCAAACACATTCAAGTGAACGATCACATCTCAAACAAATGAACGACTTAATAAGTGTTCGTTAGTTAAGTGAGTTAGCGTTTTAACTCCTCAAATCAAGGAACATTTAATCCTCATCTCATACTCCACCTCAAACAAGTCAACCGTTCTTTAATCAGATTTGGTTACACCAAGTCCATTGTTCATTTTTGTCGGGTCAAAGGTGACCCTAGCCATCGGCCGAGAACTGCATTGGTTGAATGAACAATAATTCTCAAATTAGTTGGGCTTTAGGTAGATCCCACCACACCTTCTTAAACTGGCCTTCCGCCTCGAATTGTAATCTAAAGCGGCCGGGTCTATTTGTCAACCCTAGGCGACGAGTCCGTAGACAAGCCCAAATGGAGTCCGGATCTGATACAGATACTGACCTCCTACTTAACACATGCATGACCGAACCATTCCGGATTCCTCACTCCCCCCAAGTTAAGGTAGTGAAAGTCTCAAAGACAAAAGTTTTAGTTAAACCGTTCTCGGGTATTAACCATTCAATATAAAAGTGTGTACTCCTATCTCGTTCCAATGTTTACTAAACTTAGTTAGTAAATGATCTCAAGCCAAGTGTGTTAGCACAATGAACTACACACACAAATGAAACAATAAACCGGTTGCATGCTTTATCTTGTTTAGTCGGAACACATAAACAAATAGCACACAAGCCGAGGGACACCTCGTTAGCAAGCAGGCTACAAGAAAACCATACCGTTCATCGTGGGCGGTTGTTTATTTAATCTCCTTCCAAGTCCCAATTCACAAGTCCTAAAACATTCATTCAGTTTTAGGTTATTAATTAGCTCAACTCAATCCAACTTACTTAACTTTCTCAAACGCTAATGTTTAACCATTAATATTCACTAAGTCCATATAATTTTAACTTAAACTTTTAAGTGCATCGTTTCTCGTTATCTCTTATTTTTATTCACCCACTTAGTAGCCATTGTACCCACCAAGCATGTCCTAAATAACTTTATAACATCAATACCTAACAATCCCCTTCATTACCAAGCATTTTCCAAGCTTAAACACCATTTTTAGAGTGGTCCGGGACTTGGTCCTTACCTTAGGTCCCGGACCAACTCATATCCTAACTCTCGGGTGATTTTTGACATTGGTCCTGGTCCTTGTGCAGACCTTAAGTCCGTGACCATGTCTTTGCCTAACTCTCGGACTGTTTTAATGGGGTGGTCCGGGACTTTATACTAGACTCAAGTCCTAGACCATAGTGCTGAAGCAACTCTCGGCCCTTATTTTAGTGTGGTCCGGGACTTTACCCTAGACTTAAGTCTCGGACCAGCTACTGATTTTTACCATTTGCATTATTCTAAGTGTAGTTACACTTGCTCTCTTCATCCATGGTTTACCCAAAGTTCACACATGATCTTAGGAATATTCTAATACCAAAATAACATCTCAAACTTGCCCAATTCCTTATCTAAACTTGTTACCCAATTTCTTACAAAATCTCTTAACACTTGTAATATTTTCCTTAGGTTTCTAAGTGGTATATCATACCTATAACTCAAACTAACCAAAATGTTATCTCACAAACATTACCACCACTCCTAAGCATTATTGCTCGACAACACCTTCATTACACAAACTCCTTCTATTTTCCTCAATCTCACACTTAGATTTTCACAAAGCATTATTCTTCCCTTGTTTACCAAAACTTGCACAAGACTTAACCATACTCCCACCATAACCTTGGTGTGTCCAACTCACTCATTTAAACTCTAATTCCTTCAAGGCAACTCCTAAGTCATTTAAACACTCAATAACACTCTCTAGTTCACTTTCTTTCACCAACTTAGGCCTTAATAATTCCTAGTACATCTTAGGTCACCAAACTTCATTTATACACCTTAAACTCCTTGTTTTCTCATCAAATTTTGACATAGCTTCTTTAGTATATTCCTACACCCAAACACTTGGTTTTCACCATTAAAAAACCATGAACACTCAAATTCTTACCACACATTCTTAACACTCAAATTACACCAAAACTACACTACATCACTATATAGTGCATAAACTTAAATTGGTTGGCACTTAGGCCCTTAAATGACATAAAGCTTAACCACTGAATTTCCATATATAATAGCCTTTGACCTGCAAATACACACAACAAAGCTCCCATTGCAATATAAATGCTCTTGTAATTCACCTTGTGATTGTCTAACTATCTCATTTCCCATTTACTCCTTAGTCACAAGTTCTCAATATAATCATGTTCTTTCTCCTAGGTTTAATAACCCTTACATAATTTAAACTCTAAGCTAAACTTATCATCTACCTAATTCCCATCCCTTAAAGCAATAAAGCACCTTAAGGTAAGACATTTACCTTGTTTTTCCAAGCTTCTCCTCACACTTTTCTCTTTTGTTTTCCTTGTATAACTTTCGGCCACCAACTTAATTCCCCTTTATTATGTTCTAATCAATATACAATGACTCTAATGAGTGCTAAATAATACACTAACCTTAAGGAATCATTCCTAGGTTAAAAATGTGTTTTAAGGTATTATAATGAATGTTTACCTTTGAAGTCTTAACTTAAGCTTGGATATGAATCAAGAAGGACCTCCTCTAGCCCTTGGAGAATAGAAACAATCTAGAACAAGGGATAAAACAAGACCCCATAAGAGGTTGATTATTAGTAATGGAGGAAAAGTGATGGAAAGATGATTTTTCTTACATTTTCCTTACCTTGAATGAATGGAGAAGCTAATGAACACTTCAAGCTAATTTTTCCTCCTCTAATGGAGATTTCCCATGGATCCAAAATGAAGCTTTTCCAATTTTTAAAAGATAGGAAGCAAGGCCTTGGTGTAACTAAGAGTTATCTAAGCTTATTTTTGGATTTGGAGCTAAAATGGAGATTTGGTGAGCAAATGAAGGTGAGTCTACAATGGGGCCGGTTCTTACGTTTTGATAGGATGAAGGAGGTGAAGGAAAATGTGGACGAAGAGAATGAATGAAGAAGAGGAGAGAGGTAGGCTAAAGGTAAGATTTTCTTTTAAAAAGCAAATAGTACTATTCTAACTCCTCCCTCTCTTTTCCTTAATATCCTAGCTCATGTTGTTACTCACCACTTCAAAAACCGGCCCCTCCTTAATTATGAGATATTTGTGGTCTTGGTTGACCAACTAATTGACTTATGTTGACTTAATGCTAAACTAGCCTTATTTGGGCACTATTCATAAATTAGTGCACATATTTGTGAAATTTTTGATTTCCCATTTATTTAGTCTTCCTAATATGATACTAAGTAGTACACAAGTAAATTACGGAGTAATTGGGCATTTAGCCACTCAAAACCCCTTTCTAAGACAATTTTTCAAAAATGTGCTTTAAGAGTCCTTAAAGCATAATTTGTGTTTTAACTTGTTTTTGAGCATGGTTTTCTTTGGTAATTGATTTAACATGACCATTAGGATGTTACTAAGGTCTAAGAATGATATTTGGGTGCTAACCCAAGTTACTCCAAGCTTAGAGCATGTTTTAGCTTAAATTGCTCTTATGGTGTTTCCTTGTGTTTCTAAGGCATTATTTAGTCTTCTTATATCTTATTTAGACATCCAAACACCATAGATAGGTTTGGGGTATTTCAAATACCCATCCAGAAAACTCTCTGGAATGGACCGACCTTAGGACCGGCCTTGGCAAGGTCGGTCGGGGTAAACTTTTTAGACGGGAAAGTGTTCTGGTTCTGACCGACCTTGGGACCTACCTTGC
This sequence comes from Limonium bicolor, assembly GCA_023374045.1. NCBI lineage: Eukaryota > Viridiplantae > Streptophyta > Magnoliopsida > Caryophyllales > Plumbaginaceae > Limonium > Limonium bicolor. The sequence goes on from CM041777.1 coordinate 382,348,504, forward strand.
AAGGTAGGTCGGCCCTTATAAAAAAATTAATTTTAAGGATGTTAAGTGATATTAATTGTATGCCATTAATTGGGTAATGATGATTAGAAAGACAAGAATACAAGGACTTAAGAGATTAAGTTAAGAAAATGATTTAAGTTTAAGTTTAAGTTTATAAGAACTTAGGTGGTATTAGTTGGGGAACATTAGTGGTTAAGTAATCAAGGTTGATTGAAAAAGTAATTAACAACCTAAAACTGAATGATTGTTTTAGGACTTGAGTATTTGGACTCCGGAGGAGAGTAAGCAACCGAACAACCGACGGTGTACGGTATGGTTTTCTTGTAGCCTGCTTGCTAACGAGGTGTCCCTCAGCTTGTGTGCTATTTGTTTATGTGTGCCGACTAAACAAGATAAAGCATGCAACCGGTTTATTGTATTATTGTGTGTTGTTTGAAACTCACACGACTTACCTTTGAGAACTTACTAACAACGTTTAGTAAAGAATTGTGTGAGAATAAGAAACACTCCCAAATATTGTTTTACTAGTAACCAAAAGTGGTTAACTAGCAAACATTGACTTTAAGACTTCTACTAACTAGAACTTGGGGGGAGTGAGGAATCTGGAATGGTTCAGTCATGCATGTGTTAAGTAGGAGGTTGGTATCCTTATCAGGTTCCGACTTCCAAATATGACTTGTCTTCGGACTCGTCGCCTAGAGTCGACATAAAGACTTGGTCACCTCGATTTCTGTTCGAGGTGGGAGGCATTACTGAGATGGTGTGGTGGGATCTACCTAAATCCCAACTAATTCTAACAAATATTGTTTATGTAAACCAATGGAGCTGATAACTCATTGGTTAGGGTTACTTTGACCCGACAAGATAAATAATGAGTTAAGGAACAACCATTCTAATTAAAGAACGGTTGTCTTAATGGAGATAAGACCTGAGATAAGATCTGAGAGAATATTTGAGATAAAGTACAAGCAATTCTAATTAAAGAACGGTTGGTACATTGATACTGAGATAAGGATTAAGATTGAGGTAAGAAAAGAATGGGCTGAGATTAAGAGGTATCATAATTTAAGGAGTTAAATGACTAACTCACTTACTAAGGGAACGCTTATAAGTCGTTCATTGTGTTTGAACTCTGATTGTTCATATGTGGCTTGTTGTTTATTGCACTTCTTATTTATGTTGTGCATCTAATCAACTTCATGCTATTGACAATTAGTCGTCGTAGCCCCGTTAGCTTGGGGGCTATAAGAGAATCGTACTAGCAAAGGTGCTGACCCCCTCGGGGGCAACTGTTTAAATTTTGCAGGTGAATGACAGAAGACGACCGTCCTGAGAGTAGGATCGGGTAGAATTACTTTGGGTTGTTTCCCTTTTGTTATACAAGTTGTGCTTGTACACTCGTTTAGTAAATGATAGGAGATGTTAGTAAGATGTAATAGGATATGAAATATTTGTACTGAGGATATGTATTGGTTAAGGTTAGGTACACATTGATGTTCGGTATATTCGGGTCCATCAGACCGTAGCTAGATCTTGGAGTAGTTAGTATGCCTAGTTAGTCACGTGGGTGACTAACGGCGGTAACACCAACTGTTGTAAGAATTCTGTTGTAATATTGAGATATACAAATGGAGCTTTACGAGTTATTGTCAGTTTATGAGTTGGGGTGTTACATTATATACTTACCTTTCTAATCATCGTCACCCTTCTAATGGTGGACTACTAATACCACCCTTCTTTTCTATTTTTTTTAGCCGACCGACCTTGCCAAGGCCGGTCTAAGTCAGAGAGCTTCCTGGATGGGTAATTTAGGCCCGACTGACCTTGCCAAGGTCGGTCCTAAGGTAGGTCGAAGTCAAAACCTTGTTTCTAAGTGCTTATTTCACTCCAAACCTTACCATAAGTGTTCTAGTATGTTCTAATATCATCTTGACACTTTAACCCACTCTTAAACCATCCACCAAACTCCTTAATCCACCCACAATCAAACTCTTGATCATTTACTCAAATTCTTACAAAATCCATAACACACAATCTTAGTTTCTTACACTTCCAACATAAGAACTTTGCCTAAAATCTCAACTAACCAAAGTGTTTCCTCTCAACCATTTTGATTACTTCATAAGCATTATCAATCATCCTCATTTTCTTAACTCAAACTTCTCAAGTTCTCAAGGTCATATTGCATATCCATGCACAACTTTTTCTCCTTCACACTTACTACTCATTATTCCTAAGCTTGTACTTGCTCATGCATTTCTAACCATCCTCTTAATACTTTAACATTGTTCCTCATCCAACTACGTACACAATCACTTAGCCTTACACACACCTTTACTCCTTCAACTTGACCATTCTAAATTCCTCTGAAACATTTCCATCTCCTTTACTCAATTTACTCACCATTAACATGGTTATACACTCTTATCCATTCCTAGTCATTCCCTTGACAAGTTACTATATTCTCCCATAGTTTTCACCTCCATCACCCAATTCCACTCATTACCATCCATGCTATCCTTATTATTTCACTACTAGACAATCTCTTAACATCTCATAACATTCTTCTTCAAACTTCACATTAACCTTAAAAATCCTTCTCTTGTAGTTTAAAGGTGATTATCTCTCCCATTAGACTTCTAACTCCTCCAAGACATCTCGAGGTCATTCTGATCCTCAAGAACACCTTTGTTAGCTCATTTCCACTAAAATTTCTTTTAATGATTCCTAGTAAATCCTTGGTCATTTTAATTCACAACAACCACTAAAACACTTTGTTTTCTACTCAAATTTTGCCACAGCTTCCCTAGTATATTATCATGCCCATATGCATAGTTTTTCTCCTCCAATCAACTCACACACATCTAATCCTCTTCTCATGATATTTCTCACACAATTCAAACCATTCATAACAAACTCAATATGGTGCAATAATCTTAAATTGCATAGCACTAAGGCTCTTAAATGACATTGCTCTTAGGCCCATAAATGACATGAATTTAAACACTGAATTTCTCACATATAATAGCCTTCAACCTGCAATTACACCCATCGATCTCATAGTTGTTGTAATGCTCTTAAAAATCCATCTTATGCTTATCTTACTAACTCATTTTCCATTGACTCTTTAATCACAAGTTCATAAGCTTGTTCAAATCCTTTTTCCTAGGTTATATTACCCATTACATAATGTAAGCTCTTAGATATATACATTTAGTATTTATCTAAATCCCATCCCGTAAGACATTAAGCCACCTTAAGGTAAGTCATGTACCTTGTTTTTATCACTTCCTCCTTTGGTTTTCTTGGTTGGATTTCGGCCAAGGACCTTAGTTCCTTTGCTAACCTTCAAACCAACATTAAATTATTGTAATGAGTACTAAGGAACATGCCTAAAATCATGGAATTACTCTTGAGTACAAAGGAGTGCTTAATGCACAAAAATGGATGTTTACCTTAGGAATTTGGAGTAGACTATGATAAGGAATCAAGGAAAGACCTCCTCAAGTATTTTGAAGAATGAATCAAGGCTAGAACAAGGAGTAAAACATTCCATCTTAAGAGGCAATTTTCGGCCATATTGAAAAATGGAAGAAAATGATGATTTTTTGAAGCTTTTCTTACCTTAAGCCAAAGAGAGTATATACTAGCCCTTGAAACTGAATTTTTATCTTCAAATGGAGCTCCTTAAATGGACTCCAACTTCTGTTTTTCAAATTTTGAAAAGAGTGGATGGAAGGCCTTGACTTAACTAAGACAAAGGTGTGCTTAGTTTTTTATTTGGAGCGTGGAGTTGCGGTGGAGGTGAAATACCCCAAACCTAAGTATTCTAAGTAAACATCAATTTATGATGTAGTAAGGCTAAAATATGCCTTAGAAAGATTGGTAGACAATTTAAACCAAGGAAAACACAAGAAAATGCCTTAAGGGCAATTAAGGCAAAAATGCGCTCTAAGCTTGGAGAGACTTGGGTGAGTACCCAAATATCATGCTAAGACCTTAGTAATATCCTAATGGTCATTTTAAACCAATTACCAAAGAAAACCAAGCTTGAAAACAAGTTAAAACACAAAATGTGCTTTAAGAAGTCTTAAAGCACATTTTTGAAAAATTGTCTTGTAAATAGGTTTTGAGTGGCTAAATGTCCATCATTACTCTTTAATTAACATGTGTACTACTTAGTATCACTTTAGGAAGACTAAATCAATGGGAAATCAAAAATTTCACAATTATGTGCACTAGTTTGTGAATAGTAATCAAATAGTGCCTAGTTTAGTCTTTAATCAACTAAGTCTAATTAATTGGTCAAACTTGACCATGACCAGCCTAAATCAATAAGGGGGCCGGTTTCTAAGAGGATGAGTCACCATATACTTCATTAAATAAGAAAGGAAAAGAAGAGTAAAGTAAAAGAAGTTACTATTTGCTTTTATAAAGCAAAATATCTATACTAGCCTACCTTCTCTCCTTTCTTGTTCATTTCTCTCCTTCACCACCGATTTTCTCTTCTTCTTCCATGCTCCAAACCGTGAGTGAAGCCTCCATTTATGCTCCATCTTCAAATGTCTATAACTTACTCATTTTAGCTCCAAATCAAAAACTAAACACATATTATTCTTAGTTAGCTCAAGCTCTAGCTTTCTATCTTTTCAAATCCTTCAAAGCTCCATTTCGGTGCCAAGAGAAAACTCCATTGATGGAGGAAAATCAAGTTTGAAGAGCCCATTTGGTTCTCCATTCTCTTAAGGTAAAGAATATGTAAGAAAAACCATCTTTCCATCACTTTTTCACATGTCCGAAAATTACACTCATGGGGCTTAATTTTTATGCCTTGTTCTAGCTTATTTTCTATTCTCCAAGGGCTAGAGGAGGTCCTTCTTGCTTCATATCCAAGCCCATTCTAAGACTCCAAGGTAAAACAATCAATTTAATACCTTAAAGCACATTTTAACTTAGGGTTTGTTCCTTAAGGTTAATGTATTACCTAGAACTCATTAGAGTCATTGGATATTGGTTAGAACATTGGCAAGGAGAGTTTAAGTGGTGACCGAGATTTCCAAGGGAAAAAGCCTAAGGAGAAAGTTGAGAGAAACTTGAGAAAACAAGGTAAAATGCTTACCTAATGGTGGTTTAAGTTTTAAGGGATAAGTTTTAGGTGAGTACTAATGTGGCTTAGAGCTTACATTGTGTAATGGGTTATATAACCTAGGAAAAAGAAATTAAACAAGCTTATGAACTTGTGACTAAGGAGCCAATGGGAATGAGTTAGTAAGATAAGTTTAAGATGGATTTTGAGAGCATTATAACTACTATGAGATTGATGGGTGTATTTACAGGTTGAAAGCTTTTATATGTGGTAAATTCAGTGTTTAAATCCATGTCATTTAAGGGCCTAAGAGCCATGTCATTTAAGGGCCTAAGAGCCATGTCATTTAAGAGCCTTAGTGCTATGCAATTTAAGATTATTGCACTATATTGAGTTTGTTGTGAATGAGTTGATTTGGGTGAGAAAATATGATGAGGAAGAATTTGATGTGTGTGAGATGATTGAATGAGAAAAACAATGCATTCAGGCATGATAATATACTAGAGGAGCTATGGCGAAATTTGAGTAGAAAACTAGTGTTAAGGTGGTGGTGGTGAATTAATATGACCTAGAATTGTCTGTGAGGTAATTAGAGTTTAAATGGGTGTATTGAACACACCAAAGTCATGGTAAGAGGAATGGTGAGACTTGTGCATAAATTTGGATGAAAAGATGTATAATGCTTTAAGGTGATTTAGTTATGGACTTAGGTGATGGGAGTGAAGATTGAAGGGGAATGATGTAAATCGTCAAGGAAAAAGACTAGGAATGTATAAGAGTGTAAGAGTATAAGAATGGTGGGTAAGTCGAGTAAAAGAGATGTAGATGTCTAAGGAGGGTGTAGGATGGTCACGGTAAAGAAGAACTAGGTTAAGGTACTAAGAAGATGGAAATAAATGTTTAGGTACGTTCAAGAGTTTAGGAATGATGAATAACAAATGGAAAAGAGGAAATTTGTGCATGGAGATGCAAGATGATCTTGGAAGGTTTAGCAAAGCAAAGATGGATGAGTGATGATGCTTGAGGAGTAGTTATATTGGTGGAAAGGAAGCACTTTGTTTAGTTGAAGTTTTAGACAAAGTTTACATGTTGGAAGTGTAAGGAAAATATGATAAGTGTTACGAGTTTTTGTAAGAATTTGGTAAATGTTTAGGAAGATCTTTGGTGGTCATTTTAATGTGTTTGGTGGATGTTCTAAGGTGAGTTTAAGTGCCTATATGGTATTAAGACATAATGGGACACTTGTGGAAGAGTTTGGAACTGGAAGAACAATTTAAGAAAAAAATCTGTAGTGGACCGGCCCAGGGTCCGACCCAGTTTTGGGTCGGTCGGGCCATGTTGAGCCAGCCGGAATGTCTCTAGACTGGAACGACCCAGAGGGTTTTGGGTCGGTCGGCTTAGCTTTGGGTCGGTCGGGCAAAATTTAACGTAGGAAATGGGTTCTGTAATGGACCGACCCAGAGGGTTTGGGTCGGTCGGTTTAGCTCTGGGTCAGATGGATGGTTTTCAAAAGACGGAAAAATTTCTGAGATGGACCGACCCATAATGTTGGGTCGGTCGTGGGTCGGTCTAAGGGAATTGTTCGAACCAAGAAGTTACTGGAACGGACCGACCCAGGGGTTGGGTCGGTCGGTGGGTCGGTCGACCCTTAAGACTAAAAAAAAAAAGAAACTCTAAGAGAGTTTAGTGGTATTAATGGTACCCGATTAAGAGAGCATTGATGATTAGAGGTATAAAGACCTAAGGGATTAAGCTAAGAATAAACTTAAAAGTTTACGGTTAAGTTGTAAGAATAAGTTGTAAAACTTAAGAGGTGCCAGGTGGGGAATCATTATGGGTTAAGTAAGTTAATTAAGTTGAATTAAGTTAAGTGATTAACAACCTAAAACTGAATGAATGTTTTAGGATTTGAGAATGTGGACTCCGGAGGAGAGTAAGCAACCGAACGACCAATGGTGATGGTACAGTTCTTCTTGTGACCTGCTTGCTAAAGAGGTGTCTCTCGGCTTGTGTGCTATCTGTTTATGTGTGCCGGCTAAACAAGATAAAGCATGCAACCGGAATATTATGTTTAATGTATTGTTGTGTGATGTTTGAAAACTAACACAACTTACCGTGAGAACTTACTAACCAACGTTAGTAAGGAATTGTGTGAGACTAAGGAACGCTCCCTAATATTAGTTTGCTAATAACCGAAAGAGGTTTAACCAACAAACATCGTTTGAGACTTCTACTAACTGGAACTTAAGGGGGGAGTGAGGAACCCGGGACTGACTCCGGTCAAGCATGCTAAGGGAAAGGGGGACGGTATCTATAGCAGATCCGACTTCCGCTTAAGGACTTGTCTTCGGACTTGTTGCCTAGGGTCGGTTGCCGGCTCAGCTACATTGGACATACAGTCCAAGGTAGGTGGCATTAAGATGGTGCGGTAGGATCACCTAAATCCTAAATTATAAGATAAGTTGTTTATTCAACCAGTGGAGTTAATAGCTCATTGGCTAGGGTCGCTTTTGACACGACAAAAATAAACATTGAGATAAGATACAATCATTTCTATTTAAAGAGTGGTTTGTATTCTAAGATTAAGATAAGGTTGAGATAAGTTGCAACCATTCCTTTTTAAAGGATGGTTTGTATTATAAGACTGAGATAAGCTACATCCATTCCTTTTTAAAGGATGGTTGTTTTCTAAAACTAAGATAAGACTAAGATTGAGGTAAGATAAGGATGGACTAAGATTAAGAGGAAATATAACTTAAGGAGTGAAATAATTGACTCACTAAATAAGGGAACGCATTTAAGTCGTTCATTGTGTTTGAACTTTGATTGTTCATAATTGGTTTGTTGTTTATTGCACTTTCTATTATGTTGTGCATCTAATCAACCTCCATGCTATCGACAATTAGTCGTCGTAGCCACATTAGCTTGGGGGCCAAGAGAGGATTGTACCAGCATTCGTGCTGACCCCCTTTGGGGGCTGTTTTTACTACACAGGTGAACGTCAGGAGGCGGCCGTCACGAGAGTAAGATGGGGTGGACATGTTACGGGTTAAGTGTGGCCTACAAGTTGTGCATGTACACTCGTATGACAATTTGAGTTAGTAAGATGTATAGGTTGTGAGGGGATTGTAAGAAGGATATGTATTGGTTAAGATTTGTATGTACTAATGTTCGGTATATTCTGTCAGTCAGACCGTGGCAAGGTCTTGGGGTGTATCGAATTACGCTGTGACATGTATATATATGTTGTTAAGTTGCGAAACCACATTTGGATTGAGATGGGGTGTTACAAAAATTGGTATCAGAGCGTAGTTACGCTCTAAAGACAAGAACTACCGAACTTAGGAGAATACTGAGGTTGAATTTGAGTTATGGGTTAAGGGTTGAGAGATAGAGTGAGAGGTGCGTTAGTCAGGACTTCCCGGTGTTTACCGGATATCCATAGTACCTAGACCCGCCCTCCACATCCGTAACCTTGAATACATGGAACAAACGCCAGAGAGAAGAAAGCCTTCTCTTACTCGGGATAAACCCAATCTGGTAGTTAGTTAACAGTAAGCAATACGAGAAATATCTTGTTGTACGACAGTTTACAAGAACTTGGAGGCTTTTAATGGAGCGCAACAGAGAAACAGGCGCCACCAATGGAATTCTATCAATAAGGGAACGGTAATTACCGGCAACATGGGTCGACATGCTACGCAGTCGAAATAACCCGCCATACCAATGGTCAGAAAAGCACTACTAGTGCAATGGATAAAGAAAAGATAAGAGACATGAGTACCGGACAGTGGTCCGAATGAGCATAGCAGTGGGATAATATAAAGCTTAAGGGATAAGATTACTGGAAAGTCCAGTTAAGACAGGAACTCCAAACCCCATACAATGAAGAATGTTGCAAACCTGGTCGACATAACGCAGACGACGGTAGAAACTCATACAACTGTACACCAGAATAGGACTACGTTGTAGTGCCTAAAGGAGGATCATTATTTAGTAACCACGACAAAATGTGTGGGAACGGGAGCGAGGATTAAGACATAAGATAATAATAAGGGGTTCTCTCAGAAAGAGGAACACCCTGATAAATGACAGTACTGTCAAGACAACAAGGAAACGGCCGGATGGCTAGTTATCCAAAATAAGAGAACATCCAAGGAGTCCTGAGGACTAGCAATTACATGGAGATTAGGTGGAAGTACCACTATAGACGCACACAGTACCGGTAGCTCATCTTGCATGGCGCACTTGCCATAGCAAGTGCTACCACAGTTAAGCTACACGGAAAGCCATCATGCCGAGATAACAGAACACTACAGTTGTAGTACACACTAATACCGGATTGTAAATCTATAAGAATGGGAGAATGAGATCTTGGAAGGGCCTGACGGCCGGACCATGATGAGATGAGTGGATACACCAGTCAGCAGGGAGCTGAACTTGGACATACTAAATGATATAAATACTAGCAACGGTACAACCTACTACAACAACAACTGACAGTGCGGTAAGAACATCAATCCAAAACCCCGAGAGGAAAACATAAGAGATCGCTCAGTAATGCGAGCAAAACACTACGTAAGTGATAACGTACAAGGAATGCACTACGGAATACAATGGAGACCGTCGACATAAAAACTTTCACTAAGAATACCAGTAATAAGCATTCTTCAATGAAGATATTGGAAAGCCCAGAAAACAAGGATAAAAGAAATGAACGTAAGCTATAATCTACTAAGGATTAAAGACGTACAACTCTGGAAAAAGGAAAGCTCAGAAGACTACCCCCACAGAGCGGGCATAGTCAGGTCGAACAAACCGATGAATGACAGTTAGTATTGTTTGCCTGACTCATTAACACCCAAGTATGATTAATCATCAATGGGTGGCGTAGTCGACGAGAGTTGAACCAAGCATTGAGATGGAAGCACATGATAACCTGGACAAATATCCAATTTAGACACCGTAAGGCAGACGCCTAATACGAACCTAACCTTAGTATTGTCAAAGACACTAAGTAACCTCAGATCACCTGAATAAACTTCCATAGCAGGAAGCAGGATGCAGCAACTTACCATGAAACCCAATACTACATTTAGTATGTAGCCTAACGGTGGATAGTGTTCAAGGAAACAAAAACCTATAAGGATGACCTACGGATGAGTAAGGGTAGACGTAATGAACTGAGGCATTCAGCACGAAGAGCCTACGAGCCAAGGATGTTAACCACATCAGAGCCGAGGTACAGTAAGTTGTAAGAGAGCTTATTTAAGCCATGAGGAACTAAAATTCGTAGATATGAACGGTTACAAACCTATAACTTAGATTGGGGAAAATATTGCCAGGAAAAGGCACCAATGAGAAGAATGAGATAGTGCACTGGCAGGGGCGGAGAACAAACCATGCCTTTTAGGGTGGGGATACCTCTCCTTGTTGTGAGGCCATGAGTGGGAATAAACCCCTCAAAAAGGGCTTTCGCTTATTAGAGATGGAATACGCTTTTATTAGAAAATGGAGACCGTAAACCTTGAGACTACCCTAGAACATACCATATACACTTGGGTAATAAGGAAGGCTGCAGAGACAGACCTCATATCCAACACCCAGGATTTAAGAATTAGTGATCGTCAGAGATAAACATGGTGAGTGCACTGAATGGCACGTCAAATGACCAACGCTCAGAAGGGCTTGAGACTCGAAGGATGATTTAATCAGTGACCGATTAAACTTGAGATTGAAGCAGAACACCTTCGTATTAAGAGATAACCATTTTACAGCACGGTATGACAACCGCCAAACACCAAAATTAGAGAACTCCCAGTGTGTTTACACCAAGAAGGGATTGAATATAAGATAATATGTTAGAGTAAATGAGTAAGTAGTTGCGCCATCAATGGGCAACATGGTAAAGACCAACTACCACGGTAGTAGTGGTCGTGAGTACAATATTTATATGAGGGGATTAAGTCATGGTGTGCGGTAAAGCGACCATTATGTATGAGCTGTCAAATATTGACACTGAGGCAATTAGATTTATGAGCTAAGACCGATGTAAGTAAGGGAATTAGATGGTAGACGAGCTGTGCATTGATGTCAGTAGTCTGGACCTGCTTAGGTAAGATTTCACAGGAGGCACACTACCCGTTCCTTAAGGAACTGCAAGTGCATTCCTAGTCGAGAAAATATGAGAAACAAGATAAAAGGCTCTATGGAAAGAGACCGAATCAGTACGAAAAACATAAGAAGCTAGAGCATACAATACCCAAGAACACATTAAATGGATTTCCCTTGATTAAGTTCAAGAAGAACAATAAGTGTTATTATGGAACGATGAAAGAGGAGATCGACAACAAAATACTTCATAGTTAGCAATGGTTAAACGTGTGACGGACACTACAAGTTTATTAAAATGAGACGTGGGACGACTGCACCCCACAGGGGCTTGCAGGCCTGGCACGCTCATTTATGAGTTAGTCGGGTAAGTAGTAATGTACCAGTAAGGTACCCCATGCATTTAGACTAGTGGTGTAAGGAACACGAGAAGTAGTCGACTCCGTACCACGGACAACGACGCAAGATCAGACGAGAGCAGCTACTACCACAAACAGTCAAAGAAAAGGAATTCAGTTGAACCAACAACACAAAGGAACCAGAGAACAAATAATTAAAGACTATGAAGTGCGAAGAGCACGGATTGTTAAGTACAGACATTGGACATGTCTTAAGAAATTAAGATTAAACTGTAAAGCGCAATAAGCACTAAACAGTAGTTTCAGATTAAGAATCATCCTCAGACCAAAGGTCAGATGGAAAGAACGATTTAGATACCTGAGGAAACACTAAGAATACAAACATTAGATCTCCAGGGAGACTGGATAGACGAGCTACAACTCATTAAGGCCGTGTATATATAAAGATAACACGTGTCCATTAAGAGACCTTTAGTGCTAAACCATAAGCACGCAGGATAAAGATATACAATACTGTAAAAGGATAAGAGAGGCAAATAAGCCTAAGACTATCAGAGTCGTGCAGCGGAAGCTATCAGATCAGTACCTTTGAGGTTAGACCAAACTAAGATCAGAATATGGTATAAGTACCGTTAAAAATCCTCGATGCAGAGACTAAGTGAAATACCCCAAACTAATAAATATGGATTAAATATTTAATCACATTGATTAAGGTCTAAACATGCCTTAAAAGTCAACTGAGAACAACAGTGGTCAACACAAAGCAAGATGTTGCACCCTTTGACTGTTTAGGGTAAATAAATACCCAAATGAACTTCTTAGGACCTAAGATTTTGTTCTAAGCTTATTAACTCATTACCAAAAATGTTAAAGTTGTTGGATAACACTCCAACACAAAGAACAGCATTTACATGCTTCAAGGTCAAGTAGGGCAAAAATGTGCTCTAAGAATACCTTAAAGGTCTAATGACCTCTAAATGTTATAAAATTGGATACCATGATAAAATATCATGTAAGGAACACAAAAAAACTGTTCTCAAAGAAAACAGAGCTCAGAAACACCTTGCGACTCAAAATGTGCACTAAAATTCCTTAAAGCACATTTTTTTTGTGTATGAACTCTAAGATAATGACTTTTGTCACTGTAAAGACTATAATAAGTTCTTTATAACATTAATGTGACATGATAGACCATATTATAAAGTCTAAATCAAAGTTTAAAAATAAAATCAAAAATTGGCAATTTAGTATGAATAGTACCCGAAAATAACACCTAATTACTTAATTTAACTTAAACCATGGTCAAAGCTCACCCATGGTATTGACCAAAGGCTGCCGACCCCCTACAGCTGTCATGCCCACTTGATTATCAATCTTCAATCAATTATACAGCTAATTTGGTGACTCACCTAGTTACTATTCCATAAAGTAACAAATAATGTCTTAAAAGCTAAATTAGTCATTCCTCCTTCACTTGCCTTCTTGCCTGCCGAATCCAGCAGCTCCTTACCTCTCTTTGCTTCTCCATTTACGTAAGAACACAGCCAAACTCATAAGAGAACAGCAATCACCATTGGTAAGCTTATTAAGCTCTTAAATGTTCATTTTCTTCTCAATTCTTACCTCTTTCAATGGAGCAAAGCATCAACAACTTCCATCAATGTTCTTAGGTTGTTTTGGAGGTTAAATGGAGGTTTTATCTCGGCATTAACAAGGGAAGAAGGTGGAGAAAGCTAATCTTGTTCTTAAGGTATAAAAATGTGCTTTAAGCACATATCTTTTGATTCCCTTCAAATTCGGCTGTGAAACTTTGTTTCTAAGCTTATAATCTTCATCTTAACATACTTATTCAGTTGGTACATCAAGAGCTTCGAAGTATAACCAGATCCAAGCCAAAAACACCATTTTAGGCATTTTAAACAAAGTAAAGATTAGCCATCTTCTAATCTGAGTTATACCAGTTTAAAGCTTGGTTTTAGTATCTCTTTTAACACTCTTTGCCTACTGTAAAAACAGGCCGAGACCAACCTTGTTTACCTTGGTATTTTGAGGTAAGTTTTACCTTGAAAATTGACATTAAACACATCTTATGGTTAGATCTTGCTTGGAGACTAACCATATCATTATGTTGCTGTTAGAACTCATCTAAGAAGCTGTGGAAATTTTCCTTGAAATTGCCATGGCCAAACAAGGCTTAAACTTGGCAAAAATAAGGTATAAATCACTTAAACCTACACTTGGTATAATTATATGTGTTTATACATATGTATATATATTGTGCCATGAGTGAATGGTTAATTAAGGTCTTATCTTGACCTTAGGTGATTAAGGAATGGTTTAATAAATTTTATAACTAATTAATTAGCATAATTGTCAAATTTAAGACATTATATGGAAGATTGGTAAATATTGAAAAGTTGTGGTGAGGGCCGAGAGTTTACAGTACTTGTGGACATATATGTGTAATTTATTCTATAAGCCAATGTTTGTAATAAGGCCATGTACTTTAGGCCATTTTATTTATGCATTTATAAGCTTTATTTTAAGTTTAGGTGATAAATATGCATTACCGCATATTATTGGGGTTATAGTGTAACTAAATTAAATTTGGGGGCTATATAATATTATGGCCGGAAATTTGAGGTTTAAATGAGTTTATATGAAAATTATAAGATTATGTAAAGTTTTGGAGTTAAAGGGTAATTTCTAAAAGATAAGGGTATAAACCGTATTAAATGGAAATTGATGGTCAAGGAAATATTAAGGTGGTCAACCTTGACCATATGGTAGGTTTTGACCAAATTAAATAAGTTAGATAACTCATTTAAGGTTTTATAATAAGTTATGTATTTAATTGTAACAACTTTATAACATATGTGGTATATATGTTATTACCGAAAATAAAGGGTGTATAATGATATTATAAACACCCATGGGCTATTAGGAATTTTTAGGAATTTATTGGGTTGATTTTTGGAATTAAAATAAACTATATATGTATAATATATAGTTATTATGTCATTATGACACTTTGGAGAAATATATGTGGTGGTATAGCAAATACTGAAAGTATATGGGTTAATAAGGATATTTATAACCCTTTGGTGAAATTTGGTGATTTTTAGAATTATATAAGGGTATTTAATAAGATATGTGTATAATATATAGTTTTAATGATATTATAAAACTATATGTTATAAATAGGGCCAAATGGCAATTATAAAACAGAATAAGTTCTGTTCGGAATTTACAAAATATAACCATAGGTTATACCCACCTATAAGTTAAAAATGTTATATTACATGGTATATATTATAAGTGTGACAATGGAATATAATTGGGGTTAATTTGTAAAATCTGAAAGTATGGTGGAATTAAAAAAACCGAGAATACTATGGTATATTTGGTATTTTATAACAAATTATAACTATAGGTTATAATTGTTTTAATGACATAAATGTCATAATATATGTTATATAACTATAATATAACATTATATAAATTGTGTGGTGGATTTTGTAAATATTTAAGAGAGCAAGAGTGCTGTTCGGAAATAATGGGAATTTTAGAATAAAAATTTATAATATGGTTTTCAATGTTATAAAGGTTATAAGATTTATAATATAAGAAATATTCATTAAAAGAGAATGAATATATTATAAAGATTTACCATATAATAAATGGTCTCATAATACATGTATATAAATAAATATATGTTATGATGTGGAAAAATATAATGTGGTTCAATAACCATATATTATCATAATTAAAATGATATAAGATAAGGAGAGAAGAATTACAAACATTAGATATGGAAATTCTAATGTTAGGAGTGTACATGGAATAATAAGGATTCATATAATTCAAAGTATTTTTACATACGAATTGTACCACATTAAACTTGGAAAAACAACCTTAGGGAAAGAAAATACTAAGGTGAAGTGTATAATAAGATTAGGAATTATACATGCAATATAGAAACAAACTATGCGATATACAAGAGTATATTAAGTTACATGCGATAACAAGGTTCAACATTAAGTATGTTATTATACGAGACAAGACTACGCATGTAATATAACGTTTTTCCAATTCCGAGTTAAGCCAAAAACCCGACAAAACATTGACAGTTAATAACGGGGGATTAACCGGGAGGTAATAGCAACGGTACGGGGTACCGTAGAATTAAGTTGTTATACGAGATTCTAATCAGTAACGTTATGTATTGTTAGACTGTTAGAGACGACATGAGGAGCATCGGATCTAGCTGAATCATACTCCACCGTAATACTTTCAGGGTGAACGGTATGTTATTTATGTTGCTTGATTGTCTCTGAGGATTTCCTCAGTTCAGACATTGTGTGAAAATATGTGATAAGATTGAATGTCTGCTTGTGTGAATTAATATGCTTGAGTTGCGTATTAATGCTGCTTTATTATTATTACTGTTGTACGATAACAGTACCGTTCGTATATATGAACATATTATAAAACGAACTAGCGACAATGATGCTATCTTATATGTGTAATATAAGGAACGTAAGTAAAACGTTGTAGCATTAGGATAATAAGATATATAAAATATCTGAGACTTATATACGGAGCATTGGCCTCTTTAACGCCGCTCTCGTATCTAGCACTGGATCCCGAGTCGACATACTCAGGATTGGACTATGACCTTAGTCTGCTGTGTTAGGAAAAAAAATGGTAAAACGATGCGATGGTATAGATAAGTTTATCAAGAGGATGTGGCTCTTGCTGTGAATTGTGATCCGTTAACGATACTAGGATACCGTGTGGTAACCGTAAGTATCTGGATAAATTTCCAACGAACTACAGATTGTTCGTAGGTCGGAGACTCTACCGCTGGAGTGGCTATTGCCGTGGGTGACCCGCCATAGGAGATGGGTAACTTAGAGACACGTCGTTCTAACGAGACGTTGTCATTAGACATGAATGAACAATTACAAACGACTATATTAGCTCGTACATTAGGCGAACATTATTTGGGCTTGCATGCCAAAGACGAGAGTTTATACTCGTTTATAATTCTCGTTGTTCCGCCTTGTTGTTCATTGGTTATGCTTTGTGGTTATGTGTGGTATGTTGGTGGATTTGTTGAGGCGAGTCATTGTACTCATATTGTGTGTTGTGAATTGGTTTGATTGTGAAATACCCCAAATCTAAATAATATTATTAAATCATTATTTATTGGAATATAATCCAAACATAAATCAGTTCACGTACGCATGCAAACCCATGCATGAAAACGTTACGTAAAAATAGTCGTTTCTCCATAAACGCTAAAACGCTTAGAAGCATATGGTCAAACATGACCTTGTATGACCCTCTAATATTCAAACTAAATGGTCATACAATTATTATATGAATATACAAATATATTCCCTAAGCTATATTCAGTCAAATACGCAAAATGCTCGGGAGTGCTCACACCCGCTCCTTAAAGCACGAAAAGTCCGGAGGAGTGCGACGGGTGGCACGAACTCCTATAAAATTAATTCCTAGAGTTTCTAACATCATTATTTATCATTCTAAAGAGAACCCACGAAGTGGTTTCTCAAAATTCAGCAAAAACCAAAGGAGGATTTCTTAGCGCTCCTTTTGGCCCGGGAGTGTCCCGATGGCCCGTAAATTATGTCACGGGTTGATATAACCCCATATAACTCAATGTAACATCTTAGTATATGTTTATTTACTATAATAAGTGTTTACAAACACTTGGAACTCATAAGAACAATTGGTTTCCCAAAATTTCCTTAGAGCACAAAAACACACCTTCGGGTGTCACGAAAATGCGTTTTACGCAATTACCTTGTAGTTTTTGACATGCCACGAATTGGTAATCTTAAAAAGGGTTAAATTTACCTTCTAAATCAGTTGGTGTGACTAGTCAACAAGGGTCTCTATAGGGGCCGATTTTAAGGGCAAAAACTAGTATAAATTTGCTTTAAAAATTTATAAAAGGCTTAAAACATGATGACTCATCATCCCATGTGTTACATTACTTAATGCCAAAGTATGTAGGTCTCATTTGACCATGTGGCTGTCGAAATTATGAAGAGAAACAAGGCCATGTGAGTTAGGAAGAAGACAAATGTAAAAAGGCAAAAGTGGATCTAGATTCCACCTTTTTCATTTCTTAAAATTCAAGAGACCTTCCAAGCTTCTTCCTTGGCTCTTCATCAACGAATTGAGACCCCTCTTTTAGCCTTGAAATCGTGCACCATAATGAGGAAGAAGACAAGGCTTTAACTTAGTAAAATCAAAAGTACAACTTACCTAAATTTCCTTGTCTTCTAGCTCACAATTATTTCCTTTCCAACTCTTGCCTTGTCACACCTCACATGTCCTCTATTATGTCCGATTTTTAAGCTGAAAGGAGTCATTTATTGAGCCAATCAACCATGAATTAAACTAAGGAAAAGAATTGTCAAAGGACATTAAAAATTTGACAAAAGAAAATCAAATTCCAATTGCCCTCTTTCATTTACGTGAGCCAAGCCTCATTTGCTTCCTTGCCCTATTCTTGCACGGCTTGGTAAGCTTCTCCCCTCTCTCTTCTAGCTTCATCTTCTTCCTTTGAAGCTCTTAAGTCCATTAATGGAGTTTTAACTTCTATCTTCATCTTTAAGGTAATTTCCTAGCATTTCTTGGCAAGTCTTGAAGCAAAACTCTTCCTAGCATATCAAGTTGGGTTCGGCCACATTTAGTTCTCCAAGGAGGTTGTCCAAACCAACACTAAATCAAGGAGCATCTCAAGGTTATCTTAAGGTAGGTTTCAAAGCTTGAAAACCCTTAAAGCACATTTTTATGTGTAACCAAGTTCTACTTCTTCTAAATCTCTTTTCTTCTTCATTTTGATGAAGGAAAACTTGCTCTTCATTTACCTTTGGGTGAGCCGAAATTATAAGAGAAAGGTCTAAGGTAAAGTCTTGTAAAACTACTTCCAAATCTACTTAAGATCTTTGTTGAAGATCTAACTCCTAAACATCCTTCATCTCTTGCATAAAACCGAAAAGGAGCAACAAAATTACCTTGGAAAAAGCTTGGAGATTCAAGAAGAAGTTCAAGCACTTAACCACCTTGTTAAGAAGTAAGTTTACTATATAAATCTTTATATTATAAGCTTTGTTAAGCTTCTAAAAATTGTACAAAAATTATGTACACCTCCTAGGTTTATTAATACCGAAATTATATGGTTTTATATGCCAAAAATATAAACTATAACATATATAGAAAATATTTACCTTAAGACACATTTTTGTGTCACAAGATTCATTTATGTTACAAATAAATTTAGGCCGAAAAGTCTTAGGCAAAAATGCTTTATTTTGAGCTTAGAATTTATATAAGACATTACAATAATTTATACATGAGTTATATGACTCCTATGAATTTATTTATAATTACTTAGACATATAAATCCACTTTTATATAACATAAGGTCTCATTTAAATTATGGCCGAATGTTCTACTTGATAAATAAGTTTTAATGAGCTACTTAGGTATATAAATTTATATCATAAAGTTTGGTGAGTTAAAAATATTCTATTAGTGTCTAAATGACTAATTAATTAAGTTATGTGGATTAAATGTAATTTTTACAAAGTTTAGTGTGCTTATTATAAAAACCGTGAGCTAAGGGGCTGTTTGGTGTAATTATAAAATAATATAAGGTTAGGAATTAAGTTTATGAATTTTAGAGAATTTAAACAAGCTTTAAAATAACTTTTTTAAAGTTTTGGGCTATTATGTAATTTATAAAAGTTGTTATGAAAGTTTGGTATTTAATAGGTGGCGAATTCATATTAAGAGAATCATTAAGTTCACTTTCGAAATTTTAGGAATTTAATATTTAAACTATAGTTTATAAGTTATTAAGTAACTAATAGAAAGTTTTGGGGTGAAAATGTAATTAATGGAAAGTTCAAGACCAAAGCCGAATTCTTTGGGGTTAGTTTGGTAATTTAGGAATTTATAAATATATATTCGGCATTTATGGAGAATTAAAATTAAAACTATAGTTTACATGACATTGTGAAAAAGTTATAAGATTTGTGGTTAGATTGTAATTATAAGAAATAAATTATTAAAGCCGAGAATTTAAGGGGCTAAGTTGTAATTTTTGAGAGTTATAATATTTAAAAGCTATATACCAAAATATTAGGGATGGCTTTGCAATTTAGCTAAATAAGAAGTTAAAACTCTATAATATAAAGAGATTAGAATTTAAGAGTAAAGTTTATGAATTAATGTGGTTGTTTTGTAAATAACCGAAATACAAGTTTAAGAATTTAGATTTAAATAAATATAGGTCCTATATGGATATTTGGAGGATTTAGAAGAAAGAATTTTGATTAAAGGAATTATGGAGTTGGAACTATGGCTTACATGGTTATAAGGAAATAAAGGATAAACAATAAATATTATTTATGGTTAAAAGGAGAATAATAAAACTATAAGAATTTTATGTCTATGTATGACATATAAATATAGTTAAGAGATTATAAGTTGTTATGTCACCTAGACAAATAAAATAAACAACAAATGCAATAAACACATATATGTGCATTAAAGGATTTATAAATAAATCAAAAGGGATAACAAATAAGTTATACATTAAATCATGAGGTGATTAAAAGAAATAAACCTCACATGAAATAACAATATGAAATTTGTTAAAAGATCCAATAGAATTATTATATAAGGGTAACATAAATTAACCCTCTCAGTTAATCCTATTCTAGGACTTTGTTTGACCAGACGTTGACCGGGAATTTACAAGTACAGTCTACGGTGAACGGTATGGGATTCTTGCAACCTGTTTTCTAACGGATTACATCGGCTTGTGTGCTATCTGTTGTTTGAAATAACGACCAAGATAATTAATGTAAACTGTTGTTTTACTCTTGCACACTGTGGTATTAATTTATGTGCGTGAATGTTGCTGACTACATCGTGTATGTCCCACGCATACAAACACTACTATACCAGTGGATTAAATACCTGCGTTTCAGTATACCGAGGACTTGTACTCAAGTCTCTCACTAACTTCAGTTTTTAACAAACGTCATTATCCTAAACGTGATAATTGACAATACACATTGTGTTCTTGTTTAACGTCTTTATATGACACTTAACAACTCTATACTACGAGAATGAGGAGCCCAGTTGGATCTGGCCATGCATGCTACAGGAGTTGTACCTGTCTCAGGTCGTCTCATATCTACGTCGCGACGGAACATTCAGTTGGGAGGAAGACTTTATTCCTTCCGGGATTCAAATGCCCTTCAGTTCGAGGAAGACTTTATTCCTCTAGTGGGTTCTTATTTCCCACGCCATTCAGTTCAGGGTTTAACTACGTTATCTCCTGGGGTTTTTATACCCAACCTTTCTTTATAACGAGGTCACTATACCTCCACTATTTCAGATATTCAGTTATAACGGTCAGTCCCATGTGTGGACCGACTATCAGTAAAGAATTTCAGTTCAGCTAACTCGACCTTCTGTGTCTTGTTCTATGTGACATTATTGTCCTTGTTTGGATACTTGTTATCATCAGATTATGCTTGTTTACAGCTTTATAAAAAAATGAACTGCATGTGTTCGACAAAGTAGTTGGTGTGGCCCGGTAGACGATGGGCTGCACGTTTTGCATACCAGCATTGTTTGCTGAGCCCCTTTGGGGGCACCCCCATTTTTCAGGTACCTGAAGTTTAAGAAGATCACCACACTGAGTGTAGGTGGGGTAGACCAAGCTTTGGGAGTCTACTATTAGTTAATTATTTTATTTCAGTATTTTACTTTCAGTTTGATTCCTAGTATCTCGGGTTGTATCTGTATTCCAGACCGTGACATTTGAGGATTGTATTTGGACTTAGCCTTGTTGGTCACAAGGGTGGCCAACGGCATTGTAATACCGCCCGGTTGTTGTATTTATTTCCGCTGCAGTTGTATTTTATTTGGGAGTGATCGCCGTTCAGTTTATTGGATTTCGGGTTGGGGTATTACAGATTGAGTCGTTATACTCTTGTCTATTTGGTGAACTGGTTGAGTCGAGTCGCTGTACTCATGTGTAGGCTATGGTGGATTGTTTGGTCGAGTGAATCGCCGTACTCAATTATGAACTATCAAGTGTTTGTTGGAGTGAAATCTATGTACTCATATAAGCGTTGTAACGCTTCCAGTGGTTTATTACGATGCGATGTGTGAAGCCAGGGGCTTGTTTGTTATTTGAGTTTACTGCAATATATATTGTTGCTTTACAGTTTTAACATTAAACTACTTGCATGAAAATGAATTGCATGCTCTCGACCAATTAACTGAGGGTCCGAGGGGGCATGACAGTCATGTAGTAACATACTCAGCAGGGGCTGATTCCATACCACAAACAACCATTTTTGCAGGTATGCAGCTTCGGTGTCGACAAAGAGAGGGACGCGCTGGGTAGTTTAATTACAGTTGTTTTAATATGCACTGTTGCATTTTGATACGAACTTAGAAACGTGTATAGGATTGGGATACTTAGAATGCTCACTATGAATGTATTATATATTGGTTTAGGAAAGTTAGATCTATCTCTTGTTGTCACTGTGGGAAATTGTTTCGTATTTAAGAATATATCAGTAAGCACGTTATTACTCGTATGGGCGAGTGACAACGGTGACACCAGTAGTTCAATTGTTGAGATTACCGCTGCGAATACAATGTTAAGTAGGATGATTAGGAGCCGATTAGAGTAGGGGTGTTACAAAAGTGGTATCAGAGCGGAGTACCACTCTGATGACAAGAGATAGTAGGATTTATACAGTGAGCATAGGTTTTGGGAATACGGGAAACATTGTGAGGATACGTGACCTTGCGGGGTTGGTGCAATGCTTAAAGCTTGCACAGCATAGCCGTAGAGGCACTTCAATATGAAACGACCGAGACTACGGTATTAAACCGAGTAAAGGTCTAACCCGTCCTCTTGACTTAAGTCAGGGAGAGGTCTGGATAACGATACTAAGGAAGAACACGGAGCAGCGGAAGGTGGTGAGGGTCCAGCAACCCCAAGTAACGGGAAGACTGTATGAAACACTCGCACTTGATGGGAGAGCATCCCGGGGAAACTTGCAATGGTACCCCACCCGCCGCAGCCCGTACCTCGAATACTACCTGGTAACACAAGAAATGAGAAGTGCCACGAAGATAACTCTCCTGATCGGGAAGACCCGATGTGGATACTATGAGAACTACGTTAAATGTAGAGAATAAGACTTAGTGTTTTGGCGTAATGTTTAGGACCGGAGGTCCTGGTAATGACGTAATGTCTACCATATGAGTGTGAGATGAATATTAAACCGAGGTTGGGGAGATAAATCTCGTAGGACTAATGGAGTTTGCTTGCCATAAACAAAGCAACCCTGTCCTACATCCAGGAAAGCACTGATTAGTGCGCTTGGGGGAAAGAAAGTGGAAATGACGAGTAATAATTAGTTATGATATGTGTAACGGACGGAATGGATGACCTTATAGAAGTCTCACCCGAAGCGAGTAACTCTATCCATGCAATACTAAAGGTTCAAAATGGCCTGATGTGTATGAGGAGAGATTATGAGAGCTGTAGAAACAAGAACTCGCTAAGTTGCTATCATGCAACGCCTCGAGAGGAGAGTAAGACCTTACTACCATGGTAAACTTGTGAGAACGAGTGCGGAGTGAGACTGTAATAATTTGAATAAGAACTTTTAACTGGAACAGGAACCTGATTGGGGAATAGCACTACACTGACACACCGTACCGGTGGCTCAGTCTGCATGGTGCACTTGCCACTACAAGTGCCACATTAACCAAAGCATTAAATTTCAACCTACCTTCGCACTTGCTACAGCAAGTGCACGACGTAATTAACCCAAAAGGGCGTAGTGGTCCAAGCATTATCAGTAAACACTAAACTCTTATGTGAGCCCATAATGCAACGAAACAGGACATGGCCTTTTCAAAGGCAGGGGTACGGATCCCTTGGTTTGAGGTCGATAAAACCTCGGGAAGCCTAAGCCGGACTGACCATTACACGTGAAAAGATACCCATTGAGTAGAATCAAAAGTGGAGTAATGGGAATAATGATAATTAGTGCCTACAAAGCCTAACCCCCGTGCCGTATTGGACATTTACAAACTCACTCATTACCGGTGGGAAGTGTCGGGTCTTCAGGACTAGCAAATAACCATATTCAGGAGTGCACGACACTTGTGGTTAAATCACTACCATTGAACATTGCCAGAGTCAAGAATGAGGCTATACGAGTCATGGACTTTAAAAAAAATATATTTAATAGGCAATGTGAACGTGCAATAAAAGGGCCGAGCTATGCTCGCACCACACACACCGGAGTGTTTTGTGATCCACTATGCTGCTAGACTCCCGTATGGAGGGCAGTGGATATAAACTAAATAGTGAAAGTAGCCTGATGACGGAAAGATACCGTTACCGTGTCAAAGAGGATGGAGGAAATGAGTTGCGTAAGAGTGAGGATTATACGATGAGAGCAATGCTTGGGGGAAACCACTAGTTATCACTGGTACCAGGCGGGTTCATAAGCGACGTTCGAATCATATAAAAACGACGGTTTCCGAACCGTTGCTTACGCCGCTGTCGTTTTTGCTATTTTGGTCTTTTACGACGGTTGGAAACCGTCTCTTAAGGGCGCCTCAGGTGGCGGGATTTATTAAGTTATAAACGACGGTTAAGATGATAAACCGTCGCTTATTGTACTCCTTAAACTACGGTTGTTTATCAACCGTCGTTTAATTATGATTTTCGACGCGCCTAAAACTGTTTTAAACGACGGTTTTGCTCTAGAACCGTCGCTTATTATATACTTTAAGCTACGGTTCTATGTCTAACCGTCACTTTTTCTATTTTATCCTCTAACGCCTACCTATTATAAACGACGGTTATATATGAACCGTCACTTATGATATTCTGATTTCTTTTCTAGTTTTTCCCTATTTCCTTTTTACGTATACACATCCAAAAACCAGAAACCTGTACAGCAACAATTCAATCAAACACTGCATAGATACCTCTGCAACTTGTTTTTTCATAGTTAACAACAGTACCACCAGTACATGCTTCCAGTGCAACATTCAAAACAAAACACTGATGAACGATTACCACATCTGAAAATTAAACTACCAATTTCCACTTCCAAACATAACAAAGCTAAACAGAGATATCCATGTTTTTACATTAATCAGTCACTGTACTCGTCATCCTAGCAAGCTTGTTGGTGACAAACAATGTCAAGCTGTGCAGCTCGCTCAACAATCTCCTTTCTCTTCCTGGTTGACACATTGTGTGCAATCTCAGCAAAATGCCCTGCACCCCATTTCCATATCAATCAATTTTTTTTTCTACAGAACAAGTAACAACCAATGAAACCCCATAACTACAAAAATCATACCAAATTCAGAATTGTCAAATTCAGAGTAAATTAAATCATATAAATACATGTGACCCACCAACTTAAGTAGTAGTCCTGACAGCTGCTTCACTAGTTTGTCCTTGTTCTGGATCCTTGAAACACTTTAGGATGAACAAAGATGTTTGCTCTCTGATTAATTGCAAATCTTTAGGCGAATAAGTTTTGCCCGCGTTCTTGAAATATGCACGAACCTGTAAGAACAAGCATAACACACCATATTGAATATTTTAGATAGTTAAACCGGACGTGTAAGATGCAGCAGCCAACCGTTAGATGCACAAGAGAAGAGGCTGAAGCCAACACAGTACACATGCAAGAGAGGGAGATTGAGCTATTAACATAATACACTAGCGACCGAACTCAACAATAAAACTGTGAGAAATATTAGATTAACTACAGCTTGGATTGGATAAATTCCCCGGCAAACACCAGCAATGTGTATATATATGTATAGATTTATACACGTTTTAAACATAATGGTGAAACATAAATATATATAGAAAAATTTGAAAGTATTAATACCTCATCATCCTTTGTCAGCTCCTCTATATGCGTACAAATTTCATACATGTATCGTAGTACAAAAAAACCGCAACTCCTCGAATCATTTTGCCTTGGACACTATGACAAGTTTAAAAGAAAAAAAACAAAGTAGTAGCTTTGTAAGTATACGTAATCAACTTATTGTAGAAAAGTATATATATGTTTCACTAGAATGTACCTCAAGATGGACGACCGAAAATCGATTGAACTGTTCAAGGACTGTGTCCGAAACAGCGCTATTACACACAAAAACAATTCATTAATCCGTGTGCTTCTTCAAATAGAAAGTTATTTTGAAACAATTACTTACAGATATTAACGAATAACACTTACGTTTTGATCAACTCATCCACGTGGAGCTCACGATACATTCTTAACGGGTCAAGCACAAGCAATTGAGAGGTATCCACAGAGAGCATAAGTAGTAGCCAATGGTTACTACAATTGCAATATTTATAAGAAGTGAAATTAGTAATAGAATTCTTACTCGCAAATTAACCACAACGAAAGAAATTCAATGGGAAGAGAAGTACTACTCACATCTGATGGAAGGGCATCATGAGGTATTTACTACCTTTATCAACAGCCTTCTTTATGCAGTGTGTGACATAGTGCTGGAATGTGGTGGAGTCTCTATTAACCACATCAAGCGATAAGGACTCAGGGCATAAGAATGTCAGCATGGCACCCAATTTTTTATAACGCAATTTAGCCATCAGATACCTTTAAAAAAATTAAGCAACGGAGAGAAATCAGGGAAATCATCAAAATATTTATTTTTAATTGATTTAAAGATATTTTGAGATGTGAGAAACAAACACTTACATGCAATATACTTGGATGATAGATATATTCAACATATCTCTACACAGCATCTCCTTGATGTCCACAAAGTCTATCAATGTCGTTCGTTGCTCATCGTATTGGAAAACCCATGGAGCCAAACGCATTGTCACGCTCGTTGTATGGTTACCCTTTTCCAATAGCATATCATACAACATTTTCTCATACTTCCCCAAATTCTTGATCACTGAGGGAGTGCACATAAACTTCTTCCGCATATCATCAGTTATCTCTCGCATAGGTTTCTTTCCCGTGGATGTCTGGTTGCTTTCAGCCACTTGCGTATTCTCCTGGGCAACAACCAGTGATTGGTTGACCTGAACATCACGATTTTCTAGACGTCTACCCATTTCATCAGGAACCTACCATAACATAACAAACAAAAGAAACAAGTTAAAACAACGTAAATTTAAATGTTGAACAATACATCAAATATTTATACATACCTCATCAGTGATAACAATAAAACCGGCAGGCCATGGTATAATAGCACCTTTTCCATCGGAAAGTGTGACTTTACCATCAATATCCATGGGAAGAAAAGCGGTGTCAAATCCGTCAATGATATACCGCAGAATCACTCGAGCATAGAATGGCGGAAGCCGCTTGAAATTAATCAAAGATGTTGGTCCCGATTGTAGCACAATACCGTATGCAGCATCCACAGGAAATCCATCAAGTGTGATTTGCAAACGACATGTTTTTTGTTCCTTTAACAATTAAAACCACACAAATGTGTATAATTTGATTAAATAGTCAAAAATTGTAATGACAAAAAATATTCAAAAATACTACTAACCTTGAGACTGGCAAACGGATACGGATCAGGAGAGACATTACAACTTGATGAAGAAGACATGGCCGGTAAGTTGAGATTGTGTATTTCGTTTCTCCATAACCTTACTCACAGCCTCGGTCACTTTCCGCGTTACAAGTGTTTCAACGTCATGCTCCGTAAAAACTTTTGAGGTAGACTTTTGAAATACATACTTTTGACGCACTTGTCCCCCGAAACCTCTAACCCTTCCAGGATGATCCTTTGCTCCAAGAACTTGATTAAGAATATCTTGTTGACTTGGTGGAGCAAAGACAGCTTGCTCATCTCGTTGGGAGGCTTCCGTCTATTCCATTCAAAGGATAATCAATTAGTTAAATAATTTAAAAACCAGAATTTTCATCTAAAAATGGTATTATTTAAAATTTTATACTTACAATCTTAGCAGCCAACTCTGCTGTCTCTGGTCGAGGGTGTTCTATCTGCCCATCTTTATTTACTTTCGAGTGACCCCACATAAAGCTGAACTCGGTTCGCTTCATCGACATTCTCAATGGGAGTTACAGTGCCATCGTCATTCTTTTTTGTCAGCAAACCAGCAGCTTTCCATTTGGGAATACTACCAACGTATCCCTTTCGACCCATATACTCCTGATGAATTTTTCTCTTTCGGTTTTCCCTTGCTTTTTCTTGGATTTTCTATTAATACAAAACAATACAAAAAATTCATAACCGATATAAGATGTTATAAACTAAAATTAGACAATGAATCAACGTAAATTATATACCTTGAACTGTTCAGATGTGTGGTACACATAAAACTCTTTCCATTCTTCTTCGGTGATCATGCCATCATAAAATACCCATGGTGGCACGTCACGTGTTTTGTTGATCCAGTTGGCCACCAAGTAGGATCTGAATTGTCTACTCCGTGTAGCTATTAGTGAAAGAACAGTGTCTCGTGCTTCATTTGGTATTTTGTACCGTTGTTGTACATGTTTCCACATGGACTCTTTCACTTGATCATCTTCATCTTTCCAGAATTTATTAATGCAGCAACGAGACTTCGCAAGATTTCCTAACATACTGGCGAACTCTGCTTTACAGTCTCCCCAGCTTCTGAAATACTTGTCCCAAATTAAATCAATATCAGCATCTTTCTTCAACCGCAACCCTCTGCTAGGTCCCCTACCCTTTCGTTTTATTGTCGCTGCCGTCCCCTTTGCCGTCTCCTGTGGCTGCTCCTGTGGCTGCTCCTGTGACTGCTCCTGTGGCTGCTCCTGTGGCTGCTCCTGTGGCTGCTCATGTGGCTGGTCCTGTGGCTGCTCCTGTGGCTGCTCCTGTGGCTGCTCATGTGGCTGGTCCATCATATCATCATCACAAAGTAAATCTAACTCATCCAGATCGATATCCATTATTATGAATCCTGCAATATAAATAGAAATTATATTGTAACTAACAAAAAATGAAAGTAAGAAATTATAAATATGGACATATCAATATATTTTATCAGAATCTTACATTAATCAACCCACATTCCTTCACCATGATCCGACCGCACACAAAATTTGTAATATGATCTGCCTCCGTTGGTAGTTGGATAGAAAGATTTGGTATTTCATCTTGCATGTCGTACTCATCCTCATCGACCACACCATCTACACCGACTATCCCTCTTTTGCCTTGAAGTACAATGGACCATCTAGGATTAGATTGGTCAGGAATGTAAAATACTTGTTTGGCCTTCGTTGCAACTACAAAAGGCTCAACTGTGGGTGTTGCACCACCAAGATGCACCCGTTTCATACCATGTTTCTCCTCACGATAGCCATGTTTGTTGTCAATCCAGTTGCATCGAAACACACAAGTCTCGTAGTTGGTGTAATCTATAACCCAAATATCTTGTATCACACCATAATACGACTGTTTCATTTCCACTGGATTTTGACCCACACCCCTGACATTGTACGTACTCTGGTAAGCAACAACATTTATGCCACTGTTTTGATTCGTTGATCTTTGATCTTGTCTTTCCGTGTAAAAAGTGAATCCATTTACATCATATCCTTCATACGAAACAACATCAAGATTAGGACCAAGTGCCAATGTCCTCACTATTTCGTCCACTCCGTTTGAATGTTCAGAAAAAACTTTATCCTTGAACCATCTGACAAAAGTTTTTTCTGCTCCTTTTTCAGTCTGATGTCACTCATGGTAGGATTTTGTGCCCTGAGCATGTTCAGGTGCTCATCAAAATATGGTTCTACAATTTCAAGGTGACTCAACACAACTAAGTGAGCTTTGTTCAGCGTTTCAATATCAATTCTTTTCAGTTTTCTTCCAACAGTACCTTGTCCCTGCAGTCTGCCTTCATGTCTAGATTTAGGCAGACCAATTGACTCAACATTTTCCAAATAGTGAGTACAAAAATCAACAACTTCCTCTGTTACGTATCCCTCTATAATACTTCCTTCAGGACGACAACGATTCTTCATTTTTTTCTTCAATATACCCATGTATCTTTCAAAAGGATACATGTAACGGAGATATACAGGTCCACACTCTTTAACCTCTCTGACCAAATGAACCAATAAATGTACCATGATGTCGAAGAATGAAGGAGGAAAATACATCTCCAACTGACACATTGTGACAATAAGATCGGCCTGTAACTTTTCAAGATTATCCACATCGTGAACTTTAGCAGAAACTGCTTTGAGAAACACACAAAGGTTTGTAATTGCATTCCTTACCGCATCAGGTAGAATCCCACGAATTGCAACGGGTAAAAAGTCTTGCATCAACACATGATAATCATGGGATTTCATTCCAACTAATTTCAGATCAGACATCGACACAAGATTTCTTATGTTAGATGAAAACCCTGATGGCACCTTGATGTTGTGAAGGATACTGCACAAACTATGTTTCTCTTGTTTTGATAATGTGTGACATGCAGGGGGCAAGAATGTGCGTTTTCCACGTTCTTGCGGCCAAAGATCTTGCCTTATCCCTAACTCAATCAAATCTTTCCTCCCATTTAAATGATCTTTTGTTTTGCCCTTTATGTTCAACAAGGTTGAAGTAACGCTTTCTCCGACATTTTTTTCGACATGCATTGCATCAATACAATGTCTGACATCTAAATGTTGCCAATACTCAAGTTCCCAAAAGATTGACTTTTTTTTCCATACACTTTTCTCGGTGTTCCTTGTCGGTGGGCCGAAGTTGTTGACAATATGTTGCACCTTTCCATACACCTCTAATCCTGATAAAGGTGGACGAGCTACACTGTGATCAGTCTTTCCATCAAATTCAATCGACATCTTACGATATTTGTGACTCTTTGGAAGCATCTGTCGATGTCCCATATAAACATTTTTACCACTATGTTTCAAACGGATATTGGATGTACGCTCGCCACAAATTGGACATGCGCATGCACCTTTGTTTGTATAACCAGAAAGATTACCATAAGCAGGAAAGTCATTGACGGTGCAATATAACATAGCGTGCAAGAGAAAATTTTCCTTACTGAACGAGTCATACACCATTTCCCCTTCTTTCCACATAAGTTGTAGGTCCTCTATTAATGGTTGTAGAAAAACATCTATTTTGTTCCCCGGCTGTTTTGGACCAGATATCAACAGTGACAGCAAAATGTGTCTCGGTTTCATACATAACCATGGTGGTAGATTATAGATCACCAATAATACCGGCCACGTGCTATGTATACTACTCAATGTACCGAAAGGGTTCATCCCATCAGTGCATAGACCAAGTCTCAGATTTCTAGGCTCGCTACCAAAGTGGGGAAATGTTTTGTCAATGTTTTTCCACTGTGATGCATCAGCCGGATGTCTCAATTTTCCATCTTTTTTTCTGTGAGTTGAATGCCACATTAGATTTTCCGCATCTTTTTCATTTGCAAATAGACGCTTGAATCGTGGAATGATGGGTAGGTACCATAATACCTTAGCAGGGGATTTCTCTTTACGACCACCAGATTCATTTTGTTTTTTCTTCGTATAACGAGATTCTCCACATTCTGGGCAGCTATCAGCAAACTCATAATCTTTCCGGTACAAAATGCAACCAGATGGACAAGCGTGGATCTTTTTGTACCCCATACCCATTGGACACATCAACTTTTTTGCTTCGTAAGTCGACGTTGGTAAAACATTATCCGCAGGTAGTAGCACGCTCTTCATCAGCTGTAAAAGAGCAGTGAAACTCACATCGCTCCATCCATGTTTTGATTTTAAATTGAAGAGTTTCAAGACAGCACTCAATTTACTCAACTTTGTTGGATCACACCCCGGATACAATGGTGTCTTGGATGAATCCAACAAAGTCTCATAGGTGTCTGGCCTGTTGTAAAACTCTTGTTCAACATCTTCCAACATTGCAGCAATGTCATCGAAATCTGGTTCATTGTCTTCTGTGTTGTGCTCATCGACCACAGTTGTTTGGTTGTCTTCACGATAGTCGTCTTGTTCATTACACATGACATTTACTGCACTCTCACCATGCCACCGGACTATAGCTTCATAGTCTTTCGTAAAACCACGGCGAATCAGATGTTCTTTTATTTTTTCTATCTCTCGATACTTCAAATAGTTTTTGCAGTCCACACAAGGACAAAATATGTACCCCTTATTGGCCGGAGTCAAATTATTCACCAGAACATTGCAAAATTTGTCGACTCCTTCGAGAAATTTATTGTCCAATTTCCCACTATACATCCATGAATTTGTCATCTTCTTCCTCCTACAATAATGTTACACATAAGTAACCTACACATACCTTACTTCGGTTCGGTTGATTATGGTTTGGATGGTTGTGTAATATTGTGGTTTATTCTCGGGTTAACAACGATATGGTTCAGTTTGGTCAGGGTCGGTTTGTTGCTGATTTCGGGTCAATTTTCAATTTGAGAGAGAGTATAGTCTTGTGTTGCGGTGGTGTATATTAAAACGACGTACAGAAGGTTTATGTGATGGTTTATCCAAGAATCTCAACGTGGTGTAATCAAACTTTTCATCCAATCACCAATTAGATGATTCATTATTACTATATAACTCCATCTACTTTTCCTAATATATACCTATATATGCATATACTACTAGTTGTATATCCTAATACCAAATAATATAACAATATTTAAAATCAGTAAGGTCGAGTGTATTACCGGTTCCAAGATGATATGTTTTCAGCCCTTAATCAATTTGGTGTGTATGAGATGTAGCAGCCAGTGACTTATCACTGTACAAGGCCAAATTCAAGTAGAAAATGATGACAACGCACAACATGTATATCCTAATACTAAAGACGATAACAATATTTAAACACAGTAAGTTCAAGTGTATACCGGTTCCAGAATCAGCCCGTAATCAAAATTGGTGTGTGAGATGCAGCAACTAGCCCAGTGACTTTTCACTGTAGAGGTGCAAATTCAAGTAGAGAATGATGAGAACACAGAGCATGTACATCCTAATACTAAAGAAAATAACAATATTTAACATCACTGTAGAGGTGTAAATTCAAGTGTATTACCGGTTCCGGGATCAGCCAATAATCAAATTGGTGTGTGAGATGCAGCAGCCCAGGGAAAGTGACTTTTTTCACTGTAGAGGTGTAAATTCAAGTGGCAAATGATGAGAGCGCAGAGCATGTATATCGTAATACTAAAGAAAATAATAATATTAAGAATCATTAAGTTCAAGTGTATTACCGGTTACGCAATCAGCCCGTATTCTAAATTGGTGTGTGAGATGCAGCAGCACAGTTACTTATCACTGTACAGGCGCAAATTCAAGTAAAGAATGATCAGAGTGCAAAACATGTATATCCTAATCGCAGCAGTATTGATGTTGAAGAAATAGAGAAATAAACAAGAACTGAAGCAAAGATGTGGTATTAATCAAATTTTGACAACAGCAAAAAGAATGATGACATAGCTACCTATGTTGTAAGGGAAGAAAAGCTGTCTCAACAGATATAATATATAATCAGTAGTAATGCATTGGTTTAAACTGGCCATAAAAACGCAATTTAGAAGCAACATTATAAGTATTATGTACAGATTTGAAAACTGTCCTGTCTCTGTATAACAGAGAAATTCTAGGGGAGTTATAGGGATTTAATTGGTATATTGATGAACCTACTATATGGCCAACTTTCCAGGAGTGATGTAGGGTTGGGTAGTGATCTATTAATGCATATAAAGCACTCAACAGAATGAAAAGAAAAAAAAACAGAAGAGATGCATCAGTCTCATTTTTCATTTTTCATCTCATTTTTAATAGAATCTGAAAGATAATCAAGTGGTTTTGTGTTCAAGCCTTGACAAACCCTGCTTAAGTACGTGGAATAAAATCATATCTTGTATGGGTTGACAGAAAAGAAAGACACGGGAAAAAGAAATACATAAGTTCATAGTTTCAGTTGCAAAAGCACCAGGGAAGCACCAAGGGCTAATTCCGGTGGGATGAATTTTTAATACTCAAGGTTGGGATCCTAAACTTGTGCTTAATTCATATCTGAAAACCACACTGAAACTTTGGAAAAAAAATCTGCTGCTCGAACTGTTCTGTCAAAACCTGATAACTCTTCCGAAATCTTACCACTTGTGCTGTCTACCAAAGGCCTGAAGTAATACAGGGATTAGTATTGAATTGGCAGTAAACTTAAAACCTGGCCCAAGCATTAAATCGGGTCGCTAGGCACTCTAGAGGAAATGAAAAACTAGTTTAGTGCAGTAGAAGGGGGGATACACAAAAACTGAGATGCACATGTTATAACCTGGCTCTTCTGTAGAACTAATACCCAGAGAGTCATAACCACGTTGTGGAGTTACTGAGGAACCCAACACACTACTAATATACCCAACTAAGTAATAAAAACTTTGGGAGAAATAAGAGCCCAATCTGACGCATCAGTAGAAAGAAAAAAAAACAGAAGAAAATGTAACAGTTCAGTTTCAGTTTTACAGTTCATGTTCTGTTGTCTTCAATCAGTATACGGATGGTTCGGTGATACTAGCAGAACTTTTTGAGATTAAAACCATGATAGAACATCTACCTATTTAAGCAAACATAGAAGGAGAAGTGAAAAAGTCAGATTAATGGAACGTAAAGAAAGCAACATGAAAGAACCTGCATGATCAGTTGCATCATTTCAGTACTGCGGATTGGTATTTGATTTCTGTTTATTAACTTCCAATTTGTAACATGGAAATATTATTGGCTGTAACCTACACCTAAACCCTGTCTAACACGATAGACTAGTGGTAGACAATGTGGGGGAAAGCAAAAATCAGGTCAATTAACAAACAGTAGGAAATCAAAGAAGGAGTTATCAGTCTTTTTTTTCTTTTTATGTTTCAGTCCAGTTTTCCTGAAACGTATGTTTCTGTATAAACTTTAATTCAGGTGGAATAAGAGCATTGTGTTGGTTGCTATTGAACCTGAAACACTTCAAATAAACTTAAGTGAGCTTATAAGGTACTTAGGGAGAAAAATTACAGGTCTGTTTCATCACCTAACAGAGGGAATCAAGAAGTAGCATACCAATTCTGGTTGCAGTTTACTGCAGTTTTATGTTTCTGCATTAGGAGGTTTTAGCAAATTTATCAGTGTGGTTATGGGTGGTTCCTGAGTTTGAGATCTTGCTAAAACACTTAACTAATGGATAAGCAATTCGAGAAAGAAGTTGGAAGTCAGATTAAAGAACAATAAGAGAAACAGAAAAGAAGAAAAAACAGTTTTTGTGTGCAGTGTACAGTTTTCTTCTCTTCTGAAAACTTAAGTTCTGTATGACTCAGTAACAGAGAGTTATAAAAGGTTGTGTTGCGTTGTTAATGATCCTAACACACTTCTAAGGCACTTGAGTAAATTTATAAACCTTTGGGGAAGATAGAAATCGAATTAATCAGAGAAGAAGAAGGAATGAAGAGGAAGTATACAGATTTTTGTTTCTCAGATTTCTGCAGTTTCTATCTTCTGTAAAATCAACTTTCAGCAATGTTAACAGACTTGTTTTGAGATGTTTTTAAGTTCAAATCCTTCCTAATACAATTACCTAGTTGTGTAAAATTTTTGGGAGAGATTAGAAACCGATTTATGGACTGAAAGAAAGTTTGAAGAGGAGCTGTACCAAACTGGAGTTTACAGTTTTCTGTAGTTACAGTTTCTGTAAAGTGGGTTTTCAGAAGTGATAACCGTATTGTTTTGACTTGGTTTTGATTTTAAGACATTCATAATACACCTAGCTAGTTGGGTAAAACTTTGGGAAGATTTGGAAACTGATTTATAACCTAAAAGCAAGCTTAAGGAGGAGCTGTACAGAATTGGTATTTTCAGTTTTCTGCACTTTCTGATTTCTGTATAATTAACATTCAGAGGTGTTGACAGAGTTGTTATGTGTGGTTTTGAGTTTTAAACCTCCCTAATACACTTGTATAGTTGGGTGAAAGTTTTAGGTGGAATTAGAAGCAGGTTAATTAACTAAAAGAGAGCCTAAAGAAGAGATATACAAACTGTGCTTTCAGTTTTTCTAAAAGTTGAAGTTGAGAATATTACCAGTTCAAGCTAGCGCCTTCGAGAAGAAGGAAGCTACCAGGTCGATTGTATCCAGCGGTGGTGGAGACGGCGAGCAGAGCCTTGCCACCTTAGGTCTGATTAAAATAACTAGAGTTAATCCAAGGGTTCAAGCAGAAGAGAAATTCACAAACATAATAAATATTTAAAACCCATCTGATGCACTAAGAGTGGAGGAGTAAACTGAAAGTATAAGTTAGCAATATGTGGGAGTGTTTAATAATAAATAAAAAACCCATCTGATGCACTAAGAGTGGAGGAGTAAACTGAATTATGTTTCAGTTTTCTCTGTATTACCGGTTCTGTATTGGGAGATTTCAGAGGAGTTAACAGTGCTATGTTGGGATTGTTTTGAGGTTAAAACTTCACCAAAACACACAACTAAGAAACTAAAACGGTTGGGAGTAGTTGGAAGTCAGATTAAAAAAAACAAGAAGAGATAACATACCAACTTCAGATTTTTGTTTCTTTCTAGTTATGTCCGGTTTTAGTATTAGGACATTTCAGTAACTTAAATAATGTCGTGGTGGGTCTGTTTTGAAGTTAAAACCTTGGGTAAACACCTAACTAATTGGGTAAGCAAGTTGAGGGAAAACTTAAAGTCCATCTGTAAACAAGAAAAGAGAGTAGGTGATGAAGCATTTCCATGTTTCAAGTTTTCATTTATTTCTGTTTCTGTAGAACTGACTACAAGCAAGAGTCAAGCATAAATGCACAGCTTCTGTTTCAGATTTCTTTCTATAACCATTGCATCTGTATAACTTAAATACAAGTGGTATAAGAGTGTTATGTTTGCTTGCGAATGAACCCAAGGCTTAGATACTACACCTAATTAAATGCAGATTACAGTTTCTGTAAAATGAGTTTTCAGAAGTGTTAACAGCTTTGTTTTGAGTTGTTTTTAAGTTCAAAACTTTCCTAATCACTTAGTTAATTGGGCAACAAGTTTGAAAGGAATTGGAGACTGATTAATAACCTAAAATAAAGTTTGAAAGGAGCTGTACAGAATCATGGACAACAAATGTTTGTGAAACCGAAGGCAAGTGATCCTCTGCTAACATTTTGATCATTTGAGTTCATAGTGTCACCAAGTTTGTCAGTAACCATTTAATTACCAAGTTCCTGATGAACATCTGATTGATTTCATAATTAGATCAAAAAGCTGTAACGTTTTTCCTTTTTACTAGTATATGTAGAAATGATGACAAGTTTCAAGAGAAAAAAAATATGTACAAGGCACTTTTCCTTGCTTTTTCTTTACATGCACCAAAATAAGAAATTTCATGCGCACAGAAGTGAGAGCTAAAGCCAAAGGAAAGCAAAAATGCATCCACAGCCAGCCTTACACATCATTCATATGTGTGTGTACGTACTATTGTATCGGATTCTTCCCCATAAGCAATCAACAAGCTGACAAAACAAAGCATGCAGAGCATATACTCCAAACAAGGCTAACCACAACAAGTCACGTGAAGGTCAACTGAATTCATTTGCTCCTACACACCCCCACCACCCAGAAATGCTTAACCCATGTGCAACCACGACCAAAAAAGGAAAATCATGCAGAAACGATACCCATCGACTACTCAAGAGTGATATAATATTTATTGATCAACAACCAGATAAATAGCTACTTGGTTTCCTAAGAAGGCGGATTATAAGAAAAAAAAGATGAGAAATTGATAATTGGTACCATGAAAGAGGGTGCAATTAGTAAACGATGTAATTAATTAATAGAAACACTATATTAATGTATAGTTACTAGTATACTCAGGAAGATCGATCACTCACACACAGTTTTTGAAACTATTCTTCTGCCCAGAAGATGGTGAAAGAGAGTTGCGGCACCAACAGTAGGAGGAAGTAGAAGATGGTGAAAGAGAGTTGCGTGGATGCTTAACAAATTTGCCTTACAGTACATTTAGGTTGGAGTACAGAGGTCTTGGATTAGTTTTCTTTTGGCAGGGGCGGTAATGGGATTAGGTAGAAATAGTGGTTCGTGGACAGGTGGGTTAATTTCTTTCTTTAATATCTTATGTTAAGCATTTAAATCTATGCTTTATGTGCCACGAACCTGCTTTTCACTATATGGTAATCTGGTGTTTCTTAGCTGGTTGACTTATTGTACAGAAAGCTACTTCAAAGTAGTGGGAAAATAATCGCCAGTAGTTAATTAACAATCCTTGAGAAAAACAGGGTAACATGCAATTGCTCACAATTGTCTCAAACAAACATCACATACGAAAAATCGCTAACAATCATACAGAAATACAGGAGCATTGACACAAAATTGAAGAGGGAAGATAGAAATCGATTAATGCACACAATCAGAGCCGCCCGATAATCATATAAATAAACAGAACAGCGCCGATCAATGTAATTGGTTCTCCCAACTTATCACATCTTTGCTAAATTCACAATGTACAGAAGAATGGCTTAATTGGTGGTGAGGAGGAGAAGCTTAGTTGAGATTATTACCGATTCTAGCGCGATTAGAGAAGAAACGGGGCACATCTGCGCGCTGGAGACGGCGAGCAGAAGCGCGCTAGCTAGCTAGCGTTCGCAGTGGCGGCCGGAAGATAGAGGGACGGCGAGCAGACAGGATGCGGTGGTGGATGGGCAGCGATTGGTGGCGACAATGGAAGAAGAGGGACGGCGCGAGAGAGACGGTGATCGATAGGGAAGACAGAAGTTACAACATGCAGGCGCGCGCGATCGGAGGAAAAGAAAGAAATATGGCGGGGTAGAATAAAATATATTAGGGTGTAAGAGGCGGTTCCGGAATAATCGTCGTTTTAAGAAAACCGTAGGTCAACGATGTCAACAAATAAAAACGACGGTTTAACATTACACCGTCGTTTAAGAACAAAGACGGCGCGAATGCTAAGAAACAAAAACGACGGTTCATTGTGGCCCGTCTTTTATCTTGTAAACCGTCTGTTTATAATATGACTTTAAATGACGGATTATACGAAACCGTCTTTTAAAATGAGTAACACTCACCCGCGCGCGGCGACTCAACGTTTTAGAGACGGTTTTTTTAAAAACCGTCGTTTATAGACCGTATCTTTTAATCATTTTTCTACTAGTTATGTGTATCCAATTGTAACCTTAGGAGAAAGTGTTAGAACCAACCAGGAATAAATTAAAATAACAAGACCAACAATCATCTAGCTATCAGAATAAGAGTACCACCAAAATGACCCAGAACTAGGAGAACAAAGGTGATGAGTCACAAGTACTGATTAATATCATACTAAAGGGACTGCCATAAGATAAGAAAACCAAGGTGTCACCTTTATCATGGAGTCGGACTACACCATAAGGTGTAATGTAACCCCCCTACTACGCACTTAAAAATACTTGAAATCGCAGCGGAAATTAACAACTAAATAATAACTAAACGATTCGTGCAACAACGCCGTTAACCACCACGTGGTCAACAAGGCAGAATAAATACAATCGTACCGGTCTGATGATCAGACTCCCGAGCATAGAACTAATACTTTAATACATAACATAATACCGAGTTTGTAACTACATCATACACTGTAACTATACATCACAACTGTCAACGACCATCACTGTACTACAATGGTACCAAAATAACGCCACGGGAGCACAGGCGCATCCCGGGATTAACATCCAAAAATAATCAAAAGTATTCCTGCATCCTAGATTCTAAAGCCATTCCGCCTCCTCGATCCTCATCTGCAGTAAAAGAAATATGGAGCCCCCGAGGGGTCAGCAACCCTTGGCTGGTATGGTTGACGCGCAGCCCATCGGCTACCGCCCGGATACGCGCAACTAATTGTCATGATGACATGGCATTCATTCTAAACACAACATATATATATATATATCTAGCATAGATATTATATCATAATATATATATATATATATATATATCTATAGATATATATATATCATAGCAAGAGTATTGCACACAACATCACACATAACATACAAGAACAATTCCTTTTAGGAAATGAACCAACACAATTAGTTCCCATGGAGAGCCTAGAGATTGTTGCCAAACTCATGCTAAGCTCGTTACATAACTCGTTACGTCCTGTTAGATTGAACGGATAACTTACACAAGGTGCCTCGGATATAGTGATCCAAGCACACCGAAACAAAAACATAGTATGCCCCTGTGGCCCAACGTGAGTCAGTAAAATAGCCTTGGTAAGCTAAAGGGAAGGTTGGAAATCAAATTGGAAAACAACCATAACATACAAAGAGAATCGAACCGGTTATGACATCGACTCCCATACTCACACGCGTGGCCGGAACAGACCGGACTCCTCACTTCCCCCGTTAGCACTTGTTAGAAGTTCAACATTGAACTCAATAAACAAATCACAGACAATTGGTTAAGTCTTGTTAGACATACACAAGGGAGAGAGAGTCATACTAACAATACAATATATTAACAACTGTAAACTCATTACATGACTTAAGTCTTACAAGGTCATAAACACACAGAAAACAAACAACACACAAGCCGGTGTAAACGGTAGGCAACAGACTGCAAGAAAACCATACCTTGGTCCTTGCTTCGACTGGTTTCCACCGTGGGTCACTCCTATACATGATTTAAGAATGTCGGTTAAATTAACTTACTTAACTTCAAATTTACTAAGTGTTTAACATGGTTATATGACATGTTTTAATGTCCAAACTTATCCTTGATTACCTACATTATACCCCCTAGGGTTAATACTTAAACTACACTTTGTTTGTTCTTTTTTTTACAAGTTTAGGTCCGACCGAACTTACCGACCGACCTTACACAAGGTCGGTCCATTCCAGAAACATATCACCGTCAAAAATTCTACTCCGACCGACCTTGCAAGTTCGGTCGCAAGTTCGGTCTATTCCCGAGAGTTTCTTTCCTTTGAAAATTCAGGCCCGACCGATCTTGGCAAGTCCGGTCGCAAGATTGGTCGATTCCCGAGACTCACTCACGTACAAAAATTTAAGCATGACCGAACTTGTAAGTCCGGTCCTAAGATCGGTCTATTCTAGAGACTCAATCCGTACTAGAAATCCATGCCGACCGACCTTGCAAGTCCGGTCCCCAAGGTCAGTCCATTCCAGAAACCATTTCTCGCAGGGTAAACTGGGCTCAACCGACCTTGCAGGTCCGGTCCCCAAGGTCGCTCTGCTCCAGACCCTTGTTTTTAATTGCCCATTTAACTCCAAACTTCACCTCATATATCCTAGTATGTTCTAACCTTATTGGGCACTTCAACACACCTTAAGACCTCCATTAAACTCCTTAAATCATTCATCAAAATCCTCCTCAAGCATTACACAAATTCTTATAAAAAGGTTTACACTTGTAATGTTTTTCACTAAGTTTCTATGTGGTGTTTCATACCTATAACTTCCACTATTCCCAAATGTTTTCTCACCACTACAACATAATCTCCCAAGCATTCATTTGCATTCTAAATCCCCTAGAACATTGTCTAAGTCCTTTTTATTTCCTAGAACACCTAAGACATTACTTCTCCTCTAGTAAAACACTTAAACATTTCTAACACTTCCTAGTCCATCAACACTTGTTTAAACACTTAGAACTTCTTGTACATTACTTAAATTTTGACATGAATTCTCCTAGAACATTACTAAACCCAAAACACATTGTTTTCACCATTAAACAATCGAGAACACTAAAATCCATCAAGAATATTCTTGTATACAAAACTTCACTCATTTAACACTACATCACAATATAGTGCATAATTTAAATTGCTTGGCACTTAGGCCCTTAAATAGCATGGCTCTTAGGCCCTTAAGATGCATAAATCTTAAACACTGAATTTCCACAATTATTTGCCTTTGACCTGCAATTACACCCAACAATACATATGCCTTTTACTAAGCCCTTGAGAGCATTTTTCTAAGTCATTTACCATTGGCTCCTTAAGTAGTTTTAATAAGCAATATAAGCTCATTTCCCCTAAGACATTATAAGCTACATTAGGTTAGCATATTTACCTCTTTGCCTCACAACTTCTTTCTTGTTTCCTTGTTTAAAAATCGGTAAGGGTGTTTGGTTTCTTGTCAACTTCTAAACAATGTACAAATAATGAAATGAGTATACAAGCTTTATGCTTCATCTCATTGTAAAACCTAAATACATAGATTGCCTTAGAACATTTAGATGATTGCTTTACCTTGGATATGAAAGAGAGTTTGGATATGTAGCAAGAGAGGACTCCCCCAAGCCCTTGGAAGGTTCAAATGAAGCTAAAACAAGCAAGGTAAAGACACCATCAATGGTGATTTTCGGACAACCACAAACATGAGGGAAATGTTATTTTTTCTTGAGTTTCCTTACCTAGAAGCAAAGGAGAACAACAATATGTGAAAAGATGAGCTCAAGCTCCTCCCATGGAGATTCCTCTTGGCACCGAAATGGAGCTCTTGGAATTTTGAGAAGATAGGAATGAAGAGCTTGATGAGACTAAGAGAAGTGGTCTTTGTTTTTGATTGGCAAAGTGAGCTAGGAGTTACAAGAGGTTGAAGATCATATATGGTGGTGGTACTATTGCAAAAACGTGATGAAGAGCAAGAAGAAGATAGAAGAGAGGTTGGAACCGTGGGAAATGAAGAGGGAAAAGAGAATGAAGATAAGTAACTAGTTTTTGTTATTTAAAGTAAAAAGTAAATAGTTTTTGCTTTATTAATTTTACTTACTTGATAACTAACAAGGGGGAGATGACTCACCCTTATAAAAACCGGCCCCCATATTATACTAAGGGGTATTTTAGTCTTTGTTGGCCAATTGTCACACTTATATTGACATATGTTATAAACTTGGTTAATTTGGTTACTATTCACAAAAACAAGGCACATAGTTGTAAATTTTTGATTTCCATTGATTTAGACTTCCTAATGTGATACTAAGTAGTACACATATTAATTAAAGAGTAATGATGGACATTTAGCCATTCAAAACTCATTTACAAGACAATTTTCAAAAAATGGCTTTAAGACTCCTTAAAGCACATTTGTGTTTTAACTTGTTTTCAAACTTGGTTTTCTTTAGTAATTGGTTTAATATGATCATTAATATATAAATAAGGTCTTGGTAAGCTCATTAGGTCTTAACCAAGCTTATCCCAAGCTTAGAGCACAATTAGCCTTATTGACTTAAGGTATTTACTTGGTTTTTCTAAGGTTAAATTGTTTACTAATGTTCTAAGATCTTTTTTAGTCTTAATATACCTTATTTTAGTGTTTAAACAACATAACTAGGTTTGGGGTATTTCATGTAACCCAATGGATTGGGTGAGTTCGAAAACTGAAAAACTTATATCTGAAGCGTTAACAGCCT
Organism: Limonium bicolor; assembly: GCA_023374045.1. Classification (NCBI taxonomy): domain Eukaryota; kingdom Viridiplantae; phylum Streptophyta; class Magnoliopsida; order Caryophyllales; family Plumbaginaceae; genus Limonium; species Limonium bicolor. The sequence continues at coordinate 382,391,662 of CM041777.1, forward strand.
AGGAGTGAACGGGAGAGATAATAAGTAGTTACTGATCCCCACTCACAGATACCAGATGACGAGCATGTGGAAACCAGAATTAGGGTGATAAGTCGCAAACACCTATCTTAAGAAAGTAAAGGAAATACACATTAATAAAGGAAACCTAGAACCTAATATTAGGGCCATTCTGACATAAAGGTTAAGAATTGGCAGCATAGTTACTCAAACATAAATTACCGAGACTAAGAGTACGATAACACGGGTACGAACGCTAAGAGTGCACTAAACGAGACATGGACGACCGCACTCCTAGGAGCTTGTGGGCCTGACAAACTATATTAAGTTAGTTGGGTAAGTAGTATGTATCAGTATGGTACCCCATGCATGTAAACGAGTAGTGTAAGGACCCAGGAGGTAATTGAAATACCCCAAACTTAGATATGGTGTTTAAATGATAAACTAAGATATAAGGAGGCTAAATAATGCCTTAGAAACATTAAGAAACATTTCTAATCAAAGAAAATATAAGGAAACACCAAAAGAGCAGTTTAAGCAAAAACGTGCTCTAAGCTTGGAGAGACTTGGGAGAGTACCCAAATATTGTTCTAAGACCTTAGTAATATCCTAATGGTCATTTTAAATCAACTACCAAAGAAAACCAAGCTTGAAAACAAGTTAAAACACAAAATGTGCTTTAAGGAGTCTTAAAGCACGTTTTTGAAAAATTGTCTTGTAAATGAGTTTTGAATGGCTAAATGTCCATCATTACTCTTTAATTAACATGTGTACTATATAGTATCACATTTGGAAGTCTATATCAATGGGAAATCAAAAATTTCACAACAATGTGCCTTGTTTTGGTGAATAGTGAATTAATTAAGCTAGTCTATAACATAAGTCTATATAAGTGAGACATTTGGTCAACAAAGACTTAATTACCCTCATTAATAAAGGGGGCCGGTTTCTTAGGAGGTGAGTCATCACCTACATGAGTCATTAAGCAAATAAGAAGCAAATGAGAGTTATAAAGTAAAAGCACTATTCACCTTTTACATAAATATCACTTTATTAGTTCTCTCTCCTCACTTCTTCATTCTCCTTTGTTTTCCCACGATTTGAACTGCTCTCTCCCTTCTCCATTCCGTAGAACTCAACCTCCATGAAAGCTCCATCTTCCTTGGTCACATCTACTCATTTTGGCTCCAAATCCAAAACAAAATACATATTCTTCTTAGTTAGCTCAAGCTCCTCTTTCTATCTTTTCAAAACTTCAAGAGCTTCATTTTGGTGCCAAGTCAAACCACCATTAAGGAGGAAATTCAAGTTTGGAGACTCCATTGGCATCTCCATTCTCTTAAGGTAAAGAAAGTGTAAGAAAATCTAGGTTTCCACCATTTTCTTCACATGTCCGAAAATATATACTCATGGAACTCCATGTTTATGCCTTGTTATAGCTTGTTTCTACTCTTCAAAGAAGAGAGGAGGTCCTTCTTGCTTCATACCCAGTTGTCTTGAGAAAACCAAGGTAAATAATCACATTAATACCTTAAAGCATATTTTTAACCTAGGGTTTGTTCCTTAGAGTTAATGTGTTATCTAGTACTCATTGGAGTCATTGGATATTGGTTAGAACATTGGCAAGGAGAATCACATTGGTGACCGAGATTGAACAAAGAAAACCTAAGGAGAAAAGCTTTTAAGCTTGTGAAAAACAAGGTAAATTACTTACCTTAAGGTGTTTTGTTGTTTAAGGGAATGAGATGTAGGTATATGATGAGTTTAGTGTAGAGTTTATTGGGAAGGTGCTATAAAACCTAGGAGAAACAATGACTACTCTTGTGAACTTGTGACTAAGGAGCAAATGAGAAAGAGATAGTTTAAGAATATAAAGGTGAAGTACAAGAAGCATTTTATTTCAATGGGAGCCTTGTTGAGTGTATTCGCAGGTTGAAGGCATATATATGTGGAAATTCAGTGGTTAAGATTATTGTTATTAAGGGCCTAAGTGCCAAGCATTTTAAGTTTAAGCACTATATGATGATGTGGTGTGGTTTTGGTGTAAATTGGGTGTTAAGGTGTTGTGGTGAGAATTTGGGTGATGTTTGTTGTTTGATGGAGAAAAACCATGTATTAGGTGTATTATATACTAGAGAACCTATGGCAAAATTTAAAGGACAGCTTAAGTGTTTAAGACATTCTAAGGGAATTTAATGACTAAGTGAGGTACTAGGATGTTCTAGAGATTGTCTTGGTGAAAAAGGGTGAGAATAAGGTGTTCTAAGGACTTATAATGACTTAGGCATTACTAAGGATTTAGAAATCAAGAGAATGTATCTGAGTATTTAGGACTTAGGCAAATGTTGTGCACAACTAGGAAGGGAATAATGTGTTGATGATGGAAGTTTAAGCTTGGGAAGGAACTTTAAGTAAATGCATAAAAGAGTTTTAGAAGGAGAAAGATGCTTGGGAGATGATGTTGTAGTAGTGAGGGAAAATTATTGGCATAGTGGCTATCATAGGTATGAAACACCACTTAGAAAACCAAGGAGAAAATATCATAAGTGTAGGATTTTGGTATGAAGTGAGTAAGTGTTTAAGGAGATGGAAAATGAGTTTTGTGGGATGTTGTATGAGGATGTAAATGTGACAAATGAAGTTAGAAGACATTATGAAGGTTTAGGAGAAGTTTGGTGAAATTGGTTAAGTGTTTGAAGGCTTAGAAAATGAGTGTTTTGCCTTGTCCGAACATCCGTCCGGACATGGACGTTCGGACAAGCCCTGTTGCGTGAAATTTTCAGAGTCTCGACTTGTGTCCGACCTTTGGAAGTCCGGACACAAGTTCGGACGTGTCTGCTTCTACTTTGAATTCCTCGACCCATGTCCGAACTTCCGAAGTCCGGACACAAGTTCGGACAGGCGTCTGTTTTCAGTTTTGAGTCTCGACTTGTGTCCGAACTTGGGAAGTCCGGACACAAGTTCGGACAGGCCACTGTATGGACCAAAAACCTTGTTTAAGGTTAGGAAATGATGGGATAATTAAGTATGGATGTTATGAGATTGTTAAGGACTTGTTTGGTGGGTGTGATGGTCATTAAGTGGGAGAGTAAGTGTAATAAAAATGAGGAAATGATGCACTTAGGAGTCAAGTTAAAACCATAAGACTTAGTGAAAAAACAATGGTAAAAGTTGATGTCTAGGAAAGTTAAGTAATTCTATTGAGTTGGATTGATAATAACCTAAAACTGAATCAATGTTCTAGGCTTTGTGAATTGGGACTTGGAAGGAGATAAACCAAACGATCGTCGACGGTGAACGGTACAATCCTTCTTGTGACCTGCTTGCTAACGAGGTGTCCCTCGGCTTGTGTGCTATCTGTTTAATTGCTATGACTAAAACAAGATAAAGCATGCAACCGGTTATATTGTTCCGTTGTGATTGTGTTATATTTACACTAACCCGCGAGACTTTAGATTGTTACTAACCAAGTTTAGTACTTACTGAGTTAAGAATAAGAGTTAAGTTTGATGGTTGTTGGTTAATGCCCGTTAAGGCTTAGCTAGCACATGGTGTTTTAAGAGGTCTACTAACTGGAACTTGAGTGAGGAAACCCGGGACCGATCTCGGTCATGCATGCTAAGGAAAAAGGGGGACGGTATCTGAATCAGATCCGCCCTCCGCTTAAGGACTTGTCTTCGGACTTGTAGCCGAGGGCCGGTTGCCGGCTCAGCTACGCTGGACTCCCGTCCAGAGTAGGTGGCATTAAGATGGTGCGGTGGGATCACCTAAATCCCAGGTTCGTATTAAGCTACAACCAATCCCTTCCAGGAAAGGTTTGTATACTGAGATTAAGATTGAGATTGAGATTAAGATTAAGGTAAGGTAAGGAACTGAGATTAAGGAAATGAGGACTAAGGAGGGGGTTACTAACCCACTTGTTAAGGGAACGCTTGAGTCGTTCATTGGTTGTGAACTATATATGTTCATCTGTGGTGTTGTTATTGCACTTCATATTATACTTGTGTATGTAATCAATTTCCATGCTATCGACAATTAGTCGTCGTAGCCCCGTTAGCTTGGGGGCCATGAGAGGGTGTACCAGCATTCGTGCTGACCCCTCGGGGGCTATTTTTACACTTGCAGGTAAGAGACCCATGAGGACGCACTACGAGAGTAGGAGCGGTTAGACTTAGGGTGGGTTGTTTATTTTGAGTTCGGGTTGCGCCTGTGCACCCGACTGTTTAGATTGAACTGATGTAAGTTTGAGATTATGTTTAAGATATTAGTACTCGGTTGGTTGTGGTATTATAAATGTTGATGTTTGAGTTGGATGAGTATTTGGACAAGTATTGTAAACGTTAAGCCGGTATATTCTAACGATCAGACCGTGGCAAGGTCCAGGTGTTGTTTATTTCCGCTGCGACGTATTCGATAAGTGTTCAGTTTGCGATAACCACGATAGGCTTTGGATGGGGTGTTACAAAAAGTGGTATCAGAGCGTAGTTACGCTCTGATCAAGAAATACCGGATATAAGTAACCACCGAGTTAGGATATAAGTTAAGGATAAGTATTGGGTTAAGGGTGTGAGAAGTTAGAGTGAGTAGAGTCAGATGACCACTAATAAGTGTGGATTGTCTTTACCGTCTACGGACGTTATAAATTTACTAACCAAAACAATGGTGAGTACGAATCTAATGTAAGTTATGCTTGTTCAGATGGCAGGACGCCCTAGAGGAGGCCGAGGTCGCGGCCGGGGTGAGGATACTTCAGGGATACCTGGAGGGCAGACGATCGCAGAGATCGTAGCTGCCGCTTTAGGGCACATGGGCTATCAGCCTGGTGTGGGTGCACCACCTCCACCGCCACAACCTAGGGAACCGAACTGGGTGAAGAGTCTAGCAGATCTTCGACCCGCTCATTTTAAGGGGAGACCGATCCCGCCAAGCTTGAGGCGTACATCTCCGAGCTGGAGACCGCCTTCGAGACCCTTGATGTCCCTGCTTGGATCAAGGTGCGCTTAGCTGCTTTCTACCTGAAGGGGGCGGCGGGCGATTGGTGGAAGCTGGTGAGGGCCGAGCATGTGGCCAATCCAGAGTTCGGCTGGGAGCAGTACACCGCCTTGCTACGAGCAAAGTACTACCCCGCCCATGTCCAGACGAAGAAGCGCTTGCAGTTAGATGCGCTTAAGCAGTCGGACAAGATGACAGTGGACGAGTATTACTCAGAGTTCACCGCCTTGCTCCGTCTTCTGCCAGGTCTAGGGTATTCTGACCAGATCTTGGTGGACCGCTTCTATGGCGGGCTTAGCCATCGACTCCGCTACGGCATTGGGCCGACGAGTTACACTACCTTGCAGGTAATAAGAACGATTGAGATTTGAGTAAGTGATGAATAAGATTTAGATTATGAGAAGTAAGTGAAACTAATACTATGGAAAAGCAGGAGTGCTATCATGCCGCTGCTAAGGTTGAGATTACCGTCCAGCTGAGGGACGAGGAGAATGCAAAGAGAAAGAGTGCTGGGAAGAGCTCAGAAAGTCAAGGGCAAGGAGGGTACAAGAAACAAAAGTACCAGCCTCAGGCCAGAAGAATCAGAACCCGAAAGGGAAGGAGGAAAAGGAGAAGGCTTTGGAAGAGCCATTGAAGCTGACATATGCTATTGCAGCTACACCCTGCGCTCTAAGGCGCCAGAGAGTAAGGAAATTGATATTGAATGAGTTAAGAAATAAATTAGTAACCGTTTGAGATATGAGAATTGACAATATGAATCATCAGGATCTGAGACTGAGAGGGGAGCCGGTGGTGGCTACCAGCGACGCTTCATCTGTAGATGGTGTCACAAGGACCACCCCGGGCTCGACTGTAAGGGAAACAAGGTGGAGTGCAACTTCTGCGGAGTGTATGGACACCGGGCATACGAGTGTTACCGGAACCCTGCTAGCAGAGCCTATAGGCCCGATACCAGGGGCAAGGGCAAGACCGATCAGGGAGCTGGATCTGACGGTCAGAGGAAAGTGCAGCAGCCGGCGGACAAGAACCCAAGGGTGACCCAGAAGACGGGGCCCACTCTACATATGGTGGACCGGGACGATGAGCCTGAGCCCTCATCGAGGCTAGGTACCACTATAACCATTTAGTAATAAAACTACCTGCTTACCGCATTATCATGCATGTTTGGTGAAATAAATGAGTTAAGTAAGAATAAGATGAGAATAGAACTTAAGTAAGATATAACCTACTACCACTTTAGGAAGATTCAACATCTGCTACCCTATACCATCTACACCTAACCCGGAGCACACCGACATCGAAATCATAGACTTTCCAACCGAACAATGTCAGGTTATCCGCCCAGGTATGATTCTATTAAGGGGATACCTGACACCCGAAGCACAAATAGCCATCATCAGGAGATGCAATCAACTAGGAATGGGACCGGGAGGTTTTTACACACCGGAGTACCCAGGGGGAGCAAGGATGAAATTAAAGATGATGAGCTTGGGCAAGGAATTGGAATCCGTATGCCAAGAACTACCAAACCATGAGGGAGCAAGATGGAGTCTCACCACCGGGAATACCCGAAGAGTTCCATCCAGTTATTACACAAGTCGTGGAAATCGCTCAGCAGTTGGAGGCTGAACCGATTCCAGACATCCAAGCAGACATTTGTATTGTAAACTTCTACGAGAAGGACGGGAAACTGGGACTACACCAGGATAAGGACGAGACAACGGAGTCTCTCGAAAGAGGGATACCCGTAGTGTTGGTCCATTGGAGATGATGCGGAGTTTTTATACGGCGAGCAGAAGCGTGCGGACCGTGTAGATAAGATAGTCCTTAAGTCAGGTGATGTATTAATTTTGGGAGGAGAATCAAGGATGTTATACCATGGGATTAAGAGAATCAAGCTGAATACAGCACCGTCAGCAGTAATCAATGCGACGCATATGAGACCAGGAAGATTAAACCTAACCTTTAGACAATATTAGCCATGTAATGTTAGAATGAAATGAGAAATGAGATGTAAGATTGAAGCACATGTTGTAAACAGGATGGTCATGAATCAAATAACAGTGTTGTTCATTAAATTGTTACGACTCTGTTATACCATCAATACTCATGAAGCTTGTGAACACAATTAGGTTATGGACTCGGTACGGAAGGTGCACTAAGCATACTTACAGAGGCACAGGCCGACGCCAGCGGTACTATCCTCACCGGCACCTTTCCGATCAATGGCATTGAGGCATCAGTTCTCTTCGACTCAGGGGCCTTGCATACCTTTGTCTCTGCATCATTTGCGAGCAGGTTGGGGCTAGACGCTGATGAGCTACCCGACTTCACGGTTACGCTCCCGTCTAAGGAGAAGGTTCGTTGCACTCGTTACTACCGAGGAGCCACCATCAGAATTAAGGGAGAAGACTTTCCAGTCAGTTTCATTGAGTTCAGTAAGCTAGGATTTGATGTTATCTTCGGGATGAACTGGTTGGAGCGGCACAAGGGACGTATCCTCTGCGCCGAGCATAGATTGCTGCTCAGGAGTCCGTGGGGGGTAACAATATCATACCGCCAGAGGCCCAGAGAGCCTTCGACTAAGATCATCACCGCCATGGCAATGCATAGAGAATTAAGGAGAAAGGAAGAAGTATACCTCTGCTATGTACAGGACATAGAGAGAGACCCTGAGTTCGACCCCGACTTACCGGTAGTGTCAGAGTTCCCCGACTTATTTCCACGGGAACTGCCCGGCATGCCACCCACTCGGGAGGTAGAGTTCACCATTGAGCTGCTACCTGGTACCGGACTGATAGCCAAAGCACCATACCGTATGGCTCCGGCAGAAATGACTGAGTTAAAAGAACAACTGAAAGATTTGTTGGATAAAGGATTCATTAGACCAAGTGTGTCACCATGGGGAGCGCCAGTCCTCTTCGTGAAGAAAAAGGATGGTAGTCTCCGCCTCTGCATCGACTACAGAGAGCTGATGCAGTGACAGTGAAGAATAAGTACCCACTACCCCGCATTGACGATCTGTTCGATCAGTTGAAGGGAGCATCTGTGTTTCCAAGATTGATCTCAGATCGGGGTATCATCAGATAGCCATTAAGGAGGGAGATATTGAGAAGACGGCATTCCGGACACGATACGGCCACTATGAGTTTACAGTGATGCCGTTCGGTTTGTCGAACGCACCAGCGAAGTTTATGGATCTGATGAACCGCTTGTTCCGGGAGCAGCTGGACAAGTCGGTCGTGGTTTTTATTGATGACATTCTGATATATTCAAAGTCTAAGGTTGAGCATGAGGAACATTTGAGGAGGGTATTGGAAATATTGAGGGAGAACCAGCTATATGCTAAGTTCTCCAAGTGTGAGTTTTGGCTTGACCAGGTCTCTTTCCTAGGTCATGTCATCTCAGATGCTGGGATCGCAGTGGATCCAGCAAAGATTGATGCCGTACGTACCTGGCCAAGGCCGAATACTGTTACCGACATCCGGAGCTTTCTCGGTCTGGCGGGTTACTACAGGAGGTTTGTTAGAGATTTCAGCAAGGTCGCGAAGCCGATGACCAGTCTGATGAAGAAAGATGCACCATTTCTGTGGACAGATGACTGTGAGAGATCATTTCAGCGCTTGAAGGACTCACTGACCACTGCACCGGTACTGACTATTCCAGACGGTACAGAGGGCTTTGAGGTTTATTGTGATGCATCCGGCAGAGGGCTGGGTTGCGTGCTCATGCAACATGGCAAGGTGGTGGCATATGCCTCACGCCAGTTGAAGAAACATGAGGAGAACTACCCCACACATGATTTAGAGCTGGGAGCTGTAGTCTTCGCTTTGAAGATATGGCGCCACATTATACGGTGGTTAGTGTCGATCTACACCGATCATAAAAGTTTGAAATACATATTCACTCAGAAGGAGTTAAATCTTCGACAGAGGAGATGGTTAGAATTTCTGAAAGACTATGACATTGACCTCCAATACAAAGAAGGGAAGGCCAATGTTGTAGCAGATGCCCTGAGCCGTCGAGCACACTCACTCCATTCGCTAGTTTCTTTCTCCAGCTTGGTTGATGAGGTGCGAGAGGCTCAGAGGACTGATGAGTATATGAGAGAGGTCAGACAGAAGCTGACAGATGGTACCTTTGAGAGTCAGAAATACGACTTCAGACTTCATGATGATGATCTATCAGACTTAAGGGCCGATTATGCATACCACGAGGTAACACGGATCTGAAAGACCGTATACTTAGAGAATCACACTGTTCTTCAGTTTCCATCCATCCGGGAGCCTCTAAAATGTATAAAGACATGAAGAGATACTTCTGGTGGTCGGGGATGAAGACAGATGTTACCGAGTTCGTCTTGAGGTGTCTCACATGCCAGAAGGTGAAATTCGAGCACAGACGAGACGGGCGGAATGGTACAGTCGATGCCAGTTCCGGAGTGGAAGTTCCATGATATCTCCATGGACTTCGTAGTTGGGCTTCCACCTGCTAGGGGAGGTCTCAACATGATATGGGTGGTGGTGGATCGCCTTACCAAAGTAGCCCGATTCATACCGATGAAGGATACTTGGAAGGTGACCAAATTAGCTGAATTATTTGAGAAAGAAATCATGAGACATCACGGCATACCAAAGACCATAGTGTCAGATAGAGATACCAGATTCCTTTCGAGGTACTGAAGAGCTACCAGAGAAGCGTTGGGTACAGAACTC
>CM041777.1:382401865-382421141 GCA_023374045.1 Limonium bicolor
CCTCCTTGTACATATGTAGGAGATCCATTTGTTAGACTTCTAACAAGAATTTATAAATAATATTTGTAGTAATTTTGCAAGGGTTTACCTTAGGAATTTAACAAGGTATTTTTGGTACACCTTGGGATGATTGTAGATCCAAGTTTCCTTCATGAAATAATGAAGAGAATATGGATTTAGAAGCTCTTAATTTTTGAAAATTGCTTAAGGTAATTTACTAGGATTTTCAACACAAAAATATACCTTAACTTGATCTTGTTGTTCCTTGTGTTGTTGTTGAATTTAGGAACCTTCTTGGTACACTTATGCTTGGCGAAAATTGTAGGAGTTGCTAGGATGATTTCTTGCTTCAAGACTTAGGAGATTTAACTAGGAAATTACATTAAAATGGTGTTAGATCTTAGAACACCATTAATGGAGCTTAAAGCTCTAACGAATTAAATTAGCAAAGGAAGAAGGAAGAGAGAGGAGGGAAGAATGCTTACCATACGGTTGGTGTGGGCAAGGAAATGAGTGAAGCCTCACGTATGGTATTAAGGAGAAACAAGGCTGAATCAAAATAGGAATTATTGGCTTGTCATATGTCATTATTTATGTCTTTGTTTTTGTTTTAATTGACTTCAAAAATCTGACCACAATTGTCTTCTAAAACCACTTGTTTTCGGTAATGGAGGAGACATTAATGGGATTACTGCCTAGGATATAGGAGATTAGACAAGGTAATTCTTTAGTGTTTACTAAGCTTAGTTATTTGCACTAATCTTGTCTTCTTCTTTGTAGGTGTTCGGCCATAATGGAGGTAGACAACTCCAATTCTTTGTAGACTTACGGCTAATGGAAGTCCTAGAGTGTCTTATTTCTTTGTTTATTGTAAACAAGATGATTATGGAAGTTAGGTATATGTCCCATTAGGTTAATTAATTGGCATAAAGCCTCCACTCCCATGATCCTCATCGGCAGCACATGGCCAAATGTGGGTAGTTTTATTTGTTTATATTATTGCACAAGGTAGGTCTAGTTAGTATAGTTAATGTCAATATTTTTCAAGTACTAATCTTCTTGTGGTTTCCTTGCAGGCACACGGTAATGGAGGTCTATTAGGCTGGATTATTTGACATAATATAACATATGGCACATGGGAAATGAGTCACCATTCCATAAGTCAATTTTTGAAGCAAAACTAGTCAAAATAGACCCAAAATGGTGCCTACAATATGGACCAGGTGGGGTTTATTTTTAATTTGATTTTATCACACTATATTGTATTAAGACCATACTAATATGTGTAGGTTCCAGCTCTTAATTGGTACATTTACATTATGGTAAAAGGAAAACGTTTTAAGGTAAAAATGCTGATTTTAGGTACCTTTTTGAGCCAAAAATCGCCCCCACTTGTACTATGAATTTAGTACTGAATTAATTGATTTAGATGTTCAATTTATCCCCTTTTAAGGTTATCAACTCGTGGCTCCTCAAAAGCTTCAAGGCAATTGCGTAGAACGCGTTTTGTGACACCCGAAGGTGCGTTTTTGTGCTTTAAGAATTTTCTAGAAAATAATTAGTCGCTATGAGTTCAAAGTGTTTATTGACATTTTTATAGTCAATAATAATATTTAAGGTGTTACATTGAGTTATTGGGGTTATATAAACTCGTAACTCAATTTTCGGTCTATCGGGACACTCCCGGGGCAAAAAGGAGCGTTAAGAAACTCGTCCGAGCACTTTGTTAATTTTTGAGAAAGTAGCTCGAGAACCCTCTTTGGAATAATGAATATTGATGATAGGAACTCTTAGAATGATTTATATTGGAGTTCGTGCCACTTCGGTACCTCTCCGGGGCACTCCGGGGGTTTTTAGGGCCCTCAACGGGAACCTCCAAGAACTTTGTCTTTCACTGAGAATTTATCTTTAGAACTTAATCTTAAATGTTCATTAAAGTGTTATTGTGTATTAGAATGAGTGTAATGCTTTAGTTTATTTAATAAAGTATTTCCGGGACTTTCGGGCCTTAAGGGGCCCTTAAGGGAACTCCCGGGCATTTTGTATTTTACTCAGTTATAACTGAGGACTTGTTTTAAAGGTTGTAAAATGATCCTTGCTTAACTTCATATGAGATTATAGCTTATATAACTGATAGCTTAAGGTCGGGCTTTAACGCTCGTTTTTACCTTAAGGAGTTTAGGTGCGTTTTAACGCCCAAGTGTTTATATACTTTTATTAGGGTTTAATAATCCCCTAAATAATACTTATTTATCATTATTTAATTATTTAAAGGTTAGGGGTATTTCAGTCTACCCCCCTTAAAAGGACGTCCCGAAGTCATAACTTATACTTGTTCATCCTATGGAATCAAGTTCCTCATATCTATTCCTGTATACATATCATTCTTGGGTGTCAATACTATTGACACTTCTACGTTCCATCTGTAATCTAAGTGTATGCAATTCATACAAACATATTCTTACTCATGATAATCAATGTAATCACACATAAGTAACTTGATAAATACTGTAAAGCAAATAAGTGTACTCTTTTATTAATCATCCAAGTGTTACATAGAACACACCAATAACCAAGTGTTACATAGAACACATCAATAACCATTCACTTAATACCAACCATCCAACCAATTGCACACACGCGCAACAATCAAACACAACAAACAACCAAACACAAATCAAGATAGACTATAGATACGCAAGTCGCATGTGGTGCTCTACCCCCCTAAAAAAGGGTTACGCCCACGTACCCCCACAAGTATACACAAAACTAAGAGAAAAGTGCTGGATACTTGTCTCGCATGGAGTCTTCTAACTCCCATGTCGCCTCCTCAATGTCGTGGTTTGACCACAGAACCTTAACCATTCTAATGGTCTTGTTCCTGGTCTCCCTAGTCTTGGAGTCTAAGATGTGAACCGAGGTCTCCTCATATCTAAGTGTAGGATCTAGCTCGAGTGTCTCGGGCTCTAAGATATGCGATGGGTGAGGTACATACTGCTTCAGCTTTGAAATGTGAAACACGTTGTGCACTCTCCCAAGCTCAATAGGTAAATCTAACCTGTAAGCTAATGGGCCCACTCGCTCCTTAATGAGGTACGGTCCTACATACTTTGGGCTAAGCTTGCCCTTCTGCCCAAATCTGAAAATTCCCCTCATAGGTGAAACTCTAAGGAAGACTCGATCGCCTACTGTGAATTCGAGGTCTCTCCTACGAACATCAGCATAAGACTTATGTCTGTCCTGGGCAATCTTCATGTTTTTGCGTATTTGCACAATATCTTCCTTCATCCGGTCTACGTATTCTGGCCCCAAGATGATGTTCTCACTGGCCTCGTCCCAACATAGTGGTGTCCTGCATGGTCTGCCGTACAATGCCTGAAATGGTGGCATCTGAATGGATGCATGATAGCTGTTGTTGTAGGCAAACTCGATCAGATGTAGTCGATCTATCCAGCTTTCTTGAAAATCCAAGGCACAAGCTCTAAGCATGTCCTCTAACGTTTGAATGGTTCTCTCACTCTGTCCATCTGTTTGTGGATGAAAGGCTGTACTTAGCTTCAGCTTCATACCCAACGCCTTCTGAACCTGCTGCCAGAATCTGGAAACAAACCTTGAATCTCTATCTGACACTATAGACTTAGGTACACCGTGGTGTCTAATGATCTCTCTCTGGAAAATATCCGCCAGTTTGGGAACTTTCCATGTGTCCTTGATAGGAATGAACTTAGCTACTTTTGTCAGTCTGTCGATGATGACCCATATCATGTTAGCACCTCCTCTCGTCGGTGGAAGACCTACTACGAAATCCATGGATATATCCTCGAACTTCCAATATGGAATGAGCATCGGCTGTACTAAACCTCCCGGTCTCCGGTGCTCAAATTTTACTTTTTGACATGTCATACATCTGGCCACAAACTCCGTAACATCTTTCTTCATACCACTCCACCAGAAATGAAGTTTCAGATCCTTGTACATCTTCGATGACCCTGGGTGTACTAATAAGGATGAGCAATGAGCTTCCTGCAATATCTTTTCCTTCAAGTCTGGGCTGGACTCTGGAATGCACAAATGGCCATTCAGTCTGATTAACCCGTCTTCACTGAGTACAAAATCATATTTCTGCCTCTCAAAGATACGCGTCAGTCAACTGCTGCCTGATAGTCTTCATGTATTGGTCATTTTCCTGAGCACAACGTACCTCCTCGATGAGGCCGTTGTCTCCCGTCATGGCAAATAAAGAATGAATTATACGGCTCAGGGCGTCAGCAACAACATTTGCCTTGCCCTCCTTGTACCTGAGGTCGATGTCGTAGTCCTTCAGAAACTCGACCATCGCCTCTGTCTCATGTTCACTTTTGTGTGAATAGATGTTGAAGGCTCTTGTGATCTGAGTAAACTATTACTGTAACTCCATATAAGTAGTGTCGCCAGATCTTCAATGCAAATACAACTGCTCCTAATTCCAAATCATGAGTCGAGTAGTTTTCTTCATGCTTCTTTAACTGTCGTGACGCATAAGCAAATACCTTTCCATTCTGCATAAGTACACACCCTATCCCTGTGCCTGAGGCATCGCAATATACTTCAAATCCGTCGGTTCCCTCTAGAATGGTGAGTATTGGTGCCGACGTCAGTAGGTCCTTCAGTGTCTGAAAGGAACGCTCACAATCTGTTGTCCATACAAATGGGGAATCTTTCTTAATCAGATTAGTCACAGGTTTCGCCAGTTTGGAGAAGTCTTGTACAAATCTGTGATAGTAACCAGCTAATCCCAAGAAACTCCGGATATCTATCACTGTCTTCGGTCTCGGCCAAGTCTTAACTACCTCAATCTTCACAGGGTCTACAGATATACCGCTGGCTGATATTACATGCCCTACGAAGGATACACTGTCTAACCAGAAATCACATTTTAAAAGCTTGGCATACAATTGATTCTCCCTCATGGTCTGTAAAACTTGCCTCAGATGCACCTCGTGCTCGTCCTTAGTCTTAGAATAAACTAAATGTCGTCGATGAATACAACTACCGATGAGTCTAACTGCTCCCTAAACAACCGGTTCAAAGATCCATGAATATAGGTAGGGCGTTCGACAATCCAAATGGCATAACTGTGAACTCGTAAGTGCCCTTAGCGCGTTCGAAAAGCTGTCTTCTCTATCTTCATCAGCTATCCGTATCTGGTGGTATCCTGATCTCAGATCAATCTTCGAGAAAAGTGTAGCGCCTCTTAACTGGTCAAATAGGTCGTCTATCCGTGGTAACGGGTACTTATTCTTCACCGTGACTGCGTTAAGCTCCCTGTAGTCAATGCATAGTCGCATGCTACCATCCTTCTTTTTCACAATAGAACTGGTGCTCCCCATGGTGATGCACTCGGTCTGATATAACCTTTGTCAAGCAGATCTTCTAACTGAATCTTCAGCTCTTTCATCTCTGCTGGTGCCATTCTGTATGGTGCTTTAGCAATAGGCCCTGTGCCTGGTAGTAAGTCGATGGAGAACTCCACATCTCTTTTGGGTGGCATCCCTGGTAACTCTTCTGGAAATAAATCTGGGAAATCTGAAACGACTAGTATGTTTGACTGTGTCTTCTCCTCCTACCTCATGTCTTGGACATAACATAAATAGACTGGCTGTCCCTTCTTCACCTTCTTCATCAATGTGATGGCAGATACTAGCTTGAAAGTAGGCTCTTTTGGAATACTGCGATATGAAACTGTCTTGCCCTTCGGGCTCTTCAGTAGTAATCTATGCTCTGCGCAATGTAGTCGTCCCTTGTACTTCTGTAGCCAATCCATGCCCATGATGATGTCAAATCCTAAATTACCCATTTCAATCAAGTCCGCTTGAAACTCTTCATCCATGATGTTAATCTGAACTCCCTTGTGTAGTTTCGTGCACCTCACTCTCTCCTTCGTCGGCAATGTGACTAGGAAATCTGAGAGGGGTTCAGGGGTTGTCTCTAACTTCCTTGCTGATGTAGAGGATAAAGGAGTGAGACGCTCCTGAATCGAACAGTATCGATGCACTCACGCCATTTACTGTAAAGGTTCCCATGATAACATTCCCCTTATCCTTGGCCTCGGTCTTGTCCAATACATTCAGCACTGCTCCTCCATTAGACTCGAGGCCTGGGGTTAACAATTCGTAAGATAGTGCATGTCTCAAAGTTATTAAAATGCCATTCATTAATTCAATGATTCTCACATACAAGCTCCATAATTACATCAATATTGCCTAAATGTCAAATTTAACCGTCCGGGTTTCAAATGGGTAGTATTTACTAAGGTGATGGGGCTGTATTCACTTAATGCTCTTTATCCCTGGTATACTGATCTAGATTCTCCACCAAATATTAATACATCTCCTGACTTCAAGATAATCTTTCTCGCCTTGTCCATCCTTTCTGATCACCGTACAAAAACTCAGCATCATCTCCAATGGAGAATGATACAACTGGTATCCCTCTGAATTGACTCTGATGTCTCATCTCGGTCCCGATGTAATCCAAGCTTTCCCCCTTTCTCATAAAAGTTTGGAATACAAATATCTGCCTTCATGTCTGGTATAGGGTTGGTCTCTAATTGTTGCGCAATCTTGACCGCTTCTGTCACTAAAGTTTGAAAACTATCTGGTATCCTAGGAACTCGTGTTCCATCTATTTTCTTACTTCCCTATACAACCTAGTTTGTGGATCCCAATCCTTACCCATACACATCATATGTAATTTAAGTTTTGATCCACTACCATATCCCGGAGTGTAAAATCCTCCAAGGCCTATTCCCAAAGTCCTACATTCATTTACAATAGCTATTTGTTCATCTAGAGTTAAATATTGCTTGAGTAGGATCATGCCAGTCGAAGTACTTGGCATTCTCTCTCTGGATATTCCCGACCTTCGCTCATAGGCTCAGGTGATCTCGGTCTCACAGGTATGGGAAAACAAATGTCCAAGTACCCTATTAGGTGAGAGGTTTCCTAAGTTAGGCCTCTCTAAATTTTATTTCACACAAAACACATACAAGTCTTAACGACTGAATAACTGTAAACACACATACATAGCATCATGCTTTTGGTTTAAGTTCTAGGCTTACCGGTTTCGCGTTGAGCGCTAGCCTAGCGCCTGAAGTTCCCACAGAGTACAAAGTGTTCTACTTGGAACTATCTCCTTCCCCTTCTGACTCCCGGATGAGGATGGCTGTCCTCTGTCCCCTAGTATAGGTGTTAGCCTGTGGTGTCTGACCTCCTCTGGTCCTCCGTCTCTGTAGCTGGTGGCCTATGTGAACCCCTAGCTCCCTTGTATACTCGGCTTGCTGGGTTGGAAAAACATCATACTCCCTATGGCCTTCTTTCTTGCAATATGACACTCCACCTTCCTTCCTGCGCAGTCTACTCCTGGGTGATCATTCCACAACGCTTACAGTAGTAGTGGCGCTGGGTGGCTTATTGCCTACTGTTTATACAACATGGTTTAGTAAAGGTATAGCTAATGAATATCTTGGTTAAGTAAGAGGTGGGTATCCTTACCCCTAGGTAGTGCCGATCTAAGTGGCTGTGCATCAATGGCTGGGCCGGTCAGACGAGGGACCTGCTCCTTCGTCTTTGACCGTGGAAGTCCTTTCGCCCCTTCTTCTGTCAAAGAATTTCCTACTGCAGGTTTTAAGGTTAGTGACCAAACTAGTGTAGGTAATATATAGTATCCTTTTAAGTAAAGGTTTCTTACTTCCCCTTTTGTAGTAACCGCCAGAGGTTGCTCCACCATCATCTCCTTCAGTACTCTTCCTCTTCTTTCCCTGCGCCTCTTCTCTAGACTGAAGCATTAACTCCGTTGCTGATGCTGCATCATAACATTCTTGTAGGGTAGCAAAACGTATTGCTCCCATAGCGCCCTGGATGCGAAATTGCAAACCTCCCCTAAACTTTTGATCTCACAGTGTCGGAGTAGTCGACTCCTGGTATGTAATCTAGCAAGCTGATAAATCGTGCGTAGTATTGGTCGACTGTTTGGCTCCCTGGGATTAAGGTCCAATTCTTGTCGCTTCTCTGCTTCAAGTGTTCGGGGTAGTATTTCTCTCGCAGTTTCCTTCCCCACACCTGTCCATCCAAAGTCCCGTGTAGCTCTATGGTGGCCCTCCACTGATCGCCACCAAATATCAGCTGCGTCCTTCAGGTTGTATGCGGCGATGTCGACCTTCTGATTTTTGGTACTCTCACAGCTCTGAAGGCCTTCTGGTGCTCTACAATGAACTTCTCCAGTGCGGCGGGGTCTGGTTCCCGTTAGTTGAGCCTAGCTGTGCGCAAAGCTGCCATGCTGCTAGGCCTGGTACTTCTGGAACATCCGCTGTGCTGCTCCACCTCGTCCTCTGCCGCTCCCCGTGGTCTTCCAACTCCAGACATCTATAGTATAGTACACTATTATTACTACTCAGTGCTACACCGTATTACACACCACAATCATCAACATTGTAATAAAAAAATAATTTAGCAAGTAAAATATCCCAAGGGTTTTTCTTTCTAGGTCACGAATCCTCATAGACGTTTCCCGTATCCCAATATTCCTATGCTCATGTTTCTGACTCGGTATCCTTCATCAGAGCGGTACTCCGCTCTGATACACTTTTTGTAACACCCCAAATCCTAACTTGTTTAAAAAACATGCAAGTCGTAGCAAAATAAATAACGTCGCAGCGACAAAATAAAAACTATCTAACTTGGTGTTACATGCCGTTATCTCACCCTTGTGAGTAACAGGCATTCTTACTTCATCAACTACTTTATTCATCACGCTGTGATGAACAGATACTGAGCACTCTAATTATTACAGACCAAATCCAAGCTAATGTGCAGCTAACTGAATACAACTCTTTATTACAATACCAAATAAAACAATCATACAATAGTCCACCTGCAACTATCAGTGCATAATAACAACCAACCAGTAATCAAACACCAATAAACCATAAAACAAAACAGACAAGATACGCGTATTAAACTGTACTTGTTAGTTGGCCACCTGGCCCTTGACTTTTAACCAAACACTTAAACTTTCCAATTAATTTCCATCTCAGGCGTCATGTCAAGACAACCCTTAAAAACTTATTAATGGACAGTAGTCCCCTGGGTTCCAATGGAACCGTTACCAGCTGACCTTATGGCCCTGGATAATATTTTGACCGATCCGGTCGAACCTGTGCACCAACGGCAGTGCCCTCCGCCATCGTCGAGTGTGGACAATGGATTCCCTTGAGTGACTCCCCATTGAAGTCTCTCGTAGTGATCACGATGCGCAACTAGAAAGTCGAAACAGTCTGGATTCCTCTCTTTATAAGTTAGCCCTTTTGTCAATGATACAATATTCAATCCTTGAGTTAAGACTATAACAGTTGACCATCAGTTAGGTTTAATAATACCTAAAGGTCAGTTAGTCTCTTTTTTTAGTATAGATGTATAAACTTCCAGTCATAAGACGTTCGCGTAGAATAAACGCAACAGTGTATGAGCAATACCGTATACAAAATAGTATACATAAAATCACAGATATCGTTCTTTAACAATTAAGCATACACGTCTGGACCTTAGGAAAAATCCTTAGGACATTCAGACCACACAATTAACATACCGTTCACCGTAGTAACAGCTAGCTTGACAATTCACGCTCTAGTAATTCCTTCTCGTACGCTGTTATATACATGCAATACCGGGTAATATTAATACGACTGTTCACTAAATATTATAGTACTGTCACTGTAGAATTAATACTTGTAATATACTAATCATGTATGTTCTTTATTTCCCCCTATTATTTTACAGTGACTCTAGGTAGTTCAATAGTTCATTATTTTATGTGATATCCACATGTGATAATGAATTTCTACCTTGTAGTATATTTCTATTTCCTTAATTATTTAATCATGATTGTTTCCTCTTATTCTTTATATTATATGATTTGGTTATTTTTATTATAACCACATTTATTTTGTAAACTTTATATTATACTCCATAATGTATCATAATTCATAGTTTTAATTCCTTTCTTTATTAAATTACAAAACCAACCATAATAATTCGGTATTATATTTATACTCAACAATTTTTATAAATTACCAAATAACCATATAACTTTATTATTTACTAATTAACCACTTTACATTTGGTAATTACCAAAATAAATATTATAATCTTTATAATTACCAATTGACCACAAGTACTTTTCGGTTTTAATATTAACTTTCACATAACTACATTTTAACCTAAAACTTTATATATGTTACATATGAACTTATAAACTATAGTTTTAATTTTAATTATCTTAAAATACCGAAAAGACCCATACCTTCTTATTATTTATGCTTTCGCCCCTATTTCATTTCGGTTTTATTTTTAAAACTTTCATAAATTACCTTTTCACACAAAACTTTTATAAATTTAATATTTTATGTCATAAATCATTTTAACCCAAAGTTTTTGGTCAACACTTTGACCAACTTAATTTCACAATTAATACTTTAATATACCCATAAAATCATGTATATTCTCGGTTAAACTCTAAACTTTCTAATAATTACAAAATAGCCCCAAAACTTTATAAAATGTTTAAATACTTAAACACTTATTTAAATTCACCAAAATTCATAATATTAATTCCTACCTTATATTATATCATAATTATGCCAAATAACCCTTATGTTCTCGGCAATTATTTGTACACTAAACTTTTCAAAATTTACATTTTAGCCACATAACTTATTAAATTAGCCATTTAAATACTTGTAGCTATTTTTAATGTTCCCAAAATTTATAATATAAGTTAATAGACTTATATATTTCAAAATTTACCAAATGTCACATATTGTTCTTGGCTTTAATTATATTTTACCATATGGTTTAAAACTTGATTTAAACTTTATAATATGTATATATAAATGTATAAGTCATATAACACTTCTAAAAATTATGCTAATGACTTAGAATGATTATAAAATTAAATAGAACATTTTATCCCTAGAGTATTCGGTTAGAACTTATATGTATCTTAATAAACTTTTGTGACATAAATATATTCCTTAAGGTAATAATCTTACCTTATATGTTATAAATTTTTTCTTGACAATATAACCCATAGTTTTCGGCCTTAATTATCTAAGGGTTATACATAATTGTTATACCAAAGTTTAAAGCTTAAATCAAACTTAAACTTAATAAACTTTAATTATATAACTTACTCCTTAAATCAAGACAATTCTTGTACTTGATTTCTCCTTGAATTCCAAGCTCTTCAAATGCTATTTTGATGAAGGTATTTCGGCCTCCTTGTACATATGTAGGAGATCCATTTGTTAGACTTCTAACAAGAATTATAAATAATATTTGTAGTAATTTTGCAAGGGTTTACCTTAGGAATTTAACAAGGTATTTTTGGTACACCTTGGGATGATTGTAGATCCAAGTTTCCTTCATGAAATAATGAAGAGAATATGGATTTAGAAGCTCTTAATTTTGAAAATTGCTTAAGGTAATTTACTAGGATTTTCAACACAAAAATATACCTTAACTTGATCTTGTTGTTCCTTGTGTTGTTGTTGAATTTAGGAACCTTCTTGGTACACTTATGCTTGGCGAAAATTGTAGGAGTTGCTAGGATGATTTCTTGCTTCAAGACTTAGGAGATTTAACTAGGAAATTACATTAAAATGGTGTTAGATCTTAGAACACCATTAATGGAGCTTAAAGCTCTAACGAATTAAATTAGCAAAGGAAGAAGGAATGAGAGGAGGGAAGAATGCTTACCATACGGTTGGTGTGGGCAAGGAAATGAGTGAAGCCTCACGTATGGTATTAAGGAGAAACAAGGCTGAATCAAAATAGGAATTATTGGCTTGTCATATGTCATTATTTTATGTCTTTGTTTTGTTTTAATTGACTTCAAAAATCTGACCACAATTGTCTTCTAAAACCACTTGTTTTCGGTAATGGAGGAGACATTAATGGGTTGATTACTAAGCCTAGGATATAGGAGATTAGACAAGGTAATTCTTTAGTGTTTACTAAGCTTAGTTATTTGCACTAATCTTGTCTTCTTCTTTGTAGGTGTTCGGCCATAATGGAGGTAGACAACTCCAATTCTTTGTAGACTTACGGCTAATGGAAGTCCTAGGAGTGTCTTATTTCTTGTTTATTGTAAACAAGATGATTATGGAAGTTAGGTATATGTCCCATTAGGTTAATTAATTGGCAATAAAGCCTCCACTCCCATGATCCTCATCGGCAGCACATGGCCAAATGTGGGTAGTTTTATTTGTTTATATTATTGTACAAAGGTAGGTCTAGTTAGTATAGTTAATGTCAATATTTTTCAAGTACTAATCTTCTTGTGGTTTCCTTGCAGGCACACGGTAATGGAGGTCTATTAGGCTGGATTTGACATAATATAACATATGGCACATGGGAAATGAGTCACCATTCCATAAGTCAATTTTTGAAGCAAAACTAGTCAAAATAGACCCAAAATGGTGCCTACAATATGGACCAGGTGGGGTTTATTTTTAATTTGATTTTTATCACACTATTTGTATTAAGACCATACTAATATGTGTAATAGGTTCCAGCTCTTAATTGGTACATTTACATTATGGTAAAAGGAAAACGTTTTAAGGTAAAAATGCTGATTTTAGGTACCTTTTTGAGCCAAAAATCGCCCCCACTTGTACTATGAATTTAGTACTGGAATTAATTGATTTAGATGTTAAATTTTTCCCCTTTTAAGGTTATCAACTCGTGGCTCCTCAAAAGCTTTAAGGCAATTGCGTAGAACGCGTTTTTGCGACACCCGAAGGTGCGCTTTTGTGCTTTAAGAATTTTCTAGAAAATAATTAGTCGCTATGAGTTCCAAGTGTTTATTGACATTTTTATAGTCAATAATAATATGTTAAGGTGTTACATTGAGTTATATGGGGTTATATAAACTCGTAACTCAATTTTCGGTCTATCGGGACACTCCCGGGGCAAAAAGGAGCGTTAAGAAACTCGTCCGAGCACTTTGTTAATTTTTGAGAAAGTAGCTCGAGAACCCTCTTTGGAATAATGAATATTGATGATAGGAACTCTTAGAATGATTTATATTGGAGTTCGTGCCACTTCGGTACCTCTCCGGGGCACTCCCGGGGGTTTATGGGGCCCTCAACGGGAACCTCCGAGAACTTTGTCGTTAACTGAGAATTTATCTTGATAAATTCATCTTAAATGTTCATTAAAGTGTTATTGTGTATTTAGAATGAAGTGTAATGCTTTAGTTTATTTAATAAAGTATTTCCGGGACTTTCGGGCCTTAAGGGGCCCTTAAGGGAACTCCCGGGCATTTTGTATTTTTACTCAGTTATAACTGAGGACTTGTGTTTTAAAGGTGTAAAATGATCCTTGCTTAACTTCATATGAGATTTATAGCTTATATAACTTGATTAGCTTAAGGTCGGGCTTTAACGCTCGTTTTTGACCTTAAGGAGTTTAGGTGCGTTTTAACGCCCAAGTGTTTATATACTTTTATTAGGGTTTAATAATCCCCTAAATAATACTTATTTATCATTATTTAATTATTTAAAGGTTAGGGGTATTTCAGTCTACCCCCTTAAAAGGACTTCGTCCCGAAGTCATAACTTATACTTGTTCATCCTATGGAATCAAGTTCCTCATATCTATTCCTGTATACATATCATTCTTGGGTGTCAATACTATATTGACACTTCTACGTTCCATCTGTAATCTAAGTGTATGCAATTCATACAAACATATTCTTACTCATGATAATCAATGTAATCACAGCATAAGTAACTTGATAAATACTGTAAAGCAAATAAGTGTACTCTTTTATTAATCATCCAAGTGTTACATAGAACACACCAATAACCAAGTGTTACATAGAACACATCAATAACCATTCACTTAATACCAACCATCCAACCAATTGCACACACGCGCAACAACAAACACAACAAACAACCAAACACAAATCAAGATAGACTATGAGCAGTCGCATGTGGTGCTCTACCCCCCTTAAAAAGGGTTACGCCCACGTACCCCCACAAGTATACACAAAACTAAGAGAAAAGTGCTGGATACTTGTCTCGCATGGAGTCTTCTAACTCCCATGTCGCCTCCTCAATGTCGTGGTTTGACCACAGAACCTTAACCATTCTAATGGTCTTGTTCCTGGTCTCCCTAGTCTTGGAGTCTAAGATGCGAACCGGGGTCTCCTCATATCTAAGTGTAGGATCTAGCTCGAGTGTCTCGGGCTCTAAGATATGCGATGGGTGAGGTACATACTGCTTCAGCTTTGAAATGTGAAACACGTTGTGCACTCTCCCAAGCTCAATAGGTAAATCTAACCTGTAAGCTAATGGGCCCACTCGCTCCTTAATGAGGTACGGTCCTACATACTTTGGGCTAAGCTTGCCCTTCTGCCCAAATCTGAAAATTCCCCTCATAGGTGAAACTCTAAGGAAGACTCGATCGCCTACTGTGAATTCGAGGTCTCTCCTACGGACATCAGCATAAGACTTATGTCTGTCCTGGGCTATCTTCATGTTTTTGCGTATTTGCACAATATCTTCCTTCATGGTCTACGTATTCTGGCCCAAGATGATGTTCTCACTGGCCTCGTCCCAACATAGTGGTGTCCTGCATGGTCTGCCGTAGAATGCCTGAAATGGTGGTATCTGAATGGATGCATGATAGCTGTTGTTGTAGGCAAACTCGATCAGATGTAGTCGATCTATCCAGCTTTCTTGAAAATCCAAGGCACAAGCTCTAAGCATGTCCTCTAACGTTTGAATGGTTCTCTCACTCTGTCCATCTGTTTGTGGATGAAAGGCTGTACTTAGCTTCAGCTTCATACCCAACGCCTCCTGAACCTGCTGCCAGAATCTGGAAACAAACCTTGAATCTCTATCTGACACTATAGACTTAGGTACACCGTGGTGTCTAATGATCTCTCTCTGGAAAATATCCGCCAGTTTGGGAACTTTCCATGTGTCCTTGATAGGAATGAACTTAGCTACTTTTGTCAGTCTGTCGATGATGACCCATATCATGTTAGCACCTCCTCTCGTCGGTGGAAGACCTACTACGAAATCCATGGATATATCCTCGAACTTCCAATATGGAATGGGCATCGGCTGTACTAAACCGCCCGGTCTCCGGTGCTCAAATTTTACTTTCTGACACGTCATACATCTGGCCACAAACTCGCAACATCTTTCTTCATACCACTCCACCAGAAATGAAGTTTCAGATCCTTGTACATCTTCGATGACCCTGGGTGTACTGATAAGGATGAGCAATGAGCTTCCTGCAATATCTTTTCCTTCAAGTCTGGGCTGGACTCTGGAATGCACAAACGGCCATTCAGTCTGATTAACCCGTCTTCACTGAGTACAAAATCATATTTC
Organism: Limonium bicolor; assembly: GCA_023374045.1. NCBI lineage: Eukaryota > Viridiplantae > Streptophyta > Magnoliopsida > Caryophyllales > Plumbaginaceae > Limonium > Limonium bicolor. The sequence continues at coordinate 382,417,311 of CM041777.1, forward strand.
TGTCTCTCAAAGATACCGTCAGTCAACTGCTGCCTGATAGTCTTCATGTATTGGTCATTTTCCTGAGCACAACGTACCTCCTCGATGAGGCCGTTGTCTCCCGTCATGGCAAATAAAGAATGAATTATACGGCTCAGGGCGTCAGCAACAACATTTGCCTTGCCCTCCTTGTACCTGAGGTCGATGTCGTAGTCCTTCAGAAACTGACCCATCGCCTCTGTCTCATGTTCAGCTCCTTTTGTGTGAATAGATGTTGAAGGCTCTTGTGATCTGAGTAAACTATTACTGTAACTCCATATAAGTAGTGTCGCCAGATCTTCAATGCAAATACAACTGCCCTAATTCCAAATCATGAGTCGGGTAGTTTTCTTCATGCTTCTTTAACTGTCGTGACGCATAAGCAACAACCTTTCCATTCTGCATAAGTACACACCCTATCCCTGTGCCTGAGGCATCAATATACTTCAAATCCGTCGGTTCCCTCTGGAATGGTGAGTATTGGTGCCGACGTCAGTAGGTCCTTCAGTGTCTGAAAGGAACGCTCACAATCTGTTGTCCATACAAATGGGGAATCTTCTTCATCAGATTAGTCATAGGTTTCGCCAGTTTGGAGAAGTCTTGTACAAATCTGTGATATTAACCAGCTAATCCCAAGAAACTCCGGATATCTGTCACTGTCTTCGGTCTCGGCCAAGTCTTAACTGCCTCAATCTTCGCAGGGTCTACAGATATACCGCTGGCTGATATTACATGCCCTACGAAGGATACCCTGTCTAACCAGAAATCACATTTTGAAAGCTCGGCATACAATTGATTCTCCCTCATGGTCTGCAAAACTTGCCTCAGATGCACCTCGTGCTCGTCCTTAGTCTTAGAAAAAACTAAAATGTCATCGATGAATACAACTACCGATGAGTCTAACTGCTCCCTGAACAACCGGTTCATAAGATCCATGAATATAGGTAGGGCGTTCGACAATCCAAATGGCATAACTGTGAACTCGTAGTGCCCTTAGCGCGTTCGAAAAGCTGTCTTCTCTATATCTTCATCAGCTATCCGTATCTGGTGGTATCCTGATCTCAGATCAATCTTCGAGAAAACTGTAGCGCCTCTTAACTGGTCAAATAGGTCGTCTATCCGTGGTAACGGGTACTTATTCTTCACCGTGACTGCGTTAAGCTCCCTGTAGTCAATGCATAGTCGCATGCTACCATCCTTCTTTTTCACAAATAGAACTGGTGCTCCCCATGGTGATGCACTCGGTCTGATATAACCTTTGTCAAGCAGATCTTCTAACTGAATCTTCACCTCTTTCATCTCTGCTGGTGCCATTCTGTATGGTGCTTTAGCAATAGGCCCTGTGCCTGGTAGTAAGTCGATGGAGAACTCCACATCTCTTTTGGGTGGCATCCCTGGTAACTCTTCTGGAAATAAATCTGGGAAATCTGAAACGACTAGTATGTTTGACTGTGTCTTCTCCTCCTACCTCATGTCTTGGACATAACATAAATAGACTGGCTGTCCCTTCTTCACCTTCTTCATCAATGTGATGGCAGATACTAGCTTGAAAGTAGGCTCTTTTGGAATACTGCGATATGAAACTGTCTTGCCCTTCGGGCTCTTCAGTAGTAATCTATGCTCTGCGCAATGTAGTCGTCCCTTGTACTTCTGTAGCCAATCCATGCCCATGATGATGTCAAATCCTAAATTACCCATTTCAATCAAGTCCGCTTGAAACTCTTCATCTATGATGTTAATCTGAACTCCCTTGTGTAGTTTCGTGCACCTCACTCTCTCCTTCGTCGGCAATGTGACTAGGAAATCTGAGAGGGGTTCAGGGGTTGTCTCTAACTTCCTTGCTGATGTAGAGGATATAAAGGAGTGAGACGCTCCTGAATCGAACAGTATCGATGCACTCACGCCATTTACTGTAAAGGTTCCCATGATAACATTCCCCTTATCCTTGGCCTCGGTCTTGTCCAATACATTCAGCACTGCTCCTCCATTAGACTCGAGGCCTGGGGTTAACAATTCGTAAGATAGTGCATGTCTCAAAGTTATTAAAATGCCATTCATTAATTCAATGATTCTCACATACAAGCTCCATAATTACATCAATATTGCCTAAATGTCAAATTTAACCGTCCGGGTTTCAAATGGGTAGTATTTACTAAGGTTGATGGGGCTGTATTCAACTTAATGCTCTTTATCCCGTGGTATACTGATCTAGATTCTCCGCCAAATATTAATACATCTCCTGACTTCAAGATAATCTTTCTCGCCTTGTCCATCCTTTTCTGATCACCGTACAAAAAACTCGCATCATCCAATGGAGAATGATACAACTGGTATCCCTCTGCTAATTGACTCTGATGTCTCATCTCGGTCCCGATGTAATCCAAGCTTTCCCCTTTCTCATAAAAGTTTGGAATACAAATATCTGCCTTCATGTCTGGTATAGGGTTGGTCTCTAATTGTTGCGCAATCTTGACCGCTTCTGTCACTAAAGTTTGAAAACTATCTGGTATCCTAGGAACTCGTGTTCCATCTATTTTTTCTACTTCCCTATACAACCTAGTTTGTGGATCCCAATCCTTACCCATACACATCATATGTAATTTAAGTTTTGATCCACTACCATATCCCGGAGTGTAAATCCTCCAAGGCCTATTCCCAAAGTCCTATATTCATTTACAATAGCTATTAGTTCATCTAGAGTTAAATATTGCTTGAGTAGGATCATGCCGAGTCGAAGTACATGGCATTCTCTCTCTGGATATTCCCGACCTTCGCTCATAGGCTCAGGTGATCTCGGTCTCACAGGTATGGGAAAACAAATGTCCAAGTACCCTATTAGGTGAGAGGTTTCCTAAGTTAGGCCTCTCTAAATTTTATTTCACAAAAAACACATACAAGTCTTAACGACTGAATAACTGTAAACACGCATACATAGCATCATGCTTTTGGTTTAAGTTCTAGGCTTACCGGTTTCACATTGAGTGCTAGCCTCAGCGCCTGAAGTTCCCACAAAGTACAAAGTGTTTCTACTTGGAACTATCTCCTTCCCCTTCTGACTCCCGGATGAGGATGGCTGTCCTCTCTGTCCCCTAGTATAGGTGTTAGCCTGTGGTGTCTGACTGATAAGTGAGAAATACATAGACATTTAAGGGTTTAATTTACCCTATACTTACTCATTCTCAGGATAATATTTCTCACTTATCGTATATTTTTCCTAAGATTTATGTCTTGATATGGACTGATATATTTTATGTATCAAATACAGGAAAAAGTGTTGGAATCAAATAGTTTATTTCACAAGCTTTCCAACGCAACAAACGGCGAGTAAAACGGACTTATAACGAAGAATCTGGAGCCGGTTGAAGATCGCGTGCAAATAGAAAACATTTTTATTCTGTCCGCGTGAGGACGTCAGCTGCGTCCGCATGATTCTGGGCGGACAGGAGGGTGGACAACAGAGATGTCCGCATGAGCATTAGGCGGACAGAGGCGCGGACGGAAGACAGAGGCACGACATCAGCTGTGTCCGCGTGAGTTTTGGGCGGACGGAGGCGAGGACGCAGAGACGTCCGCGTGAGTTTTAGGCGGACAGAAGGGTGGACACAGGGGCGGACGAGACTGAATTCGACGCGAAACAGTTTTCTTCTCCGGTCTTCGTTGCGGCGCCTACAGACAACAAGATAAGGGGCTGCCAACAGTCCTGAAAATCCTCACGCGTTCTGCAAACCCAATCCATCTACCTCCCTTATCTTGTTAATCCACTAGCACGCATGCTCCAGCTCTTCTTCTGTTTTCTTCTTCTTCCTCTCCTCT